>VXBB01017800.1:1137938-1211336 GCA_013399915.1 Illadopsis cleaveri | reverse complement strand
AAAAAATAGTTACAAGCCTTAAAATATGGTTCAGAGAATTACAAGTAATCAGAGCTGCGGGGGTCAGCAGTGCAAACTTTTTAAGACTAATGTTTATTTAGAAAAGTGAGTGGTGTCTGCGTTGCTTTTCTAGTGCCCCAGCACAAAAGTCCTAATGGCTTTTGCAGACTTTCCATCACAAACTCCTGCGCAGGGCGCAGAGACCACCGCCGAAAGCAACCCCAAGCCGCCCCTTTCAAAGGTATCACCGGCACAGGGTTTGTAACCCCCTCGCCCGTCTTTCCATGAGTCAGTGACGGTATTTGCCGCACCCCTGCCTCAGTTTTGCCCCTCTTTCGCCTTAGTTTGGTGTAACCCGAACCCTCCTTAATACCGTGGAGGGGAGAAATCGGGGGATGGGAACGGCTATCCCCTCCTCCCTCCCCAGTCCCGCTCAGCCCTGGACGGCTGCGGTCCTGAAAGCAACGCGGGGCTTCAGCCGAGCTGGAAACCTCGTTAGGACGAACCCGGGGGCAGAGGCAGGAACCGGCGCGGGGAGGGCTGGCCGGTGTCCTGAGGGAAGGCAGAGCTGGCAAATCCATTCTCCCATCTCACCCCTTTCCAGCCGCTCTCCCGGGAGCCCAGGCGCTACACTAGCCCTTGTGTAGCTTTGGGTGTCTCTGCCGAGCCCATCTCAAAACTCATCCCGTGGATAAAACATGATCGCCAGTCGGGATTTGACTGCCTTAGCAGACTCGAGGCTCCGTCTCGGGATGCTCCTTTTGTTCTCAGGGCTGGAAGAATAAAACCAGCAACTTCGCACACCTCTTGGGACAATTCTGCCTCGACTTTGAACAGGAGGTGTATACAAGGGAAACGTGAAAGCCGGTGGCCTCAGCCCACGGTGCCTTGCATCAGGGCAGGGCAAAATCAGCTCTGTTCAGTCCCTTCCCTCCTGCCCGTGACAGGTGACGGGATCTGGGAGGGATGAGCAGGACAACAGGATGCTGTCCCCTCTCCTGTCATGAGCGTTCACAACTCATCGCTGAGCAACCGGAGCTGCTTTGCAGTGGGATGTGCAGGAGAGAAACAGGGTGGCAAGAGGAATGGGATGGAAAGGGGAGAGAAGGGGGCTGGATCTTGCTCCCTTTCAAGCCAAGTGACTGTCTTGTCCTGATCCTGAAAAGGTAAGCTCGGTTTAACCCCTCCTTTGGTCTGCATAGGGAAAAACACGTAGCTCAAACTTGGGAAGGCTGAACCAAGAAATGGCAGCTGAAAGTGAAATAAAAGTGCCTCTGGAAACACACACCTGAGGGCTGATCCCGGCTCCCCTTGTCTGAATCAAGCACAGGTACTCAACTCTGTCAGGACCAGGTTCAGGGTTGATGTCATGGCTGGTGCTGTGAGGCTGAGTTTGGTGGAGGGAGGGCAGAGGTATTTCTAAACTGCTGAAATGTGCCTGACACTTGAGGGAAGATCATCTCCTCTCTCTCAAGGGCTTTTATTTGAAGGGCTTGACTCTGCTTATCAACTTGTTTAAGTTGATAAGACATTCCAGCCTTCTGACTCCCATTATCTCCCCGAGGGCCCTGCACCCTCACCGTGGTGCTGGATCAGGTCACTGTAGCTGTTCAGGGACTGGGGGACTCCCAGGCAGGACCTGACACTTCTCTTCAGGGTTTGGAGACCTGGTGCAAAGCTGGGCAGTGGGACGGGGCTGGGTGACAGCAGTCCCTTGCTATTCTGTATCTTTCTATCCCCCTTACAAAGCAAAAATGCTGGGAACACTGCTGATCCTTAAATTTGGAACATTTGGGCTGGAATCTTTTGTATGCATTTGAAGAAGGTAGGCAGTGAAGAAGGGTGCAGAGAGGAGTACGAGAAGGAGAAAGAGCTACAGCCTTGCTGGCATGAAATTGATTTGTCTGAATGCTGTCCTTTTGTGGCTGTCATCTGTCACTGTACTCAGAAGATGCTGCAACCACACACTGATGAGGCTCAGCTGTGTGAGAAGCATCCCACAGGTACCACAACACTGCAGCCACTTGCCTTGCCCCTCTGAACCAAAGATACTTCTCCCTGCTAGGGAAGGGCTGGGAATTTCCACCAGCTTCTCCTGCAGCTGTGTTCTGCTCCCCGGGACCTTGCTGGGGTGGGGATGTGCATGTGACATCAGGGGTGATGGTGAGAGATGGAGCAGGTGCCAATGGGTGACCCAGAGAGTCCATGGGCCAGTGCAGCAAAGCCCCTCCATCCCCTGGGGGCTGGGGCCAGTCTGATGCTCCAAGGAGGTTTTTCATCTCCTTACTCCATGTCAGCAGAGCACGAAGGCAGGGGAGAGGTCAACCCCTCTGTTAATACACGTGTTTTAAATAACTGGTATTTTTATTTCTTCCCTTCGGTGCCGTGGGCTTGGCACACATCTTTGTTTGCACAATTGTCCTGCCCATATGTTCTGTTGCCCAAGTAAGGAGAAAAAGATCCCGAGTGTGATCTGGAGGTGTGCTTTGCTGGTTCTGACATGTAAATATTAATCAAGAAACAACAGAGAGACAAAAAAAATCCCTCCTACCCCTGAACCCCTTCAGATCCCTTTATTGTCCAGGCATTTGTTGCACTTGGACTGGCTTTTCACTTTCTCCTCTCAGAGAGGCTGGCTCCAGCAATGGTCCCCAGATTCCTCAGCTACATCCTACTGAGGGAAAACATTTATTGAAGTTTTCAGTTTATTAGGGAAATACATATTTCTGCTTCTTTTCCAAACTCCACTGACATCTTTTCGAAGCCAGCCCTGTGTGTCAGCATGGGGCCAGGCGAGGCATCCCCTCTCTCTCCTTTTGTAGCTGTATGAACTTTGAGCACCCCAAAAAGCCATGGAGGGGGAATTCCTACCACCACCATGTGCTTCATTGGTGGACAAAAGCGGTGAGTATGTGTGTGGATGATTTTCCTCCATAAAGCTATGTTTCAGCTCACTCACACCTCTGAAGAAACATAGGGGATTTGGACACACCATCCAGCTCCCCACATAGCCACATTTCAGATGAACTTTGCCAGGGCAGCACTGATGAGGTGAGAGGGCACAGGGAGGCGTCCAGTGAGAGAACTGGACAGCCTGTTTCACATGAAGATGAGGAAATACTTTCCCTCAGTCATCCTGTAAAACTCTCTCTGTCATGGCTCTCACTCTGCTTGCAGGTTCTCAGGTGGTAACTACCAAGTGCTCAAGTCTGGATGTGGCCTTTAACTTCAGATGTCCTTCAGGCTACAGCTGCCTGAGGTCGGCAGAGAGTAGCAAGGAGGCAATCATTCTCTCCTCACTGTTTCTTTTGTTTTCTTTCTAAGCATCCATTCCTAGACACTGTTGGAGAGGAGATTCTGGAGCTTTGGATGAAATCCCACAAATTTTCATGGAAGCAGAACAGCAGGAAGGCAAACAGGAAAGAAGAGGAGTAATATACTAATCTCAGGGGCACTTGTTGCATTTCTCTCTTTTCTTTGCTGTGCTGTTTCCTTTTCCTCCAGCCACATACTACAGGATTACTGCAAATGAATTAAGGGATTAAACCATAAGGGAGAATTAGAATCCTGCTGATTTAGAAGCAGAAAACCAGATGGGCTCATTGAACTCTAGATGATGCAAGAAAACCATGGGTAGTGCTTTGGATGTAGGTCACAGGATAATTCCAGTTATTGGGAACCTCTGAAGATGTCTGGTCCAACAGCCCCAAAGCAAAGTCATCTTAGGTCAGATTGCCCTGGGCTTTGTTCAGTGAAAGTTTGAATGTTCCCAAGGATGGAGATTCCCCCACACCTCTGGTCCTCTGTGTTGAGCCATCTTCAGGGTAATTTTTTCCCCAATATCTAATCCGAGCTTTCCCTTCCGCACCTTGTATTCGTTGCCTCTTCTTCCATGTCTGTGTGCACGCCAGGGAGATGTCCAGGTTCATCAGGTCCCATTCAGGGTCCTGTTGTACCTCCCTTGTAAACCAGATTGTTTGGCACAAGTTTCCCATCTTAGACGGAGGGTTCTGGGCCTTCTGAGCCCCTTGGATTCTCCCAGTGTGAGCAGGCCTGGATGGGAGGTCTCACCTCTCCACGGTGCATCAGTGCTGCCTTTGAATCACTCTCACCTGTGTAACAGGGTGAGGATTTGCTGTTACTGTGACTGGAGACATCCCAAGCAACATCCAAACATCGCTCCCTTAACCCACTTTCAGGATCAAACAGGAGGTGGTGGGTCTGGAGAAAAAGGACATATGGTGGCCTTTGGCCTGCTGCATCCACCTGGGGAAACAAAGGCATGGATAATAAAGGTCACCTGTTCACCTTCATGGCTGACAACTGAGCTAAGAAATTCCTTCTCCCTGGTGCCCTGAGCACTCCTCCAGACTGTCTGGGGTCACACAGCATGAGGCCATGCTCAGATACAGCTTTTGGTGACAGGCTTGCAGGCAGGTGGACCTCTTCCAGTACGTTTTGGCAGCTGGGAATCATCTCAGTGAAAGACAGAGCTGTGACGTGTTTGGCTGTGCCTTGCTGGAGAGAAAAAAAGTTAAAAAAAAAAAAGAAAAAATAAAAGAGAAAAGACAAAAAGGAAAAAAGTTGTCTACAACATTGCAGCCTGTCCCTGATCCTAGGAATGGAGTGAGGGCTTGTTCAGGGAAAAGGTAGCCTGACCTTGTGCAATGAGAAAGGGAGAAGCAGAAGTCATGAAACAGGGCTCTGTTTGGACTCAAATTCGATTTGCATGGTTAAAACTTGCTGATCCCATACAAGGTTCTCCTGGCTGGGAGCTGAACTTGGTTCCACAGCCAAGCTTTCTTCTTTTCCAGAGTGTTCAGCATAAATCAGACTTTCACAGCCGTCTTTGAGTGGAAGGAGCAAGAAATCACATTTTGTCTCCTGTCCAGGAGCTTTGGGAGAAAGGAGCTGTCAGAAACCCAGGAACCAGCCCAGATCTGCTGACACGTGCTCTGTGACTCCTTCTGCCTGGCGCTGCCTTCACTCATCTGCTCTAACAACTCCAGCAGCTCCCATGCCCTGCTTTTCCCAGATGAGATCCCAGCCAGGCTCCTGACACCCAAGTGGAGCTGTGCCCCAAGCAAGGAATACCAAACCAAAACATCTTTTGGGCTGGGTCATACTCTGCCCTGCATCTCACCCAAGCCATTAAGAGGGTTTTTAAAACAGACCCAGATCTGGTGTGGTGCCGTGCTGTGACCTTTGCACTCCCCTGGGGTCATATTTTTAGGGTCTTTTTTTTCCTAGAGGATCAGCCCAGAGAAGTCACACTTCCATGTGCTTTTATAACTCTCTTGTCGCTAGTCTCACTAGGAATTGTTTTCCTAATATTTAGGTAGAATTTCTCTTGCTGTACCTTTTGCTTCTAGGAGGATGGTGCCTCCACTGTCTCCTTCTCTGACTGAACAAACCCATCTCTCTCCACATTTTCCAGCTTGGCAAAGTACTGCTAATTTTCCTTGTATAGCTTCATAAGCATTTGAGGGAGAGGGGCAAGTTCCCACCAACACTCCATGTCATCTGAGCATCTCCTGGCAAGAAGGGAGGGTTGGGTGGAGGTGGCTGCAGAAATCCTACCAACACCTGCAGTGGACCAAAAGCTCCATTGCTGATCCTGTTGAGACAGAGGGTTAAAGCCACTCTGCTAGAGCCATTCCCTGCTAGTGAGATCCATACAGTCCATTAAAATTAGGGATCTTATTATGGGCTATATAAAAAAGGTAAAGAGGAAATGAGAACCTTATGAAGGGTTTCTTATGTGTGCAGATGGCAAGGGCATCTGAGGCTATGAGAGTCTTTCCAACAGGCTTTTTCCAAACAGAAATGCTTACTTTACAGGGTTTCCCCTCTTTTAAAAAGAGATAAATAGATGCAGGAATATCTAGTCTGCACAATTCACACTTGCTAACCAGCCACACTGCCCTAGGGATGGAGAAATAGACCCTAAACCCACATCATGTCCTGGTTTCAGCTGGGATAGAGTTAATTTTGTTCCTAGTAGCTGGTACAGTGCTGTGTTTTGGATTTAGTATGAGAATAATGTTGATAACACACTGCTGTTTTAGCTGTTGCTAAGTAGTGCTTACCCTAAGTCAAGGACTTTTCAGTTTCCCATGCTCTGCCAGCGTGGAGGTGCACGAGAAGCTGTGAGGGAGCATGGCCAGGACAGCTGACCCGAAGTGACCGAAGGGATAATCCATACCATAGATCATCATACTTGGTATATAAACAGGGGGGAGTTGGCCAGGAGCCACTCACCACTGCTTGGGGATGGGATGGTGAGCAATTGTATCATGCATCATTTGTTTTTCTTGGGTTTTAGTCCTCTCTCTTTTTGTTATCTCCCTTACTATTATTAATTACTTAATATTACACTGTAACTAATTTCAATTATTAAAGTGTTCTCAGCCCATGGGTTTTACTTTTTTCTTATACTCATCCCTACCCCACTGGAGTGAGGGAGACTGAGTGAGAATCTTCATGGTACTTAGTTGTCTGCTGGGGTTAAACAAGACATTCTTTCAGGAGCACGGTCTCCTTTTCCCCTAGCACCAAATTCAGCTTTCAGATGCACTTGCAGGTCATACTCAGCTCTCTCCTGAATTAGAGGGAGCAGACTGTGTTTGCTGCCTCCTGCAGCCTGATTGAGGACTGGTAACACATCCATCAGCACACAGGAGTTATTTGAGTCTATTGAGTAGCATCAGGACTTCTGAGAGCTGGCCAAAACCGGGAATTCAGCCTCCCAGCAGTGGCCACTGCTCTGCCTCTGTTTGAAAGCAGCAGAAACCAGGGACCTCAAGCATGAATGGACTTTGTGTCTGTAGCAGAACCAGAGACCCTCGGAGTCTGGGCATCTATTTGCTTGGTCTAACCACCTCCTGGGACATTTTTAACCTGTCTCATCCTGTCCCCACATGCATGGCTGTCCTGTCACACAGCAGTACCAGAAGGGGAAAAGGTCCCAGAGCTGCTCTCTGAACCTGTAGGATCCTGTAGGAACCCTTGGCTACTGCCTTAGGTCCTTTAGGGGCCAAAAAAAAAAGCAGAGACAGGAAGCATCCTTGGAGTATGATCCTTATTTATACAGAAGTATGATCTCTCTCTAAAGGTGTTGTAGGGGAGTGATTGGCATCCCCTCATCCCAGGCTGAGAGCTGAAGCACGGTGAGGCTAAGTGACATGAGCAGGGCTGGGCAGATAACCTGTGGCACAGCAAAAACAGCAGCCCAGCAGTGTTGTGAACCCTTGTCACTGCTGCTTGTCACCACTGCTCAGCATCAGAGCTCTGGCCACCTTGCCTCCCTGCCCACCCAGCCAGGCAGCCCACTCCTTTCTCCTTCAGACTCTTAAAATAAGACTCGCAAAGCCTCGAGCGTGGTTTCGATTTCATTAATAAATCCCTGCTTGCACTTGGAGCTGCTGTGCCTTTTAAAACATTATCCGTGGCTCTGGTTACACTCCTGATGAAAGCAGGCATGGCCCTATTAGTTTTCATGGCAAACAGCACTGCCACGTCCTGCGATCCTTTACGCACTTGGTGTAACCCAAGTTTCACAGGAAAGGGAGGGGGGAAAAAAGGCATCTTGAAAGACAGTGTCCTTCTCCTCGGCAGACCCAGGGCATTGCACACTGGGATCCCTCCCTGAAACAGCTTTCATTAATCTGTACCATTTTTTAAATGGTTTTAATTTTTTTAAAAATTGCTACCAACAATCACTTCCTGGCTCTGCAACTCCCACCTGATGCCTGTGCCCTTCCAGCCCTGGGAAGGAGCTGTGCCAAGGGGAGGGAATGGGCATGGGGTGTGGAGAAGGGAAACAGGAGCTGCTTGAGCAGTGAGGAGCAACAGCTGCTCTGTAGTGCAGTCTCCTCTTCGTGGCTCAGAGAGGAGGTGTTTTGCTAGGGAGCAGAGTTAAGTGTCCACAGCCAACCAGTGTGAAAAACCTGCCCCGTGGCAACAGGTTTACTCTGGGTCATTAATGCCAGATCTTCAGATGGGTAAACTGAGGCAAAAGGGTTGGGGATGGGGAGGACAAGGGGAACTCTGTTCCAAAACTGCTGAGGTGAGTTTTCAAATGCCTTCAGCTTTGCTCTGTGCCTTAGGCAATGCTTGGAGAGCCTTGTGGAAGTGAGTATGCAGCAAAAGCAGAGAGACTGCTCAAATAGGCCAGCAGGAAACCAGCACAGAGATGCAGGAGTGTGGCAGAGATTAAAGGAAATAGAAAAGGAAAGGAGAAAGGGGAAAGGAAAGGAAAACAGAGAGAAGGAGAAAGATACTAAGAAAAAAGAGAATAATGAAAAGAGAAAAAAGGTGAGAAAAAGGAGAAGAGAAGAAAGAAAGCTAGGAATCCCCTTTGCATCTCCTGAAGCAGACAGGTGCCAAGGGCCATGATCCCTCTGTCCTGCCCTGGATCACACATCCCCACCTGTGCCCCAGCATGTTCCCTGCCCCACAGAAGTGCTGGCTGCCCTGCCCACCCCAGAGCTAAGCCTGGCAGCTGTCAGAGGGGCTGGATGGCCAAGCCCTGGCCTGGCGCTCGCTGCTCACACAGAGCAGCCGGGAGAGGGTGGCAGGTGAGCGAGGCACAGTCATTGCTACAACAGATGGCAGAGGCATGACATTACATGGCAGGGCTATTATTTATTAAGTGCTCGTGTTTGTCATGGCTGAAGATGACATCTTATTAAAGAGTCATGACACTGGGTGATTTTTTTAAGCCTAGGGGCCAAGAAGGCTAATGAACAGGGATAGCTCCAGGAATAGATGGAGGGAAGTGCTGTTTTCAGGTCACAGGCAAAGCTGACTAATGTTTCACTGACCTGATTTCTGGGTGATTTCCAGGCACATCTTGCTCTTGCTGATTAGGGATGGATGCTTCCTGCCATGGCCTGACAGTGCTGGCTCAGGGGGAAGCTGCTCTCTCTCTAGAGACCCTGTGGCAAGGGAGCAAAGCCTGAGATGAGTCATGAGAAAGTTCCCACCCACGGACAGCCAAACACCAGCACTCCTGCAAACAAGGGCCTGTGGCAGGCAATGGCTTTTGGACAGGTTTCCCCAAATCTCGCCCTGCAGGAGCTTTGGAGGAGGGCTCTCAGAGACCACAGGCAATAGCTGGGGGAGTGTGGGAAGGGGGACCCCGCTTGTCACTGCAGCACTTTCACTCCTGTGTGATTCTTGTCAGGACAGCTAGACCGACAGCAGGGGCTGCCCGGCTCATTTTGGCCCTCTCGGCCTGCCCTGGTACCACCTCTGCAAGGCTTGCCCTCCTCAGCCTGAAACAAGAGCTGTCTCCCCGCAGCTCCCATGCACTGGCTCCTTATCGCTGACCCGCTCTGTCAGTGCAGATGCTTGACTAATGTTCCCTTGTAAAATGTTGTGTTAAGCACATTCCAGGCGCTGACATTAAATACTTGGGCCAGGGCAGCGCTCACCCTCCGGCGGACGCAGCGCTGAGCCAGCCCCAGCCACACGCCGGTGCTGCCGCAGCCAAATTCACTTTTTTCTGCCCCGTCCCCACCTCCCCCTGCCCTCCCTCCGGCACAGCCGGCGTGGGCAGCAGGGGAAGGAGGCAGCGGGCAGGACCACGGCTGTCTGGCAGATGAAATAATAATTACCCCGGCCGCCTCCGGCCTCCCTCGCATTCCTCTGTGCTAACAGCTCGGCTTATTTTGTTTTCATCCGCAAATATTGACTCGTCGGGTTCTTTTCACCTCGTGCCTATTAAAAAGGCATTGCTCAGAGTATTGTTATTGAATTTGTTCTGCAGCTGCGAGAAGCATCCAGCAGCTTGAAGGAATTCACCCACACCATTAGCACAGGCCTTGAGGGCTGTGTGCCCTCAATACCCTCCAAAACTGCTTTGCCTGCTGCTCTCCAAGGGACGGGACCTGGGTCTGGCTCAGCAAGGAGTCTATCCAGCCTTTTCACCAAGGGGGAGATCAGGATGGTGCTGGGGATGAGGCAGAACTATGATCAGCTCCTGGGGGATGCTGCTTTGCTGCTCTGTGCCTCAGTTTCCCACGTCAGCCTTGTGATTCCTGACCATTTTCGTAATTGGCTGTGAGTGTTAATTATAGACAGGCGATTTAACAGCCTGACCTTTTGTTGCTGCAACTTGTCCTTCAATATTCACTTCAGCTTGAAGATGTGGGAGTTGTTTTCAGATGCCTTAACCTGGCTGGAGCAATAACAAGAAAAATAAATCCCTTCATTTCTCACTGAGCTGAATTATCTGGGTAATTAGTGAGCGTGACAGCAATGTTCACACAGCTCCAGTGTGAGAATTTGAGATCATGGTTGGGGGTTTGTTGATGCCTCTCCCCCCTGCAGTGGGTGTTTGGGGTGCAGGACAGGGATGCACAATCTCTCCCCACTTTCCCCACAGCATTCAGCCAAGGGCAGGGGGGTGGGAGAGCAGCCTGCTCGTGAGGAAAGCCCCTGTTTCAGCAGCTGCACTCGGCTTTGGCATCTCTCCCAGAATAAAATTGACTGGCACCACATTCCCAGGGACTGCCCTCTGGCCCCAGCCCTCCCTCCAGGGGAAATCCCAGGGATGCCAGCACTCTGTTGGTGGATCTCACCTGATTCCCAAATAGGAATAGCTGCCCCGTCAGGTGAGAAAGGCGGAAGCATCAGAGGGCACCCTGAAGTGGGTGTCCTTAGTGAAACCTCTCCCTGTCACCTGTGAGTGTCCCAATGGACGCTTCCCCATCAGGGGTCTGACAGATGCTTGTTCTTGTGTGTGGGCTGGCCTGTGGTGACCCTTGGGATCCTCTACGTCCACATCTATGGCAGGATCCTTTGTGACGCTTCTCCACCCTTCTAACCTCCCTCCAGATGCCTTTTTAACCTCTTCCATCATGAAAGGAGCCAGCAGGTGAAATCTCAGCTCACCACGCCTGCCTACACCCCAGATATAGCCACCAGCCAGATGTGGGACATCAGGAAAAGCTCTGACCCTGTGGTGGAGCGATGCTCTTTCTGGGGGAGGGATGGATGGTGTGTGGCACATGATCCCAAACCCCCTGCACAGAGCAGGTTGTCTCCTGCCTCGTGACCAGCCTGCAGAAGGGAACGCGGCTGCCTCCTTCTCCCAGTGCCTGTTTGTGGAAAGCAAATGTCAGCGTTGTCATGCCCGAGTGTTTATTTTGGAAACAGCCGGGGGCCTGGCCAGCAGGCACGGGAGACATGATCCTCCTTCATGGCAAGGAGGATCAGCCACCCAGCAGCAGCTCCTACAGAGGATGTGGCTCCTTTCTCCTGCCTTTGGCCTGCACCATATCAGGTGTGTCATAGATACTGGCCAGGCACAGGGAGGGCATCGTGCTGGGCCCTGGTGGCAGCCAAAACCCAGAGAACACGGACCTGCCTGCGGGTACCACTGAACCTCGGGGTGACCCATCAGGGCGAGGGCTCTGGCTAACACCCAGGGTCATTCCAGGCATAGCAGTTCCATGTCCCTGCCTGGGGTGGGAAGAAAATCATCTCTGAGAAGTGTCCTGTTCTCCTGACCTTTGCTCTCCAAATATTTAGGATCCCACAGCGCACAGTCACGGGCTTTGTTCGGCTTCAGTGTGATGCCATTTGCCTCCTGTCTCAGCTGTCCCCAGTAATTCATTTCTGGCTTGCTGATCTGGGGATGTGGAAGATCCTCTAGCACCACCAGGCTTCCCTGAGGTGAGTGCAGGCACCAGAGCACTCTCCCAAGCACTGTCTGTCCCTTGTTCCCTGCACACCCACATCCCCCCTTGCCACAGGCTGATGGTCACCAGGCATTGAGGGGACCATCCACGGAGGACAGTCCCCTGTCCCTGGCAGGGTTCAATCTTCCCTCCCTGGTTTGCATCTGTCACTGTTCCAGCAGTGACAAGGGAGAGCTCAAGCATGACCAGAGTGAGCAAACCCTGGCAGTGTTGGACTTTGTATTAGGGAAGATGCTGGGAAAGTGCATTTGTGTAGCAAGCAGGAGGAGAAAACTGGGGTCTACACGAGGCAGCAGTAAACCAAAGAGGCAAGTCCAGACCCCAACATAGCCTGGCATTTTTTTGGTCAAGGACAGGGACTGGTGGCTTTGGAAAGGCTCAGACCTGAGCCCTTAGAGAGTCTGAGCTTGCTGTCAGAAGGTGGCATAAATTAAGAAGGATGCTCTTCTCTCCCGGGGTGGTTGTGGATTTACTACTCCTGTTTCATTAGTTCCTAGAGGTATCTCTGCCCAGCAGTTTCTTGGAAGAAAAAACTGGCTGAAGGGGTCTGGGCTGAGGCTGGGGACCTTCAGAAGAAACTCCAGGAGGAAAAACTTTCTTTGGACAATTACACCACCTCAGTGAGGAGGAAGAGTGCTCAGCTGGCAAGTCCTTGAGGAAATGGCACTGACTGCCACTGAGCATCAATGAGGGTGCAAGGGGAGAGGAGCTCAGGAGGAGGATGCCGAAAGTAGGAGTGACATTTGGAAAGGGGCCATAGTGGCTATTGAATTTTCTTTGCTCTGACCATAGGTACAGATTATTGTACATCCTAAAATCCCAGGCCTGGCCATTTTGGTTGAACATCCACTTCTTTCACAGAGGATTCTCCTATCCACAGCTGACGCAGTAGAAGAATAAGGATTACTTAACCACAGAAGAGTCAGTGCTTTGTATGAGACAGAGCCATAAAGGGTGTGTCCAACAGAGATCATGGAGCCAGAAGTCCCAGACAGACCCTGTTGTTCAGAAGTCCCTTTGCTACTGCTTGCCATGGGCTGAGGATGGCAAAACACCCAAACCTCAGCCTGCGTGGTTTTACGATGAGCTAAAAGTTTGTGATGCTTCATAGATAAAAGGGGATGTTTAAAAGCTCTTTTAAAATGAAAATTTATGAAACTAAATTATCATTAATTATATTTTCATACTTCTTTTTAAATTAGAGGTGATTTTTTGGTGTGCTTCTTGAAATCTTGATAGTAATTCTTTTTTTGGCCAGACACGACATTTTCCTACCAAAAGCCGTATTTCTGATGGTTTCCAAAAAATAACAATAATTTCAACACAAAATACCAATGAAATATCATTAAAAAGGTGTCAGTTTCAAATCATGTGAAAAAAAGGGTGAATTTTTTTCTTTTTCAGATAGATTTGTTTTCTTGAGAGATAATGTTGGTTTTTTGAGAGAAAAGAAACCCCAAGTGATCACAGCAACACGGCTTAGATTTTCAGCAGATGCAAGTCAGGTCATCCCCACAGGGGCTGGCACTGTGTTGCATGGAGGGAAGATTTAGCCCCATGTGTTTATGTAATGTCTTCACCCCTCCCCATTTGCTGCTGAAACCACTGGTAGCACTCCTGCCTGCACCAACAGGGCTGCAACTGAACGCTGTAGAGCAAAAACCCCTATGGAGATAGAGAGAAAATCGTAAGTAAATGAAAAATGGAAGTTGAAAGGTGAGGTTTGAGGAGAGGAAGTGACTCATGGGTTGGGAATGAGGGATAGGGTCTTGGGGACGCTCGGCAGCTCGAGCTGCAGTGACCCCCGACTGCGAGGAGTCGTGGGGAGGACAGAGAGGCCAAGCATGGAGCAATGAAAGGAACAGCCGAGCCCAGGGAGAGCTGTGAAACCCTGGAAGACAAGTCCATGGCGGTCATGCAGAAAGAGGAGGAATACCCAGCCTTTCCAGACTGTCTGAGATGTTTATCCTTCTCTCTGCCTTGAGTGGGGGCTGTGTGAGACACGACGAGGTAGAGATTCGAGGGAAGCCAGGAAAGCTGATGCATCTACAGCAATGGCTTAAAGCTGTGTTCAAACTCCTGACCCTGCATCTGCTGTGCTGTGTAGGGAAAGGGGCAGCATCTCCTATACCACTATAGCATGAAGGAATGGGGCAGTATGTTTGGAATAGTTTGGATATCGTCAAATGAGCCCTCTGACCTCCTCCTGCAAAAGCCATCAGAACCCAGCTGAGCCATCACATGTGCACAGCCAGGGCTGGGCTGAGTTGGTGAAGGATGTGTGGATGCACAGGTGGTGGCACACAGCTACCACATCAAGCAATGCAAACGTCAGGGGGAGTTAGGGCTCCTTTCCCCACCACCCTCCAGGAAATCTGTGTCTGTGTGTAGTGGGGTTTGGTGTATTTGCATCTGTTTGTAAAATAACCTGTTAGGATGCCTGCTGTGCCTTAGCAGACGGTGCCTGAAATATTGCAAAGAGCTTGTGCCCACAAAAGGGGGCTGGCTCAGGAATCAGAGAGCTTCTTACAAAGGTGCTGCAGTGGCAGCTGGAGACCAAGCTGTGTGCTCACCCACTGGGGTTCTCTGCCTGCCCCAACCTCATTTCCCGGCTGCCTGCACCCTCCTGTCCTGCTCCACATGGCTCCCATGGCATCTTCACAGCTCTGAGATCACACAGAGGGCAAGTGCCAACAGGCATCCTTGGTCTCTGTCTTTGGAAACACTGAGCTGTTCTTGGCTTTGTTAGAGCCTGATTTGCATAGAAGGGAAACACTTGGCTCTGATTGACTGAGTCTGGGCATGGTTTTCAGAGGGACACAATGCTTACCTGGGAGTTATGGAGCAAAGTGACTTTTTCCACCATTCAGGGGAAGGAACTATATGTATGTATATATATAAGATATCTGCATTTGCAGGTAAATAAAGCTCTTCATTTCACCTCATCATAGTGAAAACCGACTTGACTTTAAGCTATGGCAGCGGTTTGTGTCATTTATTCTATGAACATCCGGATACCATTCATGCATAGTTTGAGTGAAGTATTTCTACGGGCAAAACAGGCTGGAGATGCTGCTTTCTCAGGAGAATGCAGCAGTTGCCTGGAAACCCTACTGGTTTCTGAGTTGCCATGTGCTAGGACATTAAAAAGATTTAATTCAGGGTCTGTTCCCCCCGGGTTATATAACACAACCTCAAGGAAAAGGAGCTGAAGGGGATCTCTTGGTCATTCAGCCTCTATATCTGGTCACTGCTTCTGGCGACAGAGAAGGAAGAACCCTGTTATTTGGAATGTGAAATTATTACTCCAGCTATTACAGTATGGAGATGCTCTGTTTCTTGGGTTTTAGCACATTTGCAGAAAAGCACAGTTTTTAATTATTTCCTCTGGGTGGAAAGCCCCAGAAATACCACACAGAACCTACCAAAGCCATGGCTGGGCTTCCACTGTCATGGAGTGGTTTCCACACTCACATCCAAAAGGCTTGTGGCCAACCCAGTTTAAACTCAGCATGTGATGGAGCTCAGCATGGAGAGAGTCTGTCAAGGTACGCTCGACACTTCCTATCTCTTCTGATAAATCTACAGCACTCATGAACTAAAACTGAGCTTTTGCAAACTGTCTGAGGGAATTTCTCTCTTGCTTTCCTAGGCCAGCACTTGGATGAGGCTTGGCAGAAGTTTCAGTGTGGATTCTACTGGGCATAATACTGGAGACTTTAATTGTTGTAGGAGTTGGCTTGGAGTCCTTTATTTCTTGAATGCTGCTGAGATGAATATTCTGGCTAAGGAATCAATCCAGGCACCCACTAACTTAGAAGCAACACGTAGGGCCAAGTATTGCTGTGGAGCACTGTGGAATCCTGTTGCATTCAGCCCAGCTGTGCCCTTCCAGAGAGCCAGTAGGTGCCATCACTTTGGATGCTTAAACATCATTTAAAGAACTGAAATCCTGCAAAACAGCACTGCTCTGGAGCCAGAAAAGCAATGTCCCTGATGCCATCTATCAAAGCTTGGTGGCCACTCTGTGTGTGTATGCTAGCCCTGTGTTATCAAAACAGGCCTTTAACACATGACATCCTTATGTCCAGACTGGAGAGACATGGATTTGAAAGGTGGACTATTTGGTGGACTACTGGACAAAGTACTGGCTGGATTGCTGCAGCCAGGGGCTTGCAGTCAATGGCTCCATGCCCATGTGGAGGCTGGTGACAAGCACTGTTCCTCAGAGCTGTGTCTTGGGACTGGCACTCTTTAATATTTCCATCAATGGCATCAATCTCCACCTCCCACAGACTGTGGGATCGAGGGCACCCTCAGCAAATTTGCAGGTGACACCCAGCTGAGTGGTGCTTGTGACACTCCTGAAGGATGTCACCCAGAGGGAACTTGAGAAGTGGGCCCATGGGAAACTCACAAACTTCAAGAAGTCCAAGTGCCAGGTGCTGCCACGAGTCAGGGCAATCCCAGATATGGGTGTGGACTGGGGGAAGTTGTTGGGAGCAGCCCTGTGGAGAAGGACTTGTGGTTTCTAGTGGATGAAAGGCTGGACATGCACACAGCACAGAAGAGCAACCAAATCCTGGGCTGCATCCAAAGCAGGGTGGCCAGAGGGTCAAGGGAGGAGGTTCTCCCCCTCTGCTCTGCCCTTGTGAGGCCCCACCTGGAGCACTGCAACCAGCTCTGGGGCCTGCAACACTGGGAAGTCTTGGACCTGCTGGAGTTGGTCCAAAGGTGATCAGAGGGATGGAGCAGCTCTCCTGTGGAGACAGGTGAGAGAGATGGGGTTGTTGAGCCTTGAAAATAGAAGGCTTCAGGAAGAACTCATTGCAGCCTTCCAGTACTCGAAGGGAGCTTATAAAACAGAGGATGAGTGACTTTTTACACAGGCAGGTAGTGACAGGACAAGGGGGAATGGTTTTAAACTAGAAGATATTTAGATTAGACACAGGGAAGAAATTCCTGGTTGTGAGCACGGTGAGGCCCTGGCACAGGCTGCCCAATGAAGCTGTGGGTTCCCCATTCCTGACAGTGTTCAAGGCCTGGTTGGACTGGGCTTGCAGCTACCCGGTCCAGTGGAAGGTGTCCCTGCCCATGGCAGGGGGTTGGAACTAGGTGATTCTTAAGGTCCCTTCCAAACCAAACCATTCTAGGATTCTAAGATTCCAGGATTCTATGAACACACTCCTCCCCTTAACAACAGGTCCCTCCCAGTGACAACAAGCCCAGCCCGAGACACCTCTGCAATATAAACCCCTCTCCCACAGCAGGCTCAGCTGTGCAGCAGAAGGTGCTGAGCAGGGGTGAGGATGGGGAGGTGTGCCCTGCTTGGAGGAGAGAATAGAATGTTTAGGTTGCCAGCAAACCTCGTGCAAGTTGGTTTTTTTTTTTTTTTCCCCCTGCTTGTCCTCCAGTTAGGCAGGCAATCTCACTCTGATGCCTAGAAAGTAATCTCTGGAATATTCACCAGGGGTGGATTTGTTGATTGTAAAATTAAAGGAGGCTTTGGGATTAGGGATTCTGACCTCGGATCTAGCTCTTTCTGAGGCTGTGACTGCAGGTTGGTGTTTTAGCTGGAAAGAAGAAATTTTGGTGCTAGCAATTAACAATAAACGAGCTTAATATAGGTTTATTATGTCTCTGTTAGAAGGACTCTAAATGTGTAGCCCTAATTGGAGAGAGCACCAAGTTAAAACTCAGTGAGGGAAGTTTATTGAAGGGGTTTTATTTTAAAGTTTTTTTTTTCTAAAAGCTTGTTTGTTTTTTTTTTCCTGAGGAAAAAAAAATGTTTTACTTACTTTCTGAATCTATTTTTGATGGAATGAAAAAGCATGAGCTGAGCTTTGTGTTTAAATGGCATTTTCTCTTTTTCTATACTAAAATGGTAGGGGAAAGGTAAAGGAGCTGGAAGTGGAGAAAAAATGATTTAAAAAGATTATTCCCTCTCTCCTAGTCTTTTTGATAAAAGCATTTCTAAAACATTTTTAGAGAACAATCACTGTTTCTTCTTGAAGTACATGGGATGGAAAGAGTTGCATTGTGGTGGAATGAGCCTTTCACTTTTTGAAAGAAACTTTGGCAAAATATCTGTAGCTTAACTGAAGGATTTTAAATTGCAGTCATCTTGAATGCTCAGAATTCCTTCCATTATCTTATGAGAACTCTGACATCTGTATATATATATTTTTTTTTTTTTAAAGACATAGCAATTGAGAGATGCTGCTGAGAGACATTCCTTTATTTTCTGATGATCCTCCAAACCTGCCTGTGCTGTTAGTCAGTGATGAAATAATTGTAGTCTGGATAAAGCTTTTAGTGCTGAGCAATGGGAATGGGGCTAATTTGTCTCTTCCCTTGGAGAAGAAAGACTCTTGTGGCCCAGTTGCCATAGTGTCAGCCAGA
This sequence comes from Illadopsis cleaveri, assembly GCA_013399915.1. Classification (NCBI taxonomy): domain Eukaryota; kingdom Metazoa; phylum Chordata; class Aves; order Passeriformes; family Timaliidae; genus Illadopsis; species Illadopsis cleaveri. The sequence continues at coordinate 1,193,226 of VXBB01017800.1, read as the reverse complement.
ACTGATTTGCAAATGAAGGGTCTGAAACTCTAGATGAGTGTATGGCTGCTCCAAGAGTTCATCCCATAATTTTCTCTGTGCTTTTCTCTGCTTTACTGCTCAGGGGTATGGCCAGGTGCCAGCAATATGACAGCAAGGAGTGAATACTGCCAGCAAATCCATTTTGGGCTTAGCTATGAGTATCCCAGGTGAAAAGTGTTAGCTAACTTAGTCTGACTGAAGTGTCCACCTCCATCTCCAAGAGGTGACTCTACCTGGGATGTCATTTGAGGAAGGGAAGGATCTGCCCTGGATTCTTCTACCCATTTGCAGTGGGATGTTTCTTTCAGCTTTTGAGCCTCCATTCCCAGGGCAGTCCATGCTCCATGTACCCACCAGGATTTGCTTTAGAAAGATGTTCTTGACAGATGGAGTTGGATGGTTGGGGTGTGGAGGGAAAGGAACACTTTGGCCATTTGTGATGAGTCTCTGTTTTGTCTCCTGCCCAGGTTCCCTGATGTGCCAGCAGCTGGGATTGGTGGTCCATCAGGACAGCAGTGTCTGGCTATAAACTTCACTTGGATTGTAAGGTAAGGACAAGCTTTGTTCCTCAGGAAGAAGCTCCACCAGCCATGCAGCCACCTTATCCTTGTCACCTGGTGTGTCACCATCTGCCATGGGCTCACAGGTAAGAACTATTTGCTTTTCTTGGAGAGATGAGTTTAAAGGTGAAGCTGATTGTCATGATATATGTATTGCTGTTGGTTTGTTGTACCCATGTGGAGCTTATTGCAGTGTTATCCTATCCATATCTATTCACAATTCTCCTTTGGTGTTTCAAAAATTTCTTTCTGGCTAAGTTCTTTGTGGTGCTGCTTAGGGCAACTTTGTCCCTTTCTGATGGGTAGTGATCCTCTTCTAGGTTTGAGGACTGAGATGTGATATGGATGGTAGTTTATTTGATTTATATTGTCAAAGGGAAGGTTAAAATGTTGATTTGATGTATGTTTTGTAAACAGAATCTGATGGAAACGGGGTAATTTTTTTGCTGAAAAGAAATGTTCTTTTGTTTTGGTACATTGTGCAGACCTTTTAAGAGCAGTCTTTGGAAGCCTTCCAAAGATAAGGGGCTGGATGAGTTTGTGTTGTCAGCTGTCCCATGTAGTAGTGCAGGCTGGTGGGATGGGAGAAGGTCACTTACAGAATCTGAGGTTTCATGGGGAACAAACCAACTGAGCCACACATGTGAGTCTGTGATTTGCTTGCAGAAGGAGCATTTCATAGGATGTGAACCTGCTTTTGAAGTCTCATTTTTTTTTCAGTTTTTCTTATCCAGACATGCTCTTTTAGGACAAGTGGATGATTTGCTACAGTGTTCCTTGTGGGATGGTGGGTGAGCAGCGAAGAGGATCGGGTGTAGCTGGGAGTGTAACCAAATACCAGTCCAACAAACCAGGTCTTTTGGCTCTGTGAAACCATGTTAAAATTATTTCTTTTCCTCTTGGGAAAGGATGTTTGCAGCATATGGGATTTCTGGGAATTCTTCATTCCTCGTGGGTTAAACCACAAGTAGAGCAGAAGCTGTGCTCATCTAATGTCCCTGTAGTTCCACCCAGAGCCTTCACAGGGTGTTCCCTGCATGTGAAACCCAGTCCTGGGACTCAGCAGTGTCTAATGGCACAACAACAAAATCAGCTTCAAACTGAATCTGCTAAAAGTTGGGGAATACATCTGCTCCTCCTGTTTGCTTCATGTTCTGTTGAGATATCCTGGAATATCCTCACTCTGTTGTTCATCAGAGTCTCTGGACAAGGTATTTGGCTTTTTTTTTTTTTAATTTTATAAGGATTGAAGATGCATCAGTGGGACTGAAGCAAGCCTGGAAGAAATTTGTGAATTATATAGTTTCTGTAGTGTTTGTTGTGGTGGTGTGGTGGGTTTTTTGTTTGTTTGTTTGTTTGTTTTTGGGTTTTTTGGTTTGGTTTTCCCCTGGTGACTTGCCACCTTGAATAACTTAGGGTCAAGATAAGTCTGTTCAATTTTATATTGAGTTTTTGGATGGTTTGGGGTATAATTTAACCCTGAATAATATACATTCTATATATAAAATAGGTATTTATATGTTAGCAGGTTTCGTATTGGTACAGAGACAGTAATCCTAACAAATCCCTTTTCTTTCAGTCAGTAAGCAAAATACAGGCTAAAATCCTCACTGATTTGGGGGGGAAAAAAATCCTGCCGATATTTCTTGACCTTGCTTTATGTCCTGGTGTTTGTTACCAGTCATTGGCACAATCAAACAGCTTCATTACAACAGCTGAAACCAGAGTCTCTAAAATGTGGAGTGATATGTTTGACCTGGTGTTAATTGTACTTGTCAGTGGTCTTTAAGTGGCAGGGTGAGGGCAGATGTGTTATAGATAGCTTTCCTGAGCCAAGATGCAGTAGCAGAGCAGGATGTGGCTTTCATAAAGGGAATCCCTGTATCTGGCAACAGCACCCTCAGATCCTGGAAACCAGCACCCACAAAAATGGACAATACTGGGGGTTGCTTGGATGCTGGAAAGCAGAAGCAGATCAGGTATTGTGGGGGCTGGGGGGAGGAGGGGGTTTGAGCACCAACCTGATGCACGTGGCCTGGAAGCAGGAGAGCTGAGGTGATGCCTTGTTCTTGGGCAGGATGTCTTCTGCTGGGAAAGAGGTCAGCTGCTTCACAATCTCTTGACCTGCTCTCTCTGACTTGTGAGGTCCAGATTGTATCCTGGAAATGCACAAGCTTAAACAAAACAGCAAGGCTTTTTCTGATCTTTTTCCTGAAATGTAAGAAAATTCTGCTAAAACAAGGCTTTTATGAGCAACAAATCCAATGTAATAATGGTTGCAACCTTTACTCTCATGTGTTTTTTTCCCAAAATGCATTCACATTTCTCTGGTCTCCTAATGATTCTCTGGGCAGCAGTGTGCATGAGATGCATCTGGTTCTAAGCTCTTTATGGGGTTAAGATGATCATATTTCCATGTTTGTGGGACAGTTGAAGAGTTTTTGCTTCCTTTGTCTCGATGTACATAACCTAGACTTTCTTTCTTTTTCTCCTTTGTTTCTGCCCCCTCCCTACTCAATTCACAGCAGCTTTATTTTTTAAGTTCAGTAAAGTCTGATCAAGGGGTATAAAAAGTGAGAGAATAGCTTTGAACTTTTTTACAGGGATGGAGAAATCAACAATCAGTCCACCAGTATCTTTGGAGTTAGGTCTTGAGGTTAAGAGAAGAAAGTTAAATATTCTCATCTCAGAAAGATGAAATTTTTATTACTTTGTCAGCATGAGGACTGCTATTGTCAGGAGAAAATGCAATTAATTATCTCCATGGAGGTGTGTGAATAAAAACAGCACCTGATTACTAGATCTATATTCAAAGTAGAATTCAAGCATGTTCCTGTTTTATTTGAATAATGAGGAGCAAGCTGCACAGAGAAATCTGGAAGTTACTGGGCTCAATGCACAGGTAGCTGAGTTAAATTCTGTTCTAGATGTTACCTTGGAGGGTTTTGCCTGCCCCTCCACATCTCTGCAATGCAACACACAAGCCAGAGGACTTTGCAGTAACGTGTGGGGCAGATTCCTGTAGTGGCTGCTCTATTAATCTGCATGTGTTAGCAACCCAAACCCAGAGATCCGGGGAATTACAGGGCCTCATTCAGGGCTGTTCCTGTCTGGAAAAAAGTGGATTTGGTCTTGTGGGGACTAATACCAGTTCATGTGTAAGGGTCTCTCACTGCTGGAGCACTGGCAGGGTTGAAGCCAAGCTGGGTGAGAAGCTGGCTGCAGTGAGGGCTACAGTTTGCTTGAGCTGCATGGGTTTCCTTTTAGATTCCTTTTCTAAGGCTTGGTCTTCATTCTGGAGTCTCTTCACATATTTTGCAAGTCAATAACAAAGCTGTAAGAAAAGGTGTGTTGGGAGAAGGAACATGCTGTACAAGCCTGGATCTTGTATTATTTCTCACTCTTCTGGGATCCCATGGTAACTGCTGGCCAACAGATAGGACTCTGTAGCTGTTCCAGCATCACAGAATGAGCTGGGCCTTTTATTTGTTTTGTCTTGGGTATCAGGGGAGTAGGTGTTTACCCTGTGTGTGCTCTGCACCCCATGCATAACTTGAAGTTCTCCTAGATGCCTTGTGACCACAAGTTTTTCCTGAAAAATGGAATAGGACACCTTTTTGGCTGCCTCTAAACCATGGAAATATTGCTGAGATTTTTCTGTGAAAGAGGAACAATACAATCTCAACACAGAAGTTAATTATAGCAATGGAAATTTTTCTTAAAGACTTTCTGATGTGAGGCTGGTATTGCTTTTCAGTAGGATAGAACGCTCAGAAATGCCACTTTTAATGAAAAATGCTTTAGTGGCAAATACTTTCCACAGTGTAATGGTTATTCTTGGGTTTGTCTGAAGCACACTGAACCTCTGTATTTCTTTGTGGAGTTGTGTAACATGGTTTGGCTCTGCCTTTTCACTCTTGCTGAAGTGCGGTGTTGGTCTAGGTGAGGTGGGTGCCAGAGAAGTTGTGGGAACTGTTATGGTGATGTTGTGCTCAGGCTGTGTTTTGTATTGAGCTGCTGTATGGAGTAAGACAATTCTGAACCTTGGACTCAGGGGTGTTTGCTTCTGCTACCTTGGCCTCTCTGAAATCACATCCCTTATTCTCATCTCTGTCTTAAACTCCNGGTGCCAGAGAAGTCATGGGAACTGTTATGGTGATGTGCTCAGGCTGTGTTTAGTATTGAGCTGCTGTATGGAGTAAGACAATTCTGAACCTTGGACTCAGGGGTGTTTGCTTCTGCTACCTTGGCCCCTCTGAAATCACATCCGTTATTCTCATCTCTGTCTTAAACTCCATCTAGATTGAGCTACTCCTGACTTACCTGGGTTTAACTAGGTGATAATTCTCCCAAGAATTGATCCTGTAGGCTGATTGCCAGGGAAAGACTGCCTTGGATGTCAGCAACAGGTCTTGTCTTACACAGATACAAACCTAAAGCAGGGTTCTGGCAACAGAACACTGTTGTTTTTTTTTTCCCCCTCTGTAATGATGATGTTATGGAGGAGAGGGAAGAAATTTTCATACAGCTGAGGTATCCCATCTGTTCTTATCCTGTTCAATCTCTGAACAGTCCAAACAGTATTTCATTTTCTGAAAACTTGCTGATTTTCCTCTCTTTTCTGGAGATCTCTGCAGCTATGAATAAGGAAGGCTTATGCTGGCTTGGCAGGTGTTAAGCAAGTGGCCAGCCTAGGACATGGTATCAGGTTGCTGCTGGCACTAATAAAAGGACTGATAATCTTGTCATGTTTTTGAATGCTCAGGCAACTTCTGTGGCCTTAATACAGAGGGGAGGAGGGGAAGGGAGGGATGAAGGGGCTGGCCATCTGTAAGTTCACCTGTAAAATAAAAGAACTCAAGGGTTTTGTAGGTCACCATGATGCTCTCTTTGGGACCTCATGGTACAGTGGGAATTTAGAGGCTGTGGGAAGAGCTGGCACAACTCCTCCAGCACTGTGCTGTGCCTGGCAGGCACCAGAGGTGGGGAGGTGGTGGGATTCTGCCATTTGGTACCACGATGACTGTAAGTGCAGGTGGGGTCAAAGGGGCTTAGAAACAGTGATGAGGGAGAAGCTCAGCAGTGGCTGTTGATCATGCCAATCTTCACTGCATAGGAAATTGTTCAGCAAGAGATTCTGCACTCAGATGGACCTTTGCTCTTTGGTGCTGGGGTGCCTACAGTCTGGATTCTGCTACAGCACTGAGGTAGCCCCTTTTTGGCAAAGCTGAGACTGCATCATGAGGGTGGGTTCTGGTTCACAGCTAAGTCTCTCATGTCTGCATCTCCTGGAGGAGCACTAGATATGCTCTAGGTGTGTCTAGGGTCACTGTAATGGCACTGAGCAAGGGTGTTGAGAGCCATCCTCTTCCTTCTGAGCATCCTAATGGCTGGACATGTATGTGAGAGACCTGGGGTTTTCATGGCCTGTGGCTTCTACTTCCAATGCTACTCTTCCATGTTAACTAATCATTGAATAACTAATCTTGGATCCAAAATAAATGTTTAGCCCTAGAACCAGAGGTCAGCACTTCTCAGACCACAGCACAAAATCTGGGCCATTTGCTTTTCTCTTCTGGGCCCTGTGAGTCTGGTGGGGTATCATGGTCTTTACTTCTGGAGGGTGTGGATGGAGAGTACAGGCTTCAGTCCCTCCTGGCTCTGCAGGTGAGGGTGTCTGTCACCAAATGTCTATGCAGAGTTTGGGATTCTTCTCTTTCTGCTGACCTTTGGGGGGAAAAAAAGGAGCTTATCCACGCCTGAAGAATTGTGTCAAGTTCCTACTGCAGGAACAAATTAAGGGTGAATCCACCAGTTGGAGGCCTGTTGTGGCAGAGGCTTCTGTTTACTGCCTGAAAAGTTATAGACTCAGCAACATGAGTTATGGAGCCTTCTCTAGCACCCATAAATCTTGGAGGAGAATCAGAGTCCTCAACCATGTACCCACCCAGGCTAATACCATTTCTTGCAGCTGGAATTAATCATGGCATTAGGCAAACAACGGGGGTTCATTAGGACCAAAGGTGACTTTAATTTAATTGAAATATAACTTGGCAAGTAAAGAGGCGATCCAGTTCACAACACCTAATGGGAGGTCTGGGTTATATATGGAAAAGTTAATGGCCGTAAAAATATCCAAACAACATATTTGTGCACGTGTTCCAGTAAAAGTCTGAGCCAACTACTTTTTAATGGTTTGGGTTTTCAGATGTATATATTCACGTTCTTAAAATAAGAATAAGACTATATGAGTGTGCACAGCATAGAAATACGAGGTGGGTGAGGGCATCAGGGAGAGGAGCCTCATGGTCAGGACAGCACTGGTGAAAGCCACCTTCCTCCCTGTTCTGGAGGAGGCTGCTGAACATCCTCTGTCCCCAGATGGTTTGTCTGTGTCATGGGTGCTACAGCCTTGCTCTTAGAGGCTGAGGAAAAGAGGTTCTTACCTGTTTTTTTGGGTAAAGGCACCATACAAATGTACCCGAAAATGAATGTTTGGAGTTTTTGGCAGTTTCATGTATTTAGATTTCATACAACTACATAAGCCCAAGAAATAAATGAAAACCCCTTAAATAATGATATTGGCATTCCCTTGTGAATGACCACCCACATCCCCCAAAATAATCATATTTAAATACCAGTTAAATCAGCCTGTAAATCAGTGTGACAACACAGGTCTTTTAACCTTCCCTCCCTCCTGTAAAACAGGTCCTCCCATTTCTGCGTACACACGGCCTCATAAACTGACTCCTACATAAAATATTATTTATATTTTATTAGGTAAATATATGACAGTATGCACACATCGGTGGGCTGTGACTTCATAGGACCAGCCTGCAGATTTTCTGCTATGTAGCTTTATACTTATTTTATTCCCCAGGCTGTTTTTCATAGAGAAGGGGCCATCTATATTTTCATGGGCATGAAATCTGTATTTCCAGCAATGAATGAGAATCTCTACTTTGGAACGGACCATTGGAAATAAAACTATATATCCACAGATTTATTTTTTTTAAATCCCCTTCTCACTGGTGTTTTTCCTTCCCCTCAATTGCTTGTGAAAGAGCTTATCTGATGGGCCATAATGGAATATTGTCTTGTAGTTGATTTCTCATGAGCTGGCCAGTGCTGGTGATGCCAGCATTGTGGAAGCTTGTGAGGTGCTTGATCCTTCAGTGCTTGGGTTGAGAACCACAGAATCGTTAAGGTTGGAAAAAACCCTTCAAGGTCATAGAGTCCAACCTTTAACATAACTCTGCCAGTGTCACCACTAAGCCATGTCCCTAAGCACCACCTGAACATCTTTGTGTTTTTTGGATGCTTCCAGGAGCAATGATTCCACCACTTTCCTGGGCAGCCTGTTTTTATGCTTGACCACCCTCCCATTGAAGACATTTTCCCCAATATCCAGTAAGCAAAAGTAAAGAGTCTTAGATGATGTGGGTTAGGAGTGACTAGTAAAAGAATATTTATGCGTGGAAAGAAAATTTATGCATTAAAAAAAAACAAGTGGAGGGCAGGAATACAGAAGCAAGACAGAGGACAGAGAAATAAAAGGGTCATGTAGGAGGTTCAGCTCGGTGTTATCACTTTGGGCAGGTCACTTGGGATCCTTCTATGCTGGAAGGGACTGCAGTGAGGCACTTGGAGAGTACACAGGCAGGCGCCGAGTAGGAAAAGAATCCATCTCTTGATGGCTGGGCTGAGATTGCCAGATGGTTTTGCTTAGATGGTGCCTCTTGGGGTTTGCTCTGTCTTTCGGTGGCCTGTGTGCCTGTTTCTCATTTCAGCAGTTTCTCTGATGGTTTTATCTCCATGTCCTTTGGGTTTTGGACTACTGGGGAAAAGACAGTCTTTTCACCAGCTGACTTGAGCCTTCAGCAGGGCTCACCTTGTAGTCAAGCTGGCTTTAAGCATTTCCTTTCCAGTAAAGCAGCTCTCAGAAGTTTTGTGAAAGCCAGTTTGTAAGCAGGAAAACTGAGATGAAGTGACAAATGAAAAACTTGCTGCAGACAGGAGATGGTGGACTTCCAAGCCCCAAGGGGAAGAGAGGGAGTGAATGTTCATAGTGAACCCCTTTCATTCTTGCCACAGCAGATGAGAGATAGGCAGTCATTTCTGCTGTTATCTCTGGTTTTAGCACGGAAATGTGTCTGCCAGACACCTCCTCCCTGTGCTGGAGCTGTCTCCAAAGGGATCTCCCCAAAAGGGGGAGCTTTTAGCCCACCATATGGTGTGTCCCCCACTGGCTGGCCTGTTTCACTGTGTTGGAGACCCTGCTGGACAAAAAGTGTGTTCTGCACCTTGAGGTCACCCCTAAAACTTGCCCATCCTCTCTGGTATGGGGGAAATGAGGTGTGAAAGCAGCCATGTTTCACCTTGAAAGCCATGGCTTGGGCTCTTTCTTATCAGACCTCTGCCACCCCTTAAGACTTGGAAAGTTTTCCCCCAGAGGAGGTTACTTTTCTTCTGTTACTGCAGGGAAGCAGCAGCACAGGGAGGTGAACTGACTTTGAGGTCTCTGTAGGGTCCCACATGGCAGCTCTTCCCACGCCTCCTCCTCCTGACATCTGTTAACATCCCTGTCTGTATGGTGCCTCAAAAGGCCAAAATGCCAAAAGAAGTGTGTTTATTTTTAACTGCTGATGGCATATTTGACCTTCCCCAGCACTTTTTTGGCACCTGGTGTCTTGACTACCTTCACATGTGTGACCCTGCATCTGTGAAGCAACCTTAAAGGACTTGACTTTAGCAGTTTGATCAGGGTGTGGGAGCCTGATCCTGTCACCTTTCCTGGCCTGATGCTGCCCATGCCAGCTCTGCCCTTTGTCCCTCTGCCAGCTGGTGCCTGACACAGCCCCCCTCTGCAGCACACTGACTCCATGCAGCCTCTGTGCTTGGTGCATGGCAGAGGGGTGAAAGCAGAACCACCTGTGCTGGGTGTGTTTGTTCAGCACTGTGCTGGCCTGGTGTTGGCTTGGTGCCCTTCAGCTTGGCCAAGAGGCCAGCTGGTTGTTCTTAGAAATTTCCTTGGAAAAATCTAGGTTGGTCTCACCCTGGTCTGCTCCACCAGAACTCCTTTGAGCTTTGCACTGGAGGTGTGGTTCTCCGCACAGGCATTGCTCTGACTCCCTGCAGCCTCCAGGGATAAACCTCTGTGGTTTTTCCTGATCCACTGGGCACATGAGGCTGTGAGAGGCACCACAGCTCAGGCAGGGATGGAGTGAAGAGTGGATTGAATGAGATGCTGAGATGCCAAATGTACCCCGGTCCCTCCAGTGCTTCACCCTCAGCTTTCTTACAAGGATGGACGTGACTATTGTTACAAGCTTGTTTCCTTGCAAATCTGGGGGCACTGAAGGGTGTTGGGCTCAAGCCCAAGCTCTCATTCACATTCTGGGTGCTGAACATATCTGTCCTCATCGCTTTCTCACTCCCCAGTCTGGACTTGCTACTCACTGAGCAAAGCCAGCAGTGAGGCTGAAAACCAAGGAGTTGATGGGGCTCAATTTGCTTTTCTGGGCTTCCGTGCAAAGTAGCATTTGTCAGAAGGTAAAGGAGGTAAACTAGTTCCTAATTAGTCTGCACAAAGGGTCTAATGCTATAAATGTGGAGTGAGCACTATAAATCCAGCTTGGAGCTGGCTGCACGGTAATTTCCCTGTATAGACAAGCCTCAAGTCACAATTCATTATGGCTCTGCTTCATAGACCCTCCAGTGTTGTGCTTCCCCTTTGCTGAGGGCAGATTGTCAAGCTGTGACCCTGCCTTAGTTAATTAACCTTCAAATGGGATTTATTTTCCCTTAGTTACTTGTGTGTGCACACATTTGGTAATAATGACTGTCCGCTCTCCTGGCTCTTGCTAAAAGGGGAGTCATTTGTTACAGTGTTTTACCAGGGGTAAAAAAAAAATTAAAAAAAAAAAAATCCAGGCCTCAACTTTCATGGAAAATTGATAGCTTTATGCCAGAAAGAGACAGTTCCATCACAGCCACTTCTTCAGCTGTCTGCAAATATTTGAAACCCTGAGATATTTAATGTTTTTCAGATGGCGATAAATCTGCAATAGTGTGGGCTCGCTCGAGCTTAGTGAGAGATGAAGTGAGATAGGAGAAAACGCATGAGCCAGCACGGGAGAGGTATTGCTGCTCACACTTCTGCTGATGTCAGGACAGGTTTTCAGGACCTTCCAACATACCAGCTGGCTTCTCTTCGCCAGGGAAAAATATACGCAAATGTGAGCTTCCAGTTCATTTCCCATCCAGTTGTGAGCTAAATGTTTGCTTTCCTTTGTCTTCTACCCCCTCTCTTTTATTATTTTTGCAATCTGACATTAAAAATATGAACCTACAGCTGGGGAAGAAGAAATGTTACTGACTGGAAGCTTTTTTTTGTTTGCATCTGTCAGGCCTGAGATATTGCTCAGGGTTTGTTTGTTTAACCTTTTGTTTGCTGTTCAGAACCTTGATGGCAAGTTGCAGAATGTGATTTGGTTGCAGATGTGTTGGTGTCTTACACTGGGTTTTTATAAGGAGGAAAAAATAGTCAGATCATCTCCATGTGCTTTGCTTGCAGCATTGGCTCTGCCTGGGGTAAGCCTTGAATATCTTTTTCTGTTCCTCTGATACACCTGATGTGCCTGGGGGTTGGTCTGTAGGGAGGTGCAGGGTCCAGGGGAAGGCTCTGGGATTGGCAGGGACCCTGAGGGCAGGAATGAAGTCTTATCTGTGGCACATCCATCAGGAGTGAGCGCTGAGAAGGGGCAGGAGAGGATTCTTTCTGGCTTTCAAAATTCTGGGGTTGTGTGTCTCACAAGCAGAGCAGAGTGGTGACAAGCTGGGGAAATATGGTGAGGTGCAGATGCTTAACTGAGCAAATTGTCACCATCCTCCAGAAATATGGATGGCAAGCTGCAGCAGAGCCTGATATCACTGGAGCAGGAGGCCACCTGAATATTTTCTTATTTATTTTCCTTTGGAAGTATGGAGTAAAACAGTTTTTACAGAAAATGCTGTTTAATTTGTTGGAAGGAATCAAAGAGCAGTCTGGTTCTCCAGATACCAGCACCTTTCACAGCAAGCAAAGGAGTTGTGGGTGATGCCAGGGGTATTGTGTGTTGTGAGCAGCCTGAAGTGGAAGAGGGACTGGGCTGGTTCTCAGTTTGGGTTTCTTGCTTTCAGCCTGCCATGGCTAAATCAAATCCCCCCCTTGCCACTGCAGCTGCGATTCACTGATGGGTTTTGTCCAAGTGTCTGTTCGTGAAGTTTTAAAGAGACAGAAACACCTCAGCAATTTGATTTTGGCAAACAGCTGTGAGCCAAGTGTGGAACAACAACAAAAAAAATCCCTGTAAAAATCAGGGAAAATGCCTGCAAATTTCCACACATTTCACAGAGGCGGTGTGGTCTCGGAGGCAGCAGGGTGGTCTGGATGTTTTAGTGCTGGTGTAGAAAACAGCCGCTCCTGTGCTCAAATGCCAGCTCCACCATGGATGTGCCATTTCACCTTGGCGAAGGCACTTGACCTTTCCACGTCTTGCTTCCTCTCTTCTTCTCTTTCCTGCCCTTTTTGACTTCAAAAAAGAGAATTAGTGGCCCCAAACCTGGGTGGTGGCCAGCGTGGGCCTGGCACAGCCAGGGAAGGTGGGGCAAAGGTGGCTGTGTTCCCAGGTTTCAAGGGAGGCCAGGGACTGGGGATGTTCCAGGAATCAAGAGTGTCTTTGACCTCGATGGAGGCCCCGACCCTGCAGCACAAGCTGTTAATGCTTAGCTGCCTCCCACCTCCCTGCTCTGCTCGAGTATCCCAGGGAAGGGAAGAGGTTTTTCTAGCAGCCGGGCAGCCTGGGTTTGGCACAGCCCGTGCAGTCTCCACACCCTGCTTTTACATATTCATGCCTATCCAAAATGTTCCCTTCTGGGCTGGACTTTCCCAGGCTTCACCTCTGGTCTGTGAGCTCATGAATCTTGGGATAGGAAACTCTTTTGAAAAGGGTGAATTTTTTTTGGGCAGATCTGCAGCAGCTAAAATGGCCTAATGCTGTCTGCAGAGGTGGGGTGAAGGGGGAAGAGTTGTGGGAAGGTGCAGGGGCTTGTTGGGCTATGACTTTGGGAAAAGGAGATGAGAAAGCAACCTGGGCATTCTGGCTGTCCTCTTTCCTGTGCAGTTGCCTCCCCAGCCTGTCTTCTTACTGACAATCCCAATTTCTCTGCTCTTGAATGAATGGAAAAGCTCCAATAGGAATTGATTCAGGCCCTAAATTTTGAGCTCTCTGAGGACATCCAGAGTCTACTGCCAAGTTCAGCAGAGCTTCATAAAATGTGCATTGCAGTTACTTTTTCTCTTCTGGTGTTTCAAGATCAGGATTAGGAATTTGGGTGAAATAACTCAGGAGAAACAAGAATAATTGATAGCTCAGGTGTGCCAAAGTTGAGGATCAGTTGAATATTTTTTCTCCTGCTTGTCCTGCTGGTGCTTATGGCACAAACCCTGCAGCTAAGAAGGACCTGCTGTGTTTAGGACTTTATTCCCTTTCTGCCAGTGAGCATCCCTGAGTGGCTGTTGGCAGAGAGCTGCCAGGGCCCTGAACAGTTGTAAATCAGAGTTCCTCTAGGACAGTTCAAATTTGCATCCAGAGCTGCCTTTTGTGTCACTGAGTCCAAAGGATGTAATTTGCTCTCTGTCTCTCCTCTCTTCTCCTGGGCTTTACACCCATTGCAGTTACTGTAGAATAAACAAGGTGTGTGGTGGAGAGAACACTGCTCTTTTGACTGAGACCATCTGAAGTGGAAACACCAACATAATTTAAGGCTTCTGACTTTCTTAAACTTGTATTGGTTTGATTCTGGACTTAACTTTCCCTTCTCCCATTATTCAGTGTAACAGAGACCTAGCCACAAGTCAGGCTGCCTTACTTCAGTGCTGGCTCCTGCCAACTCCACTAAGAAGTGAATAACTGGAGAGCTACCTAGCAGAATAGTCAATGAATGCTCCATGTAGCTCTTTTGGAAACAAATATTATTTGCTTTCCTAGATCCACCCAAATAATGTTGTTTGTTCTGCATAATTGGCTAAAAAAGAACTAACTGTGTATCATCTTAATACTATGAAAATATACTGTAATAACTATGGAAAGTTCTTGCCTGTTAGATTCAGAGTATGAGCTGCATGACTTGAATTTTAATAATGATCTTTGCTCAATAAAAGTGCCTTTTTCTCTAGTGAGGAATCCAACGCATCCTTATTTTCCAATTAATGCACTTCCTGGAAATTTCCACTTTCTTGTATCTTGCTGTTCTAGGGCAGTTAAGCAGAAAGCAATAATGAAGTATTTTGTTGTAAGATGATGTTATTTTTACAGGCTGTAGCCACAATGCTTTCCCTGACATTTTATGATATATAATTAATAGCAATGGGAACCGAAATACTTTTCCAAAGGATTGAAATTATTCTAATATGTTTCGTAGCGTGTTGTCCATGCTTTTTATGCTTTCTCTTATTTCCTTGTATCCAGGTCCAGCAAAGCACTTAAAGAAAGCACTATGAGAATTCTTTGACAACCCATTTCCCCCTTGCTCTCCCCTAACCCCATTTTGGAAACTGAAGCCTCTGTCAAAAACAAAATTTTTAACAGAAAGTTCCTGCTTTCGCTGTGTTTTCTGTGGGAAGTGTTTCCTCCCAGCAGCACTTTGGTAAAGACATGAAAATGAGATAAGGAGGGTGGCTCCAGACTTTACTGTGCTGGGGGAGGTGTGGGGTTTTGGCCAAGGCACCCCTGGGATTGGAGTGGTCTCCAGCAGGTAGGAGTGGGGATCTGGTTCTCTTGCAAGCCTTGGTTTGGGCTGTTCAGGGTTTTCTGAAGAGCACACGAGTGAGGAGAGCTGGGCTGTAACACCAAGTCCTTCTGCCTCTAGATGGAGTGCAAAAGGCAATGCTCCTGGTTTGGTATGCACGGGGTTCTAGCACAGAGCTCTAGTTTCCTCACCAGTGGCCCTGGGGATATCTACCATAGGATGATCCACAGTGCTCCTAGATTGGTGTTTGAGAATGGAGCCAGGATCCACCCTCTGGCCCCCTTGTAGAATAGGCAAAGGCTGGCACATCTCTCATTCTGTTGCCTTGGCTTTCCTCCATGTTTGTTGCAGGGAGAAATTTCCAATAGATGAAAAAAATTCTTGAGATGAGAAAATGACTGGAGGTCAGCCCTTGTTTTTAATTTTCAGTCATGAGACCCCACTGCTTTGAGGTCTGACTTGCTCTACTCTTTTTTAGCAGCCTTTATTTCTATCAGGAGGTGTTTGCACCTCATCTTGGCCACATTTGAAACCAGTCAGCAGCAAATGTATCTGAATACACGTGACATCTTTCCATTTCCCGTGGGTGTAGGGAAACCCCCCTATCCAGTAAGCTTTATAGGCTTTTAGCATGAGTATTAGGGGTTTGGAAATTCCTTTAAGCTACCGGAGCTCTCTTTCTGGAGAGGAGCACCAAGTGCCGATGCCACTTGAGATGGGAAATATGTGATTTTGCTCTAGGCATTTAAATGAGTGGCTGAGCCTGGTAGCACTGCTGAAGGAACAAAAACCTTGTACTGGAGAGGCAAAGAGTTTCCAATGAAAGCCTGTCCCACTGTGCTGAACTGCCCCTTCACTATCTCTTGGAGCTGCAGCACTCTGGGGACATTCTCCATACTATAAATGAACTTTGTGGCCTCTCGTGTGCATCCAAGTGAAGCACAGGCAGGGCTGTATGTGTATTTCGACAACTTTAAATTAACATACCATAGCTGCTTAAGTGTTATGACAATGCTCTGTGATCACAGCTCTCAAGGGGCGTTTAATGCTTCGGAACAAACCAGTTTCTGGCCTGAAGTGTCTCAGGTTATCTGGGGTTGCACCATTGATGGATTTGACCCTGTGAGTTCAGTGGCTCCAGCAGGCTGTTTGCAAGAGTCAAACTCTGGCAAATGATCGACTCTGAGCTCAGTTGGAAAAGCTTGTGAAATGAAATCACAGTGCTCTGCCCATTAGGCTTGGGATGAAAAGCGAGCCTGAGAGCTGCCAGTGGCTCATATTTCATGTGCAGAGATTTACTTGTATTAGTAAAGATTGCGATGAGTTTGAGAAAGAGAGAGGGAGACAATTTGTAAGCCAACACAGAAATAATACTTCCCCATAGTAAGTGTGTAATGAGAACTGGTGCTTTTATTGGATTGAATAAGTTCAGATTGTTTTTAAGATATACATGTTTTGAACAGTGAACTGTATCACTTGTGATTGACCTCCTGTGTTATTTTTACATCACTTCTTATTTCTCTACATCTTGAGTTTGCTTCTGAGACTTTGTTCCTATTCCTCTGCTCTTTTCTTTTCACACCTCTTCCCTTAATCTTTCCTGCTCTGGCTTTGAAAATCTGTTTCCTTTTAATGGACATCTAATATTTGTCATAGTGAGTGCACACTTTGCACTAAGCAGGTCTCTAGGACATGATTACAGCACATGTAAGCAAACTTGAGCTGGTTTTAATCAGAAAGCAATGTACCCACGGCATCAAAGAGCCCTGAAGAGCTTTGCTTGTGCTGTGGTTTGCAGCAGATACATTGACCACTGTAGCAGTGTCCTTCATTGCCTTGGTGCTTGCTCAGTTCATCTGGCAATTAGATCTGGTAGAAAGAGCAAATTCATCTGCAATGCTGAGTCTGGCAGAGTCCCCACAGTTGCATGCCACAGTCCTGCCTGGTTGCTGACAGATTTCCCTGTAACTTCAAGGTTTTGGCTCTTGAATCTAATGGTTGAGGTCAGGAATTTAATTAAACTTTGGATAGAACAAAGCTGCCCATCTACTGGATCCCTTCCAGACCAAGTGAGCTCCCTCACAGTAAGCAAGGGAGGTTATTTCAACTGATTTAATACTCCTTGGCTTTGAATGCTACTTCCTCTTTGGTATGGGATTTTATTTTTTCCATGCTTTGCATTTGGTGACCAGAGCAAGATACAGATCCTACCAGTTTCTTTGGGAAATGGTAGATGTACCTCAAATCCGGGAGCCAGCTGTTGGGCTTGGGCAGGTGATTTCAGACCCACTTTCTGTGAAATCAGGGCTTGGGTGCTTTAGTTTCGGCCTGATTTTCTGAATAAGCTGAGGATCTATCTGCCTTCTCAACATCTTCTAGTGCTCCCTACAGAGCACCCTCCAGTGTTGCTGACCCTTAACAAGCAGTGAGAATGAGGATGCAGTATGGTTTATTATTGTGCTTCCATTGGACTCAGGAACAAATGGGGAGGACCAGTCTGTGAGCAGCAAAAACCCAACCAACACATCAGCCCTGCCCTAATTCACTTCCAGACTAGTAGTGATCTGTCTTCCCCAACTTGCTGTAGGCAAACAGGAATGGCTAGGGAATACTAGAGTCAGTGAACAAATGTAGAGGTCCAGAGGTTACACTGAATTTTAGAGTAAGAGAGAAATTAATATATATATGTATAATTTCATATATATGAACTTTTTCGTTCTAGAATTCCAGTGCTGCTTGTCCTGTGTGGAAGTATTCATCCATGCCTATAGTGGATATGCTGGTGGTATACATGTAGATGGAGCATTAAGAGACCAGAAAATTCCTCAAATCTCATCTACAGCAGGACTAGGTACCAAACTGGTTTTAAAGAAGGTTAAATTGAAACTGTTGAAAAGCTGTTGAAGAACTTCTGACAGAAAAACTGGGATTTCAACCAAGAGGATTTGGTTCCCCTGAGTAATTTCTGGTTTTCATCAGACCCTGATCATACAGTCTAGCTCTCCACATACCTCCATTGTTCATCAAACTGGGCAAGCATGGATTTTTTTTTACCCCAATACTTTTGCCAAAATTTCTATTTATATATATGTGTAATAAAAAGAAAGCTGATTATTATTTTTACCAGCTCTCCTTTTTCTCCCTTTGTGTGCATAAAGCCTCTATAACACACCATGTTCAGCTAAGATATCTCTAGGTGGGCTCATTCCTATGCTGAATAACCATGGAAAGTGAGAGGAAAGCAGCGATGTCCCTCTTGCAGAGTGCCCCTCCAAGGGTTTGGAGAACAGTTAAGAAGCAATCAGCTACAAGAGGAAGAGGCCAGGAGAAATGAGAAGAGTAGGGGTAGAGTTTTTTTTCTCTTCTGGCTGTGGCAGCAAAGTCCTGTACTATCTGATCTGCTGGGAAGTTGCTCCCAATGGGTGAAGATAAAGTGGAATGAAATTCCCTTCAGGGAGCAGAGCTGCTGTTGCCAGTCTGAGGGCACAGAGTGTTACCAGGCAGAGGCTGTGATCCCTTGTGTTTGGGTCACACTTGTATCCACATGGTTCCTGAGCAGCTCATGTCCCCTTGCCTCCTGGTTTGGGGGAATATCTTCTGCTCAGCTGGAATCTAGAGGTAGGGTGGCTCCATGAGAGCATCCCTGTGTTTTTTAGGCTTAAGTCTTTGTTAGGAATCTGTTCCACAAACATCTGTTGCAGGCTGTTTTCAGACAAAGATCTTGCCAGGGGTTCATGGTGGAGGTCACTCCAAACCTGGTGATGTTACCCTTGTCTCTGCCCCTCACTTTGCAAATGTTTTTCTCATTTGTTCCATGGTGACTTTTGAACTGCCCCTGTTTTAAGACTGAAATGAGAGAGATAAAATGTTTTTAATTTTAATTAAAACAAAGTTTATTTTATTTCATTAGCTAGCCATGTTATTTCAGGGCTTGACAGTAAAGTTATATGTTACCCTGTGGGTACTTCTAATTGTGTTACGAGGTTTCTAGTTCATTCTGTCCAGAACAGTTTGACTCCTGTGCTGAGCTCCATCCTCCTGCAGCCTTGAACCAGCACAGCTAATGAAAAGCACTCCAGTAATAACACAGGGCTCTCAAGGGCTCCAGATAATTAGGGAAAGGTACTATTAATTTTACTGGAAGGCAAGCCGGCTCCGGTCTGAGAGCCTACTGCTAAAGATACCAAGGAACAGGGCCTGCTCACTTTGGAGGAAAGATAAGAATGTGGAAGCTGGTCAAAGTAAACCACAGATCTAGAGAAAACATTCTGTTAGTAAATGTCAGTGTAGAGACATGTCAGACTGAGGCAGCCCTTGGCCTAGTGAATTCCTGTGAGTGAGGCAGGAGATGGGATCCTCTCCTGCCTTGCTGTTGGGAGATGCATTCCCAATGGTGCAGCTTCTAAGAGACCAGTGGGAAAATACCAAGCTCAGGGTGGAAATTTGGGCTGCCAAGGTTTGTTTTTTTCCCTCTTTTATGCTAGAATATTCCTACTCTGAAATTATTTGGGCCATTCCTAGACACCTGATCCCTCATGCTGGCAGTATGAGCACAATACACTTGGAAAAGAGAGATAGGAAACCAAGAGGAGTCTGCTGGGGGTCATGCTCCCTGCAAAAGCCTTTCCCTATTCATTAGGAGTTATAGATTTGCTTAAATCCCAATTGTAAATCCTGGTATCTTGTGCATTGTGAACCCAGGGTGGCTGTAAAACACTTTTGCAGGGGAACCTGAATAGAGAATTACAGCGATTTAGAGGTGTTTTGTCTGCTGTCCCTGGTATAGCTGCTGCAGTCACTGCTGCTGAAGTTTTGGTGCCTGGAATTTATTTGCTCCAGCAGAGAAGGTGCAAAGGGAGAGGTGTGACAGTTTAATTCTTCTCTTGTGTTCCTTGCACAGTTATAATGTTTTCAAGAAAATATTTAATAGGCATTTAAGGCTGAATGAATCATGTGTGAAATGGAAGGGTGTTTTGAGGGTAGTTGGTAAAGCAGGATAGAGGAGGTTCATGTTCCCTTGCTTTGTCCTAGGGATCAGGACTACAGAAGGCAGACAGGAGCCTAATATTCAGTGAGCCAGCCAACTATCTTTGACTAAATGGGTCAAATCTCTTGGTTTCTTTTCTGTCCTATTTGGTGGTGTGTGGGGAGGTCTTACCTGAAGCTTGGGTCGTGCATCAACTGTCTTGCTAATTTCCCTCCTTGTTTCTCTTGTTGGTTGGCATAGTAGCCTTACATAATTTTGTAAAAATATGAAATGCTTTTAGGTTGTTTGATCCAGTTTGGATTTCCAGCTGGACTGCACTGTGCTTAACCTTCAGTATGTTATTGTTTTAGTAGTTTTGTCCAATACGAATAACACCTTATACCATAACATCCTCAGTAGATGTAGAAGGAAGTTCCAGAAAGAACTGGAAAGGGTTCCAGGAAAGTCAAGCTGTATGGCTTGTTTGATTTGTCTGTTTAGCCTCTTAAAGTAGCCAGAGAAGGGGGAATAAAAACATTACAAAGGATATGTTGCTGGATAAAAGATATTCCATTACAAACCCTGTCAACATTAATAACTTGCATCTCTTCAACAGTGCTCTGAGCTGTCAATAAGAAACAGGAATCAACCAAGATTAAAACTG
This sequence comes from Illadopsis cleaveri, assembly GCA_013399915.1. NCBI lineage: Eukaryota > Metazoa > Chordata > Aves > Passeriformes > Timaliidae > Illadopsis > Illadopsis cleaveri. Next base: position 1,173,224 of record VXBB01017800.1, on the reverse strand, counting down.
ATCTGTCAGAAAGCAGATTGTATCAGAAAGATAATAGAATCAAATTAATTTATGATGAGATTTCACAACAGACAACGAGGCAATACTGAAAACCACAGTCCAATGTAATCCCTTTGAAGCAATGTCGTACTTGTTACAGCTGTGATGATTGCAAATGTTTGGTTTAAAAGTCTGTGTTGCAGTCTGGAGGAAAAAACCCAGGCTATTTATGGTCTCCAGTTTTTAAAGATGGGAGCTAAAGAAAATAAGCCTGGAGAAATATGAGCTGAAGTTTAATATTTCCGTCTTCATTTAAGAAGGGGTGGTTAGAAAATAGACCTGCCAGCCAGAAGGAAATTTAGATGTGTCAACATTTTGTTGGGTTTTTGAAATTTTTTGTTCCTGGTTAAAATTAAAAAGTTAAAATAACTTGTTTCCAGTGAATAAGAAGTTTTGGTGTAATAGTGTCAAAATATTTAACTCTGTCATTCTCTTCACAAAGTTAAACTGCTTAAAATTATCTCATTTGCAATGACCATTTTGACTTGGAAAAGCATGATTTTAAACTCAGCTTGGTCCAGAATACTTCACTTCTGACTGGAAAGTGAAACACTGTGTTTCGAAAGGATGCTTTTGATTTTATAGCTCTATTTTCCTAGAATTTGCCATGTTCTCTTGTTTGGGGAATGGGAAGAGAAAGAGGTCACCTGGATTAAACAATTGTTTATGGTGGAGGAGAGGAAAGAAAAGAGATCTTCTGGTAATGCAAAATTAGGGCTATACCTGTGTCCTTGAATTTTCTTAATGGTTAATGCACATGAAGCAGCCAATCTCCCATGGTTTGAGATCTCCTCTCGTTACTCCCCTTGATCCTGATCTTCCATTCCCAGTCCATGACACTGGATAGGGCTCACAGCTGGGCTGCCTTTGGAGTGGGATCAGTTCATGTTGTCCAATACAATTGGGAAGGTCTGTGACTTATTTTTGTTAGTCCTGGGGTTACTTTCATAAACCTGACTGAGGGGCTTGCAGGATGAACGTGGTGATATATTCGCAGTCCTCTTCTGTTTCCTGAGCCAAAGCAAGTGAGGTACAACTAAAGCAGGCCTTGGATGTGCCTTGTCTTTTTGCACATCCTGCGTCATCCTGTTTGGCAGAGGACAAATATCCCCTTTGCTGTATCTGAGTGGGGCCCCTGAGGTCTCAAACAGCCCCGTACTGACTTTGAAGCCTGAGATGTGCCAGCACTGCCCTCCCCCAAAGGGGAATGGGCTTGGTGCTGTTGAGAAGTGTGGCAAGGGCTGTTCCCACACCTGCACGCCTGGAGGTAGGCAAGAAGCAGGCAGGGGGTGAAAACAGCCGGTTGTGGGGATGGGGTCTGGGGTTTGCTCTGACTGGTGCCATGAGTCAAGGAAGCCAGAACCCATGGTTTAGGGAGCAAGAGGAAGGTGGTCTGGAGCTGCCCTTCCCATGCCAGTGATGTGTGTGTTGCTGTGAGAAGCTCTGCTGGCTGTTTTGGAGCAGGTGCTGTGTGGGAGGGAGGCAATGCTCCCTCTCCTTCCTCCTCCACCCTCTTGCATCACCCGCAAAGGGACCTGTGCTCCAGCTGAATTGAACTTTTCCATTGGCTCCAGATGTGCTTGAGGAGTCTGTCTCTTTTCACCACCCCGTCCTCTTTTTGCTGGAAGTGTCTGCCATCAGTGTTGCTGGATGTGGCAATCTGTGGCTGCAATCAAACTGAGAGATGGGAGTACCCAGGACAGAAATCAGAGGGGGAAAATGTGTCCCCTCTCCCTCAACCCTGTGTTGCTTACAAATCAAAATAAGCAACCTGAATTTAAACTGTGCTTTTAAAGGGATAAATCCCTTGGTTCCTTGTTGCCTGTGCTGGTGCCTGCCAGGCTGTGTGTGGGCACCATCCGCAGTGCACTTAGCACTGACTCCCCTCCGGCTTAATGACAAGTTCTCACTTTGTTTGTTGCTGTTTGTTTTGTTTTGTTTTTTCTCCTTCCAGCCAAGCTGACATTTAATTCTGCCTCAGCCAGTTAAATATAACCCTGAAACCTGTGGGTGAGAAAATGTGGCTCTCTGTCACGCTCATTTCAGAGGAGCCAATTAGCAATGGTGATCCTTGGGACTTGGCAGCCTCTTCCCAGGCACCTGGCAGCCCTGGCCTTGCCTGTCATTCTTGGGGTAATGTGCTAGAAAATGGTCTTGTGGTTTACTAAGAAAAGCAAAACAAACTCTCTCTTCCCCGCCTTTGCAACCCAACAACCTGTGGGCATAATTGATTTGCAAGATTTGCTGTCAGGATGTGGCTTTGTTGCAGATGAAGCTGGTGAATAGCCTGGTCTTTGCTGGCTCTTTTCGTGATTCTCCTTGGTCCAGCAATTTTCCACATTCAAAGGCATCCAGTTTGGAGGTGCTAATGGGACATAGCTCCCTCTTCTACTTCACCCCTTTTTTCACCAGCTTAATTCTCCTTCCCACTTTCCCTACTGCAGTGCTGGTACTATGCCTCCCATCCCTGGGATCTCTTTACCAGGGACTGCTGTCCTCCCAGGTGCAAATATACCTCACACTGTGCTGGGTCAGTCCACAGGATGTCCAGCCCAGTGCTGGGTGTGGGTCTGCTTGCTGAAGTTGGGAAAAATGAGATGAGAGTGATTCTTCTCCTGACGCTTCCTCCATGCTGGATGTTTATGTATGGTGGGGTGGAGTCAGTGATGGGCCTGGCATTGAATTTGTCTTGCCCCCTTTATATTTTTTATTATTTTAACTCAATCCTGAAAGAGTTCTTGGTCTCCACAGTGGCCTTGTAAAGGCTTCTGCTGCTGGTGTCCGTTTTCCTGACTTCTTCAGCAGTGACCCGTTTATTGTGAGAAACTGGTTAATTCTGTTCCCAGTGTACTGTGCAGTTTGCCCTCTCTGCATGGAAAATATCAGAAGCTGTGTCAGTGTAAATGTTCTTTTCCAAGTTTGCAGGTAACAGGAGCAAACAAAAAAAAGGCAGGAAAGCTGGGCTAGTTTAAGCCATTTGTGGCTGGTTTATGCAGATCCCTGCTGCTCTGAGCCAGTCCCCTCTCTTTCCTTCCCAGAAATGCTCCTCCCTGACTCCCTTATGCTTTTAGGACCTGCATTTTCATCAGCAGTTTCCTTCTTGTGGCTTGATTCTTGCCTTCTCCCCCTCCTGCCAAGCTGAGTATGGTGCAAGGTGAACCTCCAGGGTGTGGGACACCTGTGTTGTCTATTAGGTGCTGGTGAATGGGGACAGCTGGGGCTGCCATCAGCCCTCTGACCCGTGTGCACTTGGCTCCTGCTGCTGATCATAGAGCAACCAACACAATGGCAATCCAGCCAACAGATGAACACATGATCTTCATAAAAGAGCAGGGGTGATTCCCTGTCTGCTGCAGCAGGGATCAAGGATTAACTCTGTGCTGTTCTCTGGGGTTTAGCTGCTGTCTGTTATCACTTCTTATCCAGCAGTCCCGTGTGCTGCCACATAACATCTGTTCTTGTGTCTTGTTGGTACCTGGCTATGGAGTGGCGTTACCCAAAATCTCCTGCAGGTGAGGGAGATGGAGAAGGCTCCCTGAAACCACCTGGACACACAGTGCCCAGAGTCATTATTGGCATGGAGACAGGGTGATGGTTTGAGGGCTCTCTGAACCCATCTCCAGTTTTCAATGCCTGTGTGGGAAAGGTCCCAGCTTTGGTTTTCTGACTTAAAATGAAGCATGATGGATATCTTGTGCATGGTGCTTAGACATCATTGTCACTTCTGGGTTTTACATTTGGCTGTGGATTATCTTCAAAACGTTTGCAGCAAAACTTTGCTCCTCAAAACAATGTTTCCTCTTAGTGCTGAAACTTATTTTCCTTGTGCTCCTTTGATTTTTATCTTCTGCACATTCTCTGTACGTCACCATAACAAGTCGTAGAGGCTGGACAGTGTCCATATCACATCAATACTGAATTTCATTATATACAAACATCAATCTGGCTCTGGGCTGCCTTTTTAAACTGTCATCCAACCTGGTGGTATTCAGTTTCTGTTTAGGTCTGACCGTGGAAAAGCATCGCTTCAAAGCTTGTTTCCCATAATGTTCAGATCAAAACAGTTCCTCTGTGTGTTTATAATAAAAATATATTTTCACCAGCTCTTGGGAGCATTGACATTTTCATCAAGGCAATTTTCTATGGCCCCAATCCATCACAGCACACGAGCTGTTCCATTGGTTCCAATACGACTACTCATTGCTTAAAGTAAATTGTTTGCTTAAAAGCTTGTTGGATCGGGGCCTATAAGCGAGAAAAGATTGCTGATTAGAAAGCACATTTGTTTCTGTTGAGGGATTTGATGGCAAATTAAGGACACTAGGAGGATTCAAAGATTAATACCTCTGTATTTTGGGTAAGAAATACTTTAATACTTTCACATTATCGAGGCTCTGTAATAAACAGAGATTATGCAAATGGGACACTAAACAGCAAATCCCAGACATTAATGGGGTTCAGGGAGAGCAAACTGAAGGCAGAATTAATCTCTGAGAGAACTAAATGGCTATTTTCATGCTTATGAACTTTACATACTTTCAACTCCACCTTAATGAAAGACACACTCGGCTCACTGTTAAAAGAGGCACTTAAAAGGTATTAGAGGCATAAGTCCAGCTGTTACAAACTCCAATAAATTTGGATTAGGTCTCCACTGTTTGAGTTGCGTGTGTGGGTGCCTGACCTCAAAGCAAGTTGTTGGTTTTTTAACTTATTGATATATAGCATTACATCAGGTTAATTACGCCTCGCTGTATTTCATGTCGTCTCGGCGCAAACCCGTGTGCATCGTGCCATGGAGAGCAGGGATTCAGGAGCTCTTGGAGGGCTGGGGTGTGCTGGCCACCCGCCCACCACCAGCCCTCCCTGGGGATGGATGCTTTGCAAAGGCGGCTGCTTGGTTTTACAGTACACAACTGGCTCCCTGCCCTCCCTTCTCCACCCCACCCTATCCCATATTTTCATTCCCTGGAGTGACTTCCCTTCACCTCGCTTGGTAACAGAGCATATTTTAAATTTTTATTTTGGTGAGTTGAGGCAAAATGCCTGATGTCGTAGGGCAGAATTAAGGGTTTGAATCGATGGGGCTTTACGAATTTTGTCTCACTGGATCAAATATTTGGTCCTTGCACTGTTTTGCTGTGAATTCCTGGCCACCCATGAAAGGGATCCTGCATGGGCAGGGCACGTTCAGATTTACGGCTGCATCTGTGTAGATGGGTCTAGATAGCAGCAAACCTTTTGCTCTGAAGGCACTGCAGCCGCCACGACAAAAGAGATGGCTTAAAATTGCATTTCCATTTAAAGTAACACCAAGCAGCCAGCCCAGCCATGTGAGGGAAATATAAAGCTCTGCGATAGGGAGCGAATGAGGAGAGGGGGGAAAAAAACCTGGGTAGCAAGTAACTAAAATAGATGAAGTGGAACAGTTGGAAGTCCCAACTTGAGTGACAAGGGAGAAAGAAGAGATCCAAAGTCAGCAGCAGATGACTCCAGTCTCACATCCCATCTCTCTCCCTCCCCTCTCCTTTGCCACTGTTGCCGCCGCTTTCCCAGCAAAAGGCAAGAAAAAAAACCAGAACGTCTTTTCCAGATTTGGGGGCTGAGCGGCCTCACATGTTGACACAGCAATAATTTTTAATGAGAAATTTTTAGTATTTGTGTGGGAGAAGTTAGAGTTGTGTACACAGATGCCTCTCTGGCCACCACGCCGTGGTCCGGACCGGCCGCGTCCCCCTCCGGCACGGCCCGAGGGGTCCCAAGGCAGATTCCTTTCAGGCGAAGGGAAACATTTAGGCTTGCTCACCTTTGAACTGCATGCGATGGTGTTTACCTTGGCAAGACAAAGTGGCAGTTTTACAGATATTAAAAACAGTCCTGAGGGGAATCTGGAGGCCTTCCTATATTTTAATCACCCAATTTAGCCAGCCTGAGGACTCGGCTGGAGGGAAAATGTGTGGCAAATCTTGTTTTGGTTTGTTTTATCTTTTAAAAAGGAGATTTAACAGAAAATAGCCCAGTGCTAAAACAAGGAGGGAGAAAAATAATGTGCATTTTAGTTTTTATTCCCTTCCCTCTGGGGAAAAAAAAAAAAAAAAAGGGGTTAGACCTCCAAGAGACCTCTAGCAGAGAACTTAAGTGTTTCAGTTACTAGGTTGGAGGCTTACTNAAAAAAAAAAAAAAAAAGTGGGAATTCTCATATTAATCCATAGCACCTCCATGCTCCATATGGTTTCTTTTTTGGCATTTCCTGCTGGGCTGTGCTCTACCTCAGCTAACCCCGCTCCCCTTGCCCTCCCTGGGTGCGTTCCTCTTCTAATTTGATTTCTACCTGTCAGAAAAGATGGGTGCAAATAGGTTTTGCCCACATCTTGAGGCAAGATATCCCCTCCCTGCCAGCACTCCCTCTGGCGTGTACGATTAAAAAGAAAATTGGGTTTTTCTGGGGGGAGAGATTCAAAGGAGTCATGAGTGATGTCTGAAGTTATGCTGAGGTCAGGACCTTGCTTATTGATTTTCTAACGCAGCAGAAACACGTAAAAAAGGAAGAGACCTCCTTGCCTCCCCCTGATCCAAGATACTCCTACAGCTTGTGTAAAAAAAAAATAAAATTAAAAAAAAAATCTGGCTGCAAGCAGTCAGGCTTCAACTGGCCTGTCAGACAGCTCTCTGCAGGAACACAATCCATGTTGATTTTACAGAGAAGGTTGTTATCCACATTTCACCACTGATTTATTGTTTTTTAACCAGCTCCTTATGCTAGACTTTTTTTTTTTTTAAAGGTCCTTTTGCACTTTGTGAGTGAGGAGATTCACTGGTGATGGGATGGAGGTGGAGGTGCTGGTGCCCTGCTCTTGCCAAGCTGGGCAGGAGCAGGGGAAGCACTGCCATCCTCCAGCCCCTGCCACCAGCCACCTGTGGTGCTCTCCTTAAGATTGGTCAGAATTTATAAATGCTATGGCTAAGGTCCAGTGGCACACCCTTGGGTCTTCTCTGCCTGTGGGCTGCTGTGGGGCAGCCTGGCTTTGAGATGCTGAGAGCTCTTCAGTTGCTTCAAGAGTAAGATGGGCACGTTGGAGACAGGTCTGAGAAAGCCCCGTAGAATTTAAATGGCCAAACACGTCCTGTCGCCTACATCTGCAGAATTCATTAGGCGAGCTTGATTGGCCTTTGTTAAACAAAGATGGGATAAGGTTTCATACTTTTTCTGTGGGAGTCGAGCTAGAGTTTCAGGCTGATGATTTAGTCAGGTGTAAGCATGAAGTTTCCAATTTAGAGAAATAAATCTAAAGTGATTTTATTATCCTCTGTTTTACCCTGACACCCTGCTTCACCCCGACTCCCTGTCAGAGCACGCATGACGTGTTTATACAGGCTGCACTGTAATCGACTGGCAGCCAATATAACACGAGACACAAAATGCATCTTCTGCCTAGTGCAGGCTTTGGTAGCTTCTAAATTTCATCATCTTCCTGCTCCTCTGCCTGCAGCTCTTCCTTTCTCTGAATCTCTCCTATTCTGCCTGGCAAGAATTGCGTGCCCCAGCTCCACGGAAAGAGTTGTCAGTGTGCCGAGACACAAAGTTTTGGATCTCCTTGTGTAGCCACAGCTTTGTTTTCCTTCATTCCATGCATCTTCCAGGGAGATCCTTGGATCAGACTAGGCATTCTGTGGCTGGAGTAATTTTAACAAATGTGTGTGCTTGAAACACCCAAAAAAATATTTTTTTTAGTGGAAATCGGTAAAATTTTAAATAGAAAATTTCTTGTTTACTTGTTTTCTGTGTTAGGAGCAAATATTCTATGAAAACTCTGTGTTAAGATTTTGACAGTATACTCATGGAAAAAAATTATGTGATTAAATTGGCTGCAAATACCTGTTTTCAAAAGTTACTTGCAGAGAAAGTAATATAAAAGTACAGATAGCGATGCTGGGGGGAAGAAAGCAAACTGCTTTGGCCAGGTTCTCTGATCCTGTTGATTAGGAGTCTGTGCAATTTAGTCATTAGTTAGAACATAAGGACACAAAAAGCAATAGGTCAAATTCATTTTTTCATCTCAGATATATCCCTGTTGACTTCAGTGAAGTTCCTTTAATGATGAATTTGTCCCGCTGGCTCAAAGATAAAAAGAGAAGTTATTTTTGTTTAATATTTCAACAAGGGGAAGAGGTTAGCGAGGGAATTCGGTTTGCACAAGTTGTGTTTTTCCATGAAGTTTAGCAAGGGCAGCCACCACCTAGCCAGCTCTGTTGTATATTTGTCTTTTTGAGGGCTGAGTGCTTTCTCTATGGACTCTCCCAAGCCCTTGCAAGGCAATTTTTGCCAGACACAACCCACAAAGGACACTTGCAGCCATGGTTTGTTTGTATTCCTGCAAGCAGTGTTGGGAGCTGCCCTCCTTCAGGTACCTGCTGATAGGATTTTATCTGTGGGAAGGCTTTGGGAGGCAGAGCTGTGTCTGGCACTGCACTGCTATTGTCCCTGGCACTGCAGCCACTGAGTGCCACCACCTGGTGCTCCCAGCAATGTGCCTGGTCCCAACGTGGTTGAGCTTTTCCTGGGTGAGTCTCTTGTTGCTGGGCTTGTGTTTGCCTTAATGCCCAATTTTGACCGATATGATGTCCTTAGCTGTCCAATACTCTTCTCTTGTGCTTTAGCAGGAATGAGTTCAGGTTTTTTTCCACCTCCATCAGGCTGTCCTGGCTGAGGACAGAACAGTGAGAGAGGCCAGTACTCCCCAAAACCTGGGAATGCCTTTGGAGGCTGTGTGAGGCAAAAGCCTGCTCCAGCCAGGCTGCTTCTGTTTGTACCTAGACTGTGTGGAAGAGCAGGATTCCATATTCCCCCTTCAAGCCAGACCAGCACTCTGCATGTATGACAGGCAGATGACTGAGGAGGCTTGGCTTTCTTGTGAGACCAAACTCTGGGTGAACTTGGTGATGTGAGAATCCCTTCTCTGTACTCCCTGGAGCAGACAGCTTGTGCTGTGGTGTTTGGCTGTTGCGATGTGTCTGCACGGCTGCTGAGCAGCGTGGGTTGAGTTTATGGATGTTGGACAGGTGTTCATGGAGAGTTGTTTCACCACTTCATTCTTGCTCCAGAGAAAATGGCCTCTTGCCCAGGCAAGAAGTCAAAAGCTTCACTGGTCACTCTCCATCCTGGAGTTCAAGGCACCTGGCAGGTTTCTCTAAGCCTTGACTAACAACAGCCTCTCTGCTGTGAGCAGTATTGCTTTTAAACCTGGGAGGAAAATGTTTTTACGAAGGAAAAGGGAACCTTTCCTGTGCTCTTCTCATTCTTCTATCCCTGGGTGCTTTCCAGAGTCATTCAAAACCATTGCAACTCAACAAATGGAAATACCAAGTAGCGCAGTGTGTGGTTTGGCAAACTTCTCAATCCAAAGTAGCTTTTAGGGAGACCCCAGCTTTCTCCAAGGAAAAAGGACTTTTAAATAGTAATGTTTCTGGAAAAAAACTGCCATTTTTTGAGATGCTAACCTGAGTGTGGTTAGTGACACAGCAGTGTCACTTTATCTCCTTCTTGGTTCACTGTCCCCTATGTTGGCCATTGTCCATGGCTTCCTGAGAGAAGGGCCTCAGTGGTGGGGAAAGTGGGAGAAAGTTTCTTAAGAGAACAAGCTTAGGTCTTGGCTGTGCTTGCATTTGCCCATGATGAATGCTGCTATTCATCCCTCAGTTTCTATAGCTTGTGGAAATCTGGATGTAGGATGAGGGTCATCAGGCATGGGATTTTGTTGTGCCCTTGTTCCTTGATATGAGGATTGACAACCATTCCTGGATCTCCTAGCTGTGTGGGCCTCATGGCTGTCTCTGCCCAGGACAAAAGTCTTTTGGTTCAGAAAGGGAGAGAGTAAGAAAGCCTAGAGAAAACAGATGTGAGGGGTTGAATGAAAAGTTAGAGGTTAAAACTGTGATGTAGCCACATGGCTGTGAGGGAGAGGGCCGAGGTAGGAGCTGGCAGTATATTCATGTGGTATTCCCCTGCACTGACCCAGTGTCACTGCTCTCAGCATCTCCTGCTGTCCTGCTTCCTCCTGGCTTACCCAGTAGCCCTCATGCCAGCATGTCCCTGCTGCCACTCAAGTGGACGAGCATTGGGCTAGGAGACCACACGTGAACTTCTTGTGAGGTACAGATGTTACAGAGTCAAAGCCTGGCCACCCTTGGTCTAAGAGGGACTTGGGTTTCCAGTGCCCCAGAGAAGCAGGAAGTGCAGGAGACATGGATATCATGAGAAAAGAATCGATAGTCCCCCCTCAGCCTGACCAAATATTGGTTTTGCCATTCAGTTCGTATCGTTTTTCACTGCCTCGCCAGCCCTCGGGGTGGGAGCTCCTGCTCACAGCCCCACCAAGGGTGTTTTGGGAAGGGAGGGAGGCAGAGGGACCAGACCTCTCACTGGGCAGGGAGAGGACAAGGATCAGTCATCTTCTAAACTGACCTTGGCTGGGGGGCTGGCAGTGGTGGGGAGGGCAGCTTTAGTCACCCACTTCTCCCCAAAACCTCCAGCACCATCCCATTACTAATACTATTGAGGGAGCTTACATTGGAAGAGATTTACGGTCTTGCATTCCCTGTCAAGTGCCCCCCACCGTGCTATGACTCTACTCTATGTTTAAGGTTTGATATAAAATCCAGGGAATGTAAAGGATCTTCCTGGCTTTCGTCAGTTTTGAAGTAGACACTTGATTTTCAAATCCAGTCATTAATAAAAGCAGCAATTGGCAACCACAATTCAGCCTTCCCCAGCAATTCCTGCTACCAAAATTTGCAGGAGTGCTGCTATCCAAACACACACAAATTATGATTTTTAACTCAAAATCATATCTTCCACTGCTGGAGGTAGAACTATTAATATATAAATAAAGGCTAATTCTGTCATGGTTGTTTTTCTTCATGAGGTCACCAGTCTCTGAGGAATTATAAGCAAAATAGCAGAGTGCCTAACAAGAAATAGAAAAAAATCATCTCTCGTGGAATGAAAAGAAAGATGTTTGGAATGTTTTTAAAAGATGTTCTTTAGCTTTCTTTGGTTGCAGCTTCTACCACATATATTATGTTTTCCTGGGATTGGAAATGATGGTCTTCTGTTGCTAAAAGCAAGACTTGCTGGGAATTATGTTGCCAGTTAATTTTTTTTAAAAAATTGTAACTGATTTATATATTGATATAATGACGCAAACCCACTTTGAATCCCCATTAAAACAATAATTTTCAACAGTTCTGTGGTCACAAGGAAATATTGACTTGTCATCTTCACAAATCTTTGGCTTAATTATAAGTTATGTTACCTGATGGGAAAATAGTCTTTAAAACAGGAAAAATGGTGTACGGGCTTTTTTCAGACAGCCTTAGGTAGTATTTCTGTATAAACCAAAAAACCAACCAGCCTTAAAAAAACATCAAAACACCAATAAGTATCAGAGTTGTGTGTGTGTTCATATGATGTGAGCCACCTGTTGCAAAGAAAAACTAGGCTAATTTTCAAATTCTCATCTGTATTTTGCACATCTGGATGCATTGGTCTTTTCTTAGCAATGCTGCATGTTAAGGCAAGACGCTTCATTCAGGGAGTGGTGCAGTGCTGGAGCAGGTACCAGGAAGGCTGCAGGATTCCCACACCTGAAGGCTTTCAATACCTGCTCTGCTGTTGGCAATAATTCTCCTTCAAGGGGGAAATGGGACCAGGCAACCTTCTTTTACCCTTTCCAGAAAACACACCCATGCTTCTGTAATCCTTTTGCACCTTTTCCAGGGCTGTCTTCTGTTGTGTCGTGGGGCAGTGCTGTCCTGAAGCAGCTGCAGGCTGACATGTAACCTCAGGGACACCAGAGATCCCATCTGGAGTGTGGATGTGTTAAATGCAGAAGACTGAAGTCAGGGTCTTTCAGGCAAAGGAGTTTGTGTCACACACCGTGACTCGGGCACAAAAGTCTGAATTTTTCCAGTGTAGGCATTTTGCTATGGCATCTCGGTTGGAATAGCCTGGGTTTACTCTCTGGGCAGAAAAGAAAAATCCTTTAGAGAGCAACTCAGTCCTCCAAAATTAGCTGGCCCTATGGAATGGGGAGAATGAGCTGCCCTTAGGGTATTGTTGCTTTTTGTCCATGGATAAGAAAGCACCCACAGTGATCATTCCTGTGTTTTATGGGATCCCAGATGAAAATTAGAGTATGAATCCTGGCTTTGGACTGACCTTTTCATGCAATGCCCCTTTTGTTGTAGACTGGCAGAGTAAGGAGTGAGAAAGTTCTAACCCACAGTGTTCTTGGCTGTCACAGTGCTCATGACCAGGCATGGGGACAGCTGAACTGCACCAGATCCTGTGATCAGCTTTTATTTGCCTGCCTGGGCTTTTAGCCCACTGTAGATAGAGCCCATATTTCAGGATAATCCTCAACATCATAAATTTACCTGTGCAGATGGGACCCAAAGGGAATATTAGAACAAAGCAGGGGGAAAAAAAATCAAGGAAAAAATGTACCTATTAGGCAATGAGAACCTTTGTGCAGCGGTCATTAGTACCAGCAAGGTTATAGTTACTTGTAATCATTCAACTAACTGTACTAGTGCAAACTTTCAACTTTCACCCATTTAAATTGGAAAGGTCTTTAAAATATTTATTATTACTTTAAATCACGCCATTTAAGGTCAAAGCAGAAGCATTTGTTGTATTCGTGCAGGATCCTGAGTTGTTTTCTTACCTGAGTCCTGATGGAAAGGTCTGTGTTTCTAATTTTGCTGTGTTATTTGGTTACTATGAGATGATGGGAACACCATTATGGCTGTGCTATTTTCTATTTCTTAATTGGTTGCTCATACACAGGTCTGGCTGGAGCTGAAAATCTCAGGGAAAAAGCCATTAACACCTGCATGTTTGACCTGCAGTTTATAAATCAGAACATATGTTTTCATATTTCTAACCCCCCAAACACAGAAATGTGTTAGTGGATATTTGCAGCACACTCCCATGCACGTTGTCTTCCCAGTGTCAGCAGGCCAGAGTGTCAAAAGGTATAAATCATTGCAATTACATGGATTTTGCCTGAGGTCTAGCCTTGATTGATGTCTCTCCTAAATAAGATATTATTGGGGATGTGGAACATGCACACCTCTTAACCTGCTGTATTAGGGTTGCAAAATGCCGCTCTGGCTCTCTTTGTGTGTGTGTGTAGTGCATTTAACAGTCTTCTCCGTGTTGAGTGATGACTGCCATCCTGGATGGTTTATTTAGCTTGCTATTGTGGAAAACACTTCAGCAGATAGTTGCATCCTGTTGCAAGCCCTGTTGAAATTGGCAAGGCTGACTTTTGCACTTGCAGTTCATCCCAATTTAGCTGAATGGGATCATTTACAAATCCTGTGAAAGCATGGTGGGAGAAATGTTCTCTTTCCAACCCAAAGCAGACCTACACAAGAATTGCTCTGGGCTGCCTAACTCATCCTGTCCTTCCCTCTTGTGATGAACACACCTTCTGCAAATGTGCTCCCTGCTCCATTTTTATCTTCCCTTGGAGGTGCTCCTGGTGCTCACCTGACACTGTAAGAAATCCAAAATTCCTGCAGGTTTTCAGTCTTTTTAACACTGGTGGGTTTTTTATATGAGGTGGCCCAAGAAAAATGTGCTTGTAGAGTTGACTGGACTGAAAAAATCAGCGTAGCAACTGCTCTAACTTGGATCAGAGCTGGAGAAGTGGGATGAGTTCTTCAGGGTGATGTCTTGAGATCACACCACCTTCCAGGGAAGAAGGATTGGGCCTTGTCACATCCCTGAGCTGAAAACTTTCATCTGTAAGAAAATAGCAATTTGCATTCTATCCAGACTTGGTTTTGTATTTAGGTTATACATATCAAAAATATCCCCAACTGATGGATCAGTGGATCAAAATGGAAAAAAAAAAGGTATATATTTTTGTGTGTGAAAGAAAAAGACATTAACAATCTGCCTGGGAATATTATACCTTTAAAAAGTTTCTACCCCTGTTGTTCTGTTTAGATAATAAAGATGTTAGGGGTTTTTTTGAGCAAGGATTTAAACAGAAAACAAAAGAAGCAACTTTAGTTTGATGGTTTTTTTTTTTTTCCTTTTTCCTACAGCAGTGGTGCTTACTTGAAAATCATTTTAATGGTTAACTTACCCTTTAAGACCAAAAGTTCTAACTTGAGTCAATGTACTTAGCTCAAAATCCCTGTAGAGATTCAGGTTTCTTGCTCGAGCTGCCTGGAGTGGTGAGTTCAGGCCTTTGCAGTGATTGTCAGCAAGGAGAACATTAATGGAGTATTAGAAAAATGAAGTCCTCGACCCCTCCTCCCCTTCTGGCTGGTTGTTTCTACATGGTGGGAAGGAAAACATTTTCCCCGTCAGCCATTTACTGTGCAACAGGGGGAAACTGTCAGTTTGCTATGAGCAAACCCCTGCAAGATAAGTCAAAATGATTTACCCTGTAAATAAAGTGGGCTGTTTTCTTTACTTGGAAGAATTGCCCATGTGGCGAGACTTCCTATGGGAGGGGATGTGGTCGGCCCTTCGCATTTATCCTCTGTGTTTGTCTTTTTTGAAAAAGCAACATTGGAAAGATTAACAAGTCTGTCACTGAAGGAACTGATATATCAAAGCTGTGGAGACAAAGCAGGCCATTCATTCCTTACGCTTCTGAAATCTCACTTCCAGTGCAAACCAGGTCTTCCCATTTAGATGCAGATGAAAGGAGGGATTTCCCTCTTCTTCCTTCTCCCTAAAGTCCTGGGGATTTTTATGTATTTATGTGTGCACATATATATAAAAATGTGTGTATATGTGTGTCCGTGTGCACATGCTCACTCTGTGCTTTGCATTGGAGCCCTCCCAGGCTGGGGATTTATTTGCCACTTTGGGAGAGGCCACAGAGCTGCAGGGGATGGGAGCAACCTGAATGCAATACTAGACTTGAGGGATCACTATTCCCACGGACAGCCACAGAAATTTAGCATTTCTCTTTTTTTTTTTAATTTAACCATGAGAAGGCTTGGGGGTGAGGAGGGATATAAGAGAGGGACATTGATGTAGAAAGGGACTGGATGTCTTGAGAACCCCCCAGGATTTATGGTACATGGAACATATGGACACAGGTCATATTGATTAGGGTGTATGCACTGGAGAGGAAAAATTCACTTATCTCGTCAGGCTGCAGGATGTTACGAGATTTCTGATGTGTTGTTGGTCCACATCATCATTTCTTGGGAGAAAAAAGGAGAGTATAAAGGACAACCTGGAGATGTGGCAGTCCCAGCTTGCAATCATTGCTTGGCAGATGGACATGCTTTCTAGAGACATGACTTCAGATATTTTTATTTGTTTACTTTAGCTGCTCACCTGTACGTGTATGTTCTTCCACCCAAGGCAAAGAAACACATGAGTGTGGTTTTGCTCCCAGTGCCAGAAATAGTGTTTTTTTTTCAACTCTGATGTGCATGAACAGCTGGTGTCCAGAGAAGGATCTCAGCATTGAAAAAAACCCAACAACCCTATTTAAAATTCCATATACTCGTAAGCATATTCAGCAGAGGCAAGAGCATGAGTGCAGCCTGCTTTTCAGGGTGTCACTTCTGTCACACTGACCTGGGAAAAAGCCCCCTGCTGAGTGGTGCTGCATCCCCAGATGTGCTTGGCTCCATCTGGAAAGCAAAATTCTGCTTTCCAAGGACTCCTTTTTCCACTGGCCTGCAGAGCTTCAGCCAACTTCCCCTACACACTTGTTTATGCCTCAGGCAGGGCAATGCTCATGTCCCAGGCTGGGGAAGTGTTTCCTTGATGGTTGTTGCTGCTGGAGAATGTCACTCAAACAGGAACGTTTTGTGTGTGGTGCTGCAGCAGGTACTGACCCTTCTCTGTACCAGTCAGGTAGGAAAGTCCTCTCTGCAGGGAAAGCTCGTACAGAGCACAAAAATACTCAATGCTGTGTCAACGCTGGACCTTTATTTATTGCACCTCAGTCAGTGCAAACTTCAGTGACAGGCTTTTATATGACCCTGGGCTATATTCTTACCTGAATAAATGGAAAGTGTTTCTCTTCTGAACACCTGGGGTTGTATTTTATATAAAATATGTACACTCAGGAGAAAACAGTAAATATGGCCATGAACTCCTGAGATCGAGTTTCTTCATCAAACATACACCACTTCCTCAAGGTAAAAAAATAATAAAAAAAAAAAGGCCCAGAAAAATGCTGAAGCTTTCCTGTACAAATGACAATAAAATGATTGCCTGGCACAATCCATCAAGTTTTACAACAATTGCTTTTGAGCTGTTAAGTATGCTGTGCTTTAGTCAAGGATCTTGTGCTTTTGTACACAAGCCTCATGTTTGGTGACATTGAACCTTCGCATGCAGATACCGATTATTCAAAAGGGGGGGGAAGAAAGAAAACATGGGAAAGCTACTTTACATTTGTACTGCAGATTGTTCCCTTTAATCTGCAATCAGAACAAAGACTCACTCAGTTCTTATTACAGTCCTCTTGGAGGCTGTTAGCTACAGTGTGAATCTCTCTGGGGTTAAAGTGTAGAAAAATTGGGAGATGCTTGTGGTTTTGACAGAGAAGTGGAAGATTCCACTGAGAGAAAGGTTGGTACCTCTGTTGGAGAGTAACAGGAGACAGTGTTAAGTGAAAGATGTTAGCTCATTTGCAATCACTTTAGTTCAATTTACTCCCCGAGGTCGCCATCCTGCAGAGTTCTGTGCAGGCTTTATGCTTTTCTGGATGAATAGTTCTGCTGGAGTCCTTAGCTTAACCAAATCATTATCCATGGGGATGAGCCAGGGCAGGGTGAGGGAGCTGCTGCTATTGTTAGCCAGGTATACATAATACATACCCTGCTCTTATTGTCCGGAGCTGTGGCTGAATACCATGGATTTCACTTGGAAGTACTTCTGGGTTCTTTTGTTTTTTTTATCTTCTGAACTTTTCCATTCGACCTTTTATATTTCCCTCCATATTCAGCACTTTGGCACCTGCCTGTGGGAGCAGGCTTCTGCAGCAGGTGCCTTGGTTACTGGGTTAATACAGCAGTGGTCTTGGCCAAAACACCTGTTGATGAGTCAGGAAAAAAATGACACAGAGCTGATTTTTAATTTCTGGGTTTGCTTTAAATTTTCTGGCTCTGAGAAGTTTTTGCTCGAGTGAGAAGTCACTGGTGGGTGCTATTCCTGTCTGGAGAGGCAGCTGACCTCTGTGTTACTTGCAGAGTGAGTGGGCACAAAGCATCCTTGCACCTTTTTATGAAAAGCCTGCACGGGGGAGGGGAGAGCAGTCGTTTCCAGGTGGTTGCAGGGCTGGGCTGGAGGAAAGCCATTGCTAATGCCTGCATCCATCTTCCCAACACGGCTTGCAAAGAGAACACAGCCACGGAATAAATTCCACGGGAGTCTGGGTGTCTGAGAGAGCTCAGAGGAAGGCTACTGTTGGCTCAGGAACAACAGAAGCTGTTACAGTCACATGTAAATCCACACTGGATGTAAGAATATCTATCCATGATAAGTGGGGCCTTCCAGACCAGGCTGAAGGGTGGGACCAGGAAAGGGAGCTCCTCTGCCGTGGAACCTACCTGGGTCACACAGGGATTTGAGTGGCAGGGTTACTCTGAGCAACAAGGCATCTTTTATAGTTCTCTGTTCCTCTTTCCTAGCTCTGGCTGCCCAGGCATCGATGGGCCAGCCCCATTTGCTTCCCACCAGACATTTTAGTCAGGACAACTTTTTTAAAAAATGAAATGTTAAAGGAGTAGTGCTTTCAAGCTGTTGTCTCTAAGCTGTAGGACTAACTGGTGAATTCTTTATTTTAATTCTGTCAGTTATGAGGGGCAGAGGATAAGCAATTGTTTTTCTTACCATGCCTCAGTTTCCCTTGATCGTGTTTAACATGCACATGCTTTCCCCATCTGATGCTCAGCGTATAATGACGTTGTTAATTAGTCCCACGTTTTATGGCAGTGATTCATGTACCATATTTCAGGAAAGGGTGACTAATAATCCGTTCTGGACCTCTGTTAATGAGCTGCATTGTGTTGCAAGAAGGGGTTAAAACCATCCAGAAAAAAATCACCCCTTTTGTAACCTTTGTTTCAAAATCTTGACAACCCAAGGATGTTTGCTTTTCTCCCTGAAGGTTAAGTTGTCCTAACAGGTGCTAATTTTGTGTTTTCTTATGGAGATTTGTCCATATTAGAAGCAACTGTGAGCAAACAAAAAAGCCAATTAGAGTGCAAGGGTATTCTTCCTCCTCCTTGTTTCCGTGTAGTCCCCAGCTATCTTTATTGGTCACCTTAAGCCATAGACTTATCCTTTCAAACCTTCTTGAGATTCAGTAGACTTGTGCCCTCTTTGGGGAAAAAACATCCTTTTAATGTCATGGGAAAAATACTGTCATGGGCAAGTAGATGATCCATGCTAACTGGGGTTTGTCATCAGCTTTGGCAATCTGTGTAGCAGGGTCTGAGATTAATGGAGCCAAAGACTTTAAGCAAATATTGTTGGCGTGTAGTTAAACTGTCAAGAGAGCAAGAAAAAGACTTGCTCTGCAGCCACTAAATAAAGATTTGTATTCACCAAACACAGTGAACCTTTTATTAGCAATTATTTGCAGCTCACTACCTTCCAAAAAGGAAACAATTCGGTGTAACTTATTGTCTAGGGTTTATTTGCAGTTTGGTGCTTTTTTTTTCCCTTTTCTTGCTCTCTATTTTAGGAGTTTAATTTGAGCAGCACTGAAGTTTTATCATCTCTGTTTTCAAAACTCTATGGGCCAAATCTTTTGTGTCATACATAGTCCATTTAATTTCAGAGGGATTTGAGTCTTTGGCCAAATTTGTTCAGGCTGTAAAAATAATAAATCCCCTCCCCCACCAAAACCCCAACAAACAAAACCTCACACTGAATTTTTCCAAATCCAAATAATGGCTATTAATTATTACAATATGCTAACATGAGGTCCAGAATGTTTTCTTCCATGTATTCAACTATCTAGTTTGTGAGATGTAATAAACCAGAGTAGTGCATCAATTATAATATTTTATGATTATTTTATACTCTTGGCAAAACGCGTGTGCTGTTATCTCAAACCTTATTAAAGCTCAGCTGATTAGAGGTTGAAGTTTTTACATAAGTTATTGATGTTGCTTCTTTTATTCAAACATTTTCATAACAAACTAGCTAGGAAAATATTTTTCTTGGCCAGAACCTTAAGATGAGAGACTTGTGGTGAAGGTAAGAGTATGCAACTGTTTGTTTGGATTAAGAATGCTGAACAAACAACTCCCTGCCTCTGTCTTTGAAACTGTCCTCTAGCACAACACACTTACAGTTTCTGAAAAGAGACCAACATCTTGTGCTCAGAAAAAAGTCTATTTAAAAATCACCTGTGTAGATAGCTCGTGGCTATCAGACTCCTTGGTTATACAGTGGCTGTTTAGCTCCTCTTTCACAGATGTTTCTGATATATCTGTTACCTTAAATATCCAGTGATGCTGGTCTTTCCCAGAAGTAAAACCAACCTGCACTGGTGTGACTTACCTGCTTTTTTTTGCACTTCTGCCTCCCTGTTCCCCTTTACCCACTGGGGTAAGAGGGCACTTAGTCTGCTTTCTACGTGATGGGAAAATTGGTGTAGAGATGGAGAGGTGTCACGTAGCTTTCCTAAAGTCCTGCAAGCAGTTTGTGACAAAAGGGAATTGGATCCAGGTCTCCTGAACTTCTAGGCCACCCTCTCAGGAGTGCTTGGGTAGTTGGTAGCACAGACAAAAGCAGAAGGAAACTGTTGGAAAATTTTGGTGATTGGAGAGGTACAAGCATTGGCATCAAGGCTATGCAAGGAAAGGTGCCCTTCCTGTGAACAGAATTTAGAAAACTCTATGTGCCCAAAGTTTGTTTTCTTTAGCTGTATCAGCTGATCCAGAAAAAGATTATCATTTAGAAACCTCATCCCTCTATTTTCAGACCATCATAGCTACAGCAGCACAGCTCACTGGGAGAAAGTATTCTCTGCAGAATTATTTTTGGGTCAGTATGTAACTTTCTGCTTCTGCTTTTGAATGTTTCTCTAGATTCTGGGAAAAAAAAATCTAGCACCAGCCTATTGCAGAAATGCCACTTAATTTTCCTTCATCCTTTTGACATAGAAAATGCATATGTGATGGAGGTTATTTGTTTTCACTTGCCATGTGTTAAGAAAGTTTATACATTGCAAGTATTACCAATCTAAACAACACAGGCTAATTGGTGTCCTTATAAAAACAGAACAACATGATTGTTTGAAGGATTGTCATGTGTTTCAGAGTGGAAATGTTTAAATGTCAGAAAGATTCAGTGTCTGTGATTGAACTTTCATCTATCTTCTGGGTTTGTAGCTATAGGAAGCCCTTCATCTCTGTGTTGTCTTCAAGCACGACTTCATGCAAAGATTTGGATTCTGTAAACTTAAAGGATTCTTTTTTAATAGACAAAGGGTCTTTGTATGGAGTCATTAATGATCCTGGTCTCACGTGCAGTGATCTGTATTGACAAGGTGATGGAGAATATTTGAAAAGCATTTCTTAACACTTCAGAGGGAAGTCACAACAGCACAAGTGAAGAAAGACAAATGGCTGCTGAACAGCCTCCTACAACACATGATGTGCTGTGTATTAAACATGTCTTGTGAGGAGTTGAGTGCTCTGGAAGGTCCCATGTGTCAGCTTTTCCACAGTAAATGTTTACAGCTAAAAGATCTGCTGTCAGTTCCTTGGTCGTGCTCAGAGGATCTTTGTAGTAGCCAAAGACTTGACTGTATCAATATTTTATCTCTGCAGTCCTGCTGGGTCTTTGAGGTGGTGCAATGCCCTATTTATGGCTGTACTAACACTGGGACAGAAATTCCTGTTCACATGGGCTTTTGTGAACCAGCAGCAGAAGTAGCTGTGCTGCAGTCAGGTATCAGCAAAGCAAGCAGTGACCCAGACACACTTTTTCTTGAGGTGTACTCTAGACTTGTTATATATACTGGGCATAAAAAAGGGAATCTGAGCATAAATACCAGGTCATTTCACTTCCCTCTATGCCACTGGCAAAAGAAACCGGTGCACACAATTCCCATTAGGCAAAGAGGCTGAATCCATAGCAGAGAAACTGTTTTTTCACACAGGATGTTTCTCTTCTCACATCTTGAGTCCCTTGGAAGTCCTGGGCAGTTTAGGTCCAATGGCATGAGGAAGCAGAGCCCGACTGTGCATGCTCAGTGTGTCTGGAGATTTTGGTGTAATAGGCAGCACTTGTGGTTTAGACCTTCCTTAATGTATGGCATGACAAGTAGGGATACCCAGAAAGTACAGAAACCACTAAGGACCAGTAAAAAGGCTTGAGCAGCATTGATGGTAACTCTGCAGATAGCTCTTCTACTGGACTATTTTCCTTTATCATAGGATTTTCCCCTTCTCTATGGAAAATGTTCGTGGTTCTTACTGATGTCTTGCTGCCATCTGCCCTAAGCTGTCTCCTAAAGAAGGAGGAAGAGCAATATCAGCTGGAATGTTCTGGAAAATGCCTGAAGTTGTAACTGGATGGTTGAATCATGTAAAAAGCTGAATGGAGTTGGAAAAATGGTTTGTGTGAGTTTAGGTCCCAGGAGAAAATGCTTCTGAGGCATTGACCAGTGCAAGTCAAGTAGTGAAATGAAGGATTCTGGTCTTAAGTACTGGCTCAGGTGCTGAGCTCAGTCTTAATTGCCTGGGAGACTTTTATGTGTGCTTATCAGCTGTTTCTGAAGCTCCTCTTTGGGTTCGAGAGTGTGCAAAGCTGCCTGTGAAAATGCCACGTGTTTTTCCACCTTGAGGAGCTGAGATGGAGCTGGCGTTGACCTGAGTGGAGTCAGGTGGCAGCTGTAGCTGTGAGGAGCTGGGAGCTCACCCCCACCAGCAGCAGTGCTGGGCAGACTTGCAGTCCTGGCTGGGTTTGGGGAACCCAAAGGCAGTGCCTTGCAATACCAAGGAGTGTCAGCATCTGCAGAGAGGAGTGATTTGGTGGTGGAGGAGTGGGGGGACAAGGCTGAGGTGGTCCCCAGCAGAAGCTCACATCACATAAGCTATTTCCTCTCCAGCCCATCTCAGGACACTCCTTGTTGACATATGTGTTTCCATTTACACTGCAGTATGTTTGCCAGAGGGCAATTGCTCCTTTAACCCCAACCCTTCTTTTTATGCCTTCTCTGTTTGCTCATTTTAACCCTGTTCCCTCTATCACTGCCCATCCCTCCCCTTCTCTCTCCTCTACCTCTGATTCCTATATCTTAGTCTGCCTTGGGTTTTTACCCTTTGGGTTTTTTTCCCCACTTCTCCTCTCCCTCTGAATTCCCCACCATCTGTTCCCTCCACTTGACTGCTCTCTTCCATCTTTCCTGTTCATTCTTTCTCTTGTTCTTTTTGTCCTCGCTCACAGTGGACTAAAGGTCATTTTCATGTGAAAAAAAGATGCACTTTCTGGGGTCATACCTCTGTCTTTGGTTCAATTTCATCATATATGAGGTTGTAGAGGCCTAGAATTTCCTTTCTTTTTTCCCTTTAATTTTCTTTTTTTTTTTGTTTTGATAACAGCTGAATGTATTCCAAGAGTTCCCAGAGACAGCAGGTAGCCTGTATCCAAACTCCAAAACAAACCCTCACAATGGGAAAATTTAGGGCTATGTGCACTCAAATAAAGCATGTCTGGTTTGGTGGAGCTATGCCAGTCACACCAGTTAAGGACCTAGTTCAGGACTGGGTTACTTCCCTTGTTCAAAGAAATGGCTTGCAGTATTTGCAACATTTTCCTGGATTGTGTACATGAGTTAGATTTTCAGCATTTCCTATTTTCAATTACTTTGACTGAGCTTGGAACCAGTCCTCAGCCTCATATAATAATGCCTTTTGTATCTGCACTTGGCACTCCCAGCCAAATCTGTGCAAAGAATCATTTCTGGTGGAACAGCATAGCAGAGAGGAATGGCTTTTCATAAAAACTTTTAAATATATGTATGTATATATATGTGTTGGCAAATGCTGCATAAATGTTATAGCTTATCCTGGCAAAACAGCACTTTTGCTGTTACAGGGGATTTCCTCAGGGAAACTGGTATAAATTATCCCAGCGGAAGCATCCTTTTTGCTGGTTGTGAGGAAGGTGGGTCTGAGAACAGTGCCAGTAAGGCATTACTAAACACAGCTTTGGCCTTGGAACTGACTCAGCATTGTTCAGGCTTGTGCTGAGGAGGTTGGTGTGTTTAAAACTTGAACCAGAGCATCTGTGCAGATTCTTACTTGTGTGTTTTTCATAATGACAATTTTTTTTTTTAATTAGCATCTTTTTCAGGGAAAAACATAAATAGTCCCTGTGAGTAAATCTCTGCTAAAATGAAAGAAGCCAAGATTGGGTTTGATGGTGACTCTTTTTCACTCTTTCTTTCACTGGAATTTAGGGATCAGTACCACCCCCTCCAAAAGACGCTTTCGTATCAGTGCTGCCTAGACTAAAGACTATTGTATTCGAAAGGCTCCATTGCATCCAGGACTTCTAGAAAATCGTGTTGGAAAGGAATCTGAGTAGGACATGCCTGCATTCATGTGGCTGTGGGATCTGGGGGCTGGTGGAACAGCTCCACGTGCTGCGGAGCCGTCGCTTCCCTGTGCGGAGGAGTTGTCATAGCGTAGGAATCGCTCCCCGTAGGTTGCAGCTGGAGAGGTCAAAGTCATCACCCACTTTGGGAGGTGGGGTTTGAGCCTGTGTGTGCTCTGGATTTGTACTTTGGACCCCAATCTGCTGCTTTTTGTATCAGGGTTACGTTAAGCCCGAGTAAAAATAATTTGAGCTGCGGCGTACGAGCTCATTGTGCCTTAATAAAGAAAACAACACCACATTCACTCATCACACTTTGAAATTAAAGCTGTAATGTCATAAAAGGGAACTTTTATTGTTTTCAGAGAACATAAAAGCCCTTGGAACAAAGTCAGAAGGGTATTTTGATGAATAAGGTCAAAGTCTGGTGTACATAAAGTGAGCATTGTACAGCATTATAGGTTGTACTGAGTGTCAGCAAGTTACCAGAAGCCCTGATCCTGTCAACACTCGAATGTGTGCATGAGTTTGCCCTTGTAAATACCCTCATTCAAATACAGCTGCAGCAAAGTTATGCTCAAACGTGAGTGTTGGAAGAATGAGCATTTTCCTAGTAAAATGTTAAGGAATCAAGATTCTGAAATCCCAAATGGGCCTCAAAGAGCCAAAATGTGGATTTTTCAATTACACTAAACTTTCAAAGCTCTCTTAAGCTCTTCTTTAGACAACCTAAAGCATTTCATCTTAATGTTCATTTTTTTAACATCCATCATTAGTTCGAAATAACAAATATTGTAACTGTAAAAAAAAAAAAAAACAAACCCAACGAAAAAACCCACATAATGACATTCCAGAAGTGTTTTCTTTTAATTTTTTCCCCCGTTCAGTAAAATTTCCTTATAAATCACCAAGTTTTCAGAGAAAGACTTAACTTTGGCACAAATATCCTTTCTCAATATTTTTATGATGAGTTCTAATATTCAAGACAACTGAAAATCTGCTTTCCTGATAAAAAGTTGTAATGGTGAAATTGCCTTCACACTTCTTCTAGACCGGATTAAATGACTTTTAAAAAAAAATCTGCTTTCAGTATCCCTACCCCCACCCAGCCCAGTTATCCTAAAACTTGGAGGTTTGGAGTGTACAAAATCTTTTTGTAGCTATTTTTATATGTTTTTCCAAATTGTATGAAATTTAGAAAAGGTAACATAGCACTTCTGTGGAAGAGGAGACAATTCAATCATGAGAAAATACTGTTTGCTGCTGAAAGGACAAAAAATGCATTTAATTGTTGCAAGTTCAGCAGAGACTAATATCAAACCTTTGAAAAGTGTAAGCTCCCTGCTTTGGGTCTAGCTGATGGAGGGTGAGGTGCATCTCTCTGTACCTCTGTTGCTCTGTGATGGCTGGGTCCCCTCCATGCTGGGTGACATGCAGCTCCATTCCCCAGCAGCTGTAATTATCCCTAGCTCTTAAATAGGCAGCATTTAACTTATGGTACCTCACCATGGCTCAAATTTCCAGTCAAAGCAAGGATGGCCTTGGGTGTGGATCCTCCCCATCCAAGGGACCTGAGAGATGCAGCAGGAGGAGAAGAGGAGGAAGAGGAAGAGGTTGGAAGCTGTGCTGCCTTCCAGCTCCATCTCAGCTGTTTGAAGCTTTAAACAATTTGAATAGTGATTCTGAAGGGTGGAATAAAAGGTGGCAAGGAGATCTTGTTGAAACAAATAAGATTTTTCTTTTTTTTTCCCCCTCTCCACATGAGAGAAGGCAGGCTGCGACTTACAATGAGTGGTGTGAGTCACTGAGACAGAAAAAACCCACCAAGCCACAGCCTGTTTGCTGGAGCAATGGCTGTGCTGCTGCCCTCCTCCATCCCTTCCCTGTTTTGCTCCCGAGCCCACATGGCAAGCATTATATGCCGATCTATTCTTAAACTGTTTCTGGTTTCTTTGTGGCACCAGCTGCAGGGGAGAGCAGTCACGCGAGCAAAGGCAGGAAGTTTGGTGGCTCTGCCAGCTGTGCCCAGCCCCACATATTTTGTCTGGCACAAAATATCGAGGCAGCCTCATCCAGCAGATTTCTCAGCTCCTCCCAAAGCGTGTCTGCATTTGTCCCTGGGTAAGGGGGAAAAACAAATAAACAAAAAACGAGGAAGAAAAAGGAAAGAAAAAGAAAGGATCAAAGTGTTAATTGTAAAACATCTTGTGGTGCCAGGTGGAAATGAAAGCAGGGTGATCAGTGAGATAATCGTTGGGGATGTAACTGAAGTACATTTTCCCGCAGCTCACTGGGGTAACGAGGAACCCAAAAAGGACATGGGAGATGCAAACAAGCTTTGTTGCCCTGTCATTATGTTTAGGAGCAATGTGATACCACTGAGGATTGGGTTAATAACAGATAATTGCTGGCTTTATTCTTGTTTTCTCTCTTCTTTTCCCCTCCCCACTTCCCTGAATGGTTTTATGGGATATGGACTTAGTAATGTTGTGGCAAAGTGTCATTTCTTGTTTTATTGGAATGACTCAAGTGTGTGCGCTGTGGAGGAGGTCAGGAGCACGTTTATGAAGTTTGCACTGTGGTTAATTAGTAGGAGTAGGCAAGTTTCCTTCTCCCTGTCTCTTTGCTCCTGTGGGGGGATGGAACAAACTCTCCATAAATTTGCCTGGGCCATGCTGATCTCACATAAGTTTGATCCTGAGATGATGCCCAGTAAATCAGCCTATGACCTCTCCCAGGGCTCCCTGTTCCTGCGCACTGCTGTGCTCAGGCTCCACAGGAATTGCAAACCTGCCTGTGTAAATCTTATAGAAACCCTTGCATTTTGAACTGCAAAGTGGTCTGAGCAATCAGCTGCTCTTCCTTCTTTGCCCAGGCCACTTGAGTGACATTTGGCAAACACTTTTTTACCTGTGGCCAATTTTCTGCCCTGCTCTGGATTTGCCTTTGTTAGGCTGAACCAAATGCTGCTGGTCCCAGGACAGCCACAGGTGTAAAGAACTTCTTTCCATGACTTGTGTCCTGGCTGTTCAGGCCCAATGCAGAGGCAGCTGTTGGGCAAACACAGATCCAGGACAGGGCAAGTGGAAAGGAAAAGTGCTTTTCTGGCTGGTGGTACTGCAATAAAACAGACTTGCTATTTCTGATGAGTTTAGGTTGCTATTTCAATAAAACCTTCATATTATTGTATTAGTTGATATAATTAATTTTTATTTTATGTTTTTATTATCTTGAGGCCAGCTCTTGGCTTTATTTTATAGTCTTGATTTAGCTGTCTGACTTCCTGGGACAGCAGAGAGATCCTCAGCTGTCACTGAAGAGCTCTCAGTTGCTCATGGGTTTGTACTTGCTGACTTAATGTGAGACTCAGGGGCTGTATTTGCAAGTATCTGTAGCTCTGGTCAGGCAGCCAGCTCACCCCCAAGCTCATCATGCTCTTTATGGACTTCCACAGCAGTGCTGAAGGAAAATATGGCCATTGATGGCTCTTGGGTGCTAACAGGGACCCAGCACAGCCAATTGAAGTGTTCAGCTGCTTGGAGAAGAATTCAAAATGCTTAAATTTGGTGGAGATGAACAGGAGAAAACAGCAGAATGATCAAGGAGAAATGGGGCTTTCCACAAATTAAAAGAAGAAAGCTCATTAAATTAGAAAGGTTTTTCATTCTTGACCCAGGGATTTTTCCTGACACTTGTGTGCAGAAAAGATGAGGCAGAGAGTTTTATGCTTATTTTAAATTACATTACTTGGCCTGAACATGTAGAAATTAATGCTGAAAATGAATGATAATTTTTGTTGTGTTTCAATGCTCTGCCTCTTTAAGAAATAATCAGAGTACAGATTAAAAAAAAAGCCTCTGGAAGTACAATTGTTCAGATCTGATCTGGGTTACACTAGTGGAAAATCCAGGATGCAGTCATAAAATGTCTTAAAACCCATCAAAAGAATATTAGTGAAGAGATTTGCTCTTTCCAATAAGATATCAAGCAGAAAATTTTACAGTGAAGGGGAGGTAGGCACCCAGTTTAACTTTATAGCTATCTATGTGGGTAAAAAATTTATAGCCATAACGTGGGGTTGCAAAATGTGGAGCTGGAGGTCAGGAGTCAATCTCTTATTTCAGCGTGCTCCATAGTCTGGTGGTGTTGGACAGAAGAGCTGCTAGAGCTCCATTCAGGCCATGTGGTCACAGAAATATTTCACGGGGTGGTTGTGATGGGATGTCCAGCCCCATATTTGGCTTCCTCATGTTCTTCAGAGCAATACTGCAGGCAATGAATGTATCAGAAGAACTGAAGTGTTTGTGACTGTGGGTTTGGGAAGCAGCAGAGAAAGGTCATCTGGAGGGATGCAGATGGAGAAAGTGACTTGGAAGAGGCTAGGAGATGTTTGGACATCAATTAAGCTGATGCTGGCTTGGCTGTCAGGACTCCTTTGAGATAAACTCCCAGTGGAGCAGAGACACTGTTTGCCTGCTGCAACCCTATAGTTTTCCTCATCCTTTTATGCCACATTTGATTTATAGAGGCACTTAGTGGCCAGATGTGAGGGTATAAGCATCAGTCAAGGGGGACGCTAATATATTCTCTTCTCTGTTTCTAATGAATGTCCAAGTACTTAGTCTCACCTTCAGAACTGTATATTGTGAATGTGAGTAAAATTAATCAGTAACTGGTCAGCAGAGATGTTCAGAGGAAGCCTAAAAACCAAAAAAGCAACTCATGTTCAAATCACGTTAAGAGTGGGGTGGAGCCATCAAAAGGAAGGAAATTAAAATTGAAAGCAATCTTAACTTGGGCTATTAGAGATGGGGGACCTGGAAACCCAATATGTCTGAAAGTGACCTTAAGGTGGTGGTGAACAGCAGATGAAATCCAAGTTCTTAACACAATGCCAAAGGCAGGGAACAAAATAGCTGTTTTAAGACCTCCCACCACTAAGCTTCTGTACACATGATTACAATGAGCACTGACATCTTGGTGCTGGACAAAGATGCCAGTGAGGTTTTAGAGAGCAGGTAATGTTTAAAGAGCTCAGAGGACTGAATCATGGGGAAAGCAGGGGAGGAAGTGCTTATGAAGAAAATTAATGTCAAAGGGACAATCACTGCTTTTGAAAAACACTGGATAAATTACCAACAAAGGAAGAAAAGGAATCATTAAAGGTGAACTTGATGCAGGTTTAAGGAATGAAATTCTTATGGATACAGATTTATAAAAGGATAAAGAGAAATCTTTTGGAGTAGGCAGCAGCATAAACAGTATATGATTTTCAGCTAGTGGCACTCTGAAGCTCAGTCTTAGATCAGAGGTCTAATTTGATCCGTGGTCATTCTGAACAAGGGACCTGATATGAAATGCTAAGCTTTAGGGAAAATTCAGATCACTTCCAGATTGTAATTTCTTGGAGTGCTACAACTCCAGGATCATCTCTGTTTTGAAAAACAAGAAATTTTGGCATAGAGTGATTATGAGGATGCTGTAATGGCAGACAGGCACCAGAATGGAAGTTCTAACATGGAAAGGCAACGTGGGGTATGGACTACGTGCAGTATTCTGCCTACTCAGCTTATGGTAGGTGGTCCAGGTTTCTTCACTCTCCCGGGCACTGTTGAGTCTCCCAGAAAAAAAAAAATTGAAAAATTGTTTGTGCCTTTAATAATTGAGCCACCCTTGGTGGCACACGAGGGAGAGCATGCCTTTCAAATTACTGGAGAAAAAGAAGTGGTTCACAATCTTATCCCAGTTTGTAAACCCACCAAAGTGTCTGAGAGCCTTGAACAGCCTCCAGCATCACAATGTTTGCCTATCCCAACTTTGTCTCATTATTTTCCTTCCCTTGCACCTCTGTGCGTCTGGAGCCCAGCTGAGAATGAAATGAGCAGCGCCGAAGGACTGTGAGAAAGACGATTTGTGTGGTAAACCCAGCACAGCCAGAAGCAGGAAGTACCAGATTTATCATGGGAAATCCTCTTCTTGTTAGATGTTTCCAGCCTACTTCTCCAGGCTTAAGCTATCTCAGTGCTGTGTGTAGGCCCTGGTTCAACAGGGATGCTCTGTATTTGCCAGACTTGAAATGCATGATGTTAATTAGCACCCTGTTAAATCAGGGCTCTGTCACTGTGTCAGACAATCCCCATTGACTCAGAGCTGCTTGAAAATTTCCTGTCTCCTGGGATAGCATAATAAAGCTACAGAGGGAATTTAAGTTACTCAAGATGGGGTTGGATTCCGCATGCTCTGCTTTGGAAATGTCCTTTCTGTTCCACTCCAGCTCTGGCCCTATGTAATACATGTGGCTTTGGGGCTCCAGGCCACCTTCTGAGGAGCAGGTCCTCTGCCTGCCTTCACTGTGACAGTCCTGCACTCAGTCACAACCTCTCTGAGACTGGTTCTCACTTTTTCCATCACATCCAGACTTAGGAGCCCATTTTCTTGCTTCCCTGTACTGAGTAGAGCTGAATCAGTGCTGCCTTCAGGCTAGACTGTGGACAATACCTGTGTGTGTCCATTTTCTCTGCTGCTGTGGACAAAGAGAAGCCCAGCTCTCCCTCCCTGTCTTCTGCTCTGGCTGCTCTCAAAGGTGAGTTGTCACACCTTGGCTCTGGAGATGAACTCAGAGCTCTTAGGAGCCTTCTGTATGTGCAGCCACTGGCAATAGGGAGCTGCACAGCTTCCCTATGCACCACGTGGAGAAGGATGTTTGTCTGTTTTCCCTTTATTCTGCTTCCTGCTGGGTCTCTTTGATGATTATTAAGTAGGAAGAGATGGTTAGATCACTCCCTGTGTGCTTTCTCTGTTATTCACGATTTGTGTCTCTCCCATCATAGTCCATGCATCTGCCTTTGTGATTCAGGGTACCTGATTTTCTCTGGATGAGCCTCTGTCACTGCTGCACCGGTCTGAGTTGTATGCAAATCAGCACTAATCAAGAGGAATAAGCCAACCAACAGCTAGGACATAGCAGGGTGTCATGAATGATTTATAATTATTTCCTCCTAAAACCACTTGACATTTGCCATTACTTGAAGTCTGTTTGCAGTGCTTGAATCAGGCAGAAACAGATCTCCCGTTGAACATAATGGGGGTCATTCCAGCAAGCAAAACTGTATGTACTGTCTATGGCTACAGTATAATTTTATTGATTTAAAGTGTTTTAAGGAAAGGCATTATTTCAAGCCTGGAGATAAAGGTGGCTCATTGGTGTAATTGCACAGTAATCTTGTTCAGTGCCCCAAATAACACTGTGATGCGTCCTAATTTATGGACAGTCTGTACATGAAGTGATTAGAGGTCTGGGATGATGAGGCTGCAGTGTGGAGGGCATGAATGAGTGGGAGGAGATGGCAGAGTCCTAGGCAGAGGCACTTCATGAGGGCAGCCAGCTCCGCTTTGCGCTTGGCCAATGTTCTGCTTGTGTCTGCTGCTCGTCACGGGGGAGCAGAGGTCAAAAACAAGGACTGTGAGCCATGCAGCTTGGATGTGAGCCTTTCAGGGGAGTTCACAAAAATTTTGGGGGTGTCTAGAACTGGATTTTTGAGTCAGGCTTGTTTCCAAGCTCTTCTGTTAATAGCACAGCAGTCTGTTTTCACTGTGGATGATGTGTATCTGCTTTGCTGGAGCTGCTTCCTAACAAAATGAAACCAAAGGTTGTTGCAGGCATTGTGCTAATGACCAGCTTTCTTAAGCTTTGATAATTCTTTATGCAAATTAAGAACTTTAGCAGCATTGCTTCTCAAAGCATCCACGGATGCTGGTCTGGAGCTTGTGGGAGTGATGTGTTCTATCTTATGGGAGTCAAGCAGTGCATCCCACTGGCTGTAGGATTCTCATGGCTGTGAGACCCCAAATCTGGGAGAGGGAAACAGAGAAGAAGTCCTGAAGGGTCAGTGTTACAGTCTTTTTAGGCCAAGAAATTTCAAACCACATGAGCTTGAGTGTAAGGGGACCCAGCACAGCAGGTTGAGGATGCTGAGCAGGAGTCAACTGGTCTGTGACCCTGAGTTTCCATGCTGTTGTATTTTGCTTTGATACCATAGTGACTATTAAAAAAAAAAAAAAGTAAGAAGGGATAGATAACCGCAAAANGGACCCAGCACAGCAGGTTGAGGATGCTGAGCAGGAGTCAACTGGTCTGTGACCCTGAGTTTCCATGCTGTTGTATTTTGCTTTGATACCATAGTGACTATTAAAAAAAAAAAAGTGAGAAGTGATAGATTACAGCAGAACTCATGCAAATCTCTCATGTTATTTTAGCAAGTTAATACGTGCCTAGCACATCCCAGTGGGATGCCAGTGGCTTCCATGGAATTTTACTGGAAATGAACTGGGTACGTCTGGTCAGAGAGGGAAGCCTCAGGCTGCTGGCAAACTTTTGCTCCCTCTCTGATTATTTTATTTAGATAAAATATGTATGTATGTATATACAGTAATTTAAGGCTAAGACTATTGTATTGATTATCATTTTCAAAAGGTTTTGAAAGAAAACAGGAACTTTGTTGCCTTGCAGCAGAGGTAGGGAAGCTGAGCTGAGGTGAGTCTTCTCTAACATGACTGTAAGGCTGGCTCAGGAGAATTCCCAGGAACTGATTATCATAATTTCATTGTCAAGCTTTCACAGTACAGGCTGGGAGATCTTGAGAGCGCTCTATTCTGGACTTGTTGCTCTATAATTCTTTCCTTACCACCTGGCATGGTGGAAGGACAACATACCTATTAATTTTGGAGTTGTCCCTGAAGAGCTGCTGGTGCCAGCTTTAAGGCATAAGTGAGTTTAGCAAAGCACAACCTGAAAGGAGAAAATTTTTTGTGAAAAAAAGGGCAATGTATGATGGGGGAAATCAGCTTCATGAAGAGATCTTAGACAGCAGCCCCGGAAGGGTGGGAGGAAATGAGTTGTTCAGTTTAGGGAAAAAAAGAATAATGGTGAGATATCATACAAGCTTTTCAATATCTTGAAGTTGCTGTAGTGGCAAGAAATAATCTGTTGTGTATTTTCATTAGTGTTCAGACAGGGATCATGGATTCAAATACAGTCAGGAAAACCAGTGGAGCCCTTCATCAGGTTCTCATTGCTCACGTTACCTCTTCAGCAAGAAGCCTCTTAGCTTCTGGGCTAGGAGGTTTCAAGGTGTCTGTTTGCTAGCGGGCACACCATGGGTGAAAAAACAAGGATCCTCTCTCTACCAAGGGACTGGGCTGCAGGTGGTAGGATTTTTGTGGTTTTGTTTTGTTTTGTTTTGTTTTAGCTTTTTTTTTTTTTCACTTAGTGCTTTATAGACAGAGAGCTGGCTGAACGAGGAGGTCCTGTGCACTATTGCTGTCTCAGCACCAAGCAGGGACAGAACATGGTTCCATTTGCCTGGAAGTGACTGTGAAGACACCACATTGCCCTCTGAGATGGCAGTTGCTTGCATCCACCACCCATGTGAAAGAAGGATGATGTGCCTTAATGGAATTTCCCTGTCCATGGATTCAAACCCCAACTTTATTGGTTGATCCAGGCCACAGGGCCATAATCCTCTCCTAATGAGAACATCCCTGCTAGGAATGACTAGAACCACTGCAGCCTTCTCCCTCTCATTTTCTGTGACAGTGACGAGACAGTAAAAGCAGTCCCCACTTAGGGTTTTGACTTTACAACATTTCAGCTTTGGAAGATTTTTGGAATCTGACTAGGCATGAATAGAAAGAAAAACCTCTAGAGTGGCATGCAGGGCATATGAAAATGTCCATCAGGTCCTCTCTACTTGGGTGTGTGCTTCAAGGGTAAAGATGGCTGTGGTAAAAGCATAATCGATTATGAGGCCTTAATTGCTTTTGAAATGACCACAATCTTTTTATTACCACAGCAAAACGTGCTTTGGACTCCACTGTGGCCAGTGTTTAGATTGAGGCAGACCACAGGATGAAAAGAGCATGACCTTGCTACTCAGTTCCCCACGCTCCTGTCTAAAAACAGATAGACCAAAAAAGAAAAAAGAAATTTTCCACATATTCTAGTCCTTGGAGCTCGGCAAGCTGCATCTAACTGGAGGCTGCAGTGTTTGAGGTCCTGTGTTACTAATTTTGTGGAGTAGAGGATTTGCATTTCCTCACTCCTCCATGCAGTCTGGAGGCAGTTTGCTGGTCATTTTATGTTCTCAGAGAATATTCTTGCCCATTTCTTCAAGAGGAGGGAGCTCTTTAGCCTATTTTAGAGGCAGGACCAAAGCAAAGCCTTCACATTTAACAGCCAATGTTGAAGACTCCCTCTGAAGATCGAGCCAATGCCCAGGACATTGCGCACCTGGGTGTTGAGTATCTCCAGGGACAGACCTTTCTTATCAACCTGGTTAAGTGCTTGACCACCCTCACCCTCACCAAAAAAACAAAGAAGTCTTTGGTTTCTCTTTGGGTAAAATTGAAGAGGTTGAAATGTGGACTCAGGTTTTGGCTCATGTAGCTCTGTGCTGTCGGCATTGCATACCTTGGCTTCTCTTTGTGGAGGCCAAATTGAAAGTGACAGTCTCACACTTCTGTGGCTGATGTTAATGCCTGAAATCTGGCTCCCTGGGACACAGGTTTTGACTTACCTCTGGCATTTCAGGCATCTCACATTCCTTATTCTCCAACATTTTTAGCCTCCACTGTGCCAGTTTCACAGATGGCTCCTTTACAGCAGAGAGAAATCGTTCCCATTTCTTCTCACCTGAAGCGTGGTCCAGTTGTTTTATGAGGTTACAACAAATCTGTGTGTGGTGGAGGGTGTTTGTGGGCCCTACCCAAGCCTTTCATATTGCCTAGAAAGAATTTTCTCCTTCACTCATTCCCTTTTCCTCTATCATGCGCTTGGGAATTCAGTGGGACTTGTGACAAGGGAATGGTGAGCAGAGCCTGGCTACAGAGGGTTGCACTTGTGAAATATCTTCATTCTAATCCACATGTTTGTTCCAGCTAGACTATTTTCACAGCTGCTTACAGAGGAAAAAAGGGACACTAACAAATCTTGTGAGAGACCTCTTCAGTGCTTTAGTTTCTCATTTCCAAACATCCTTATAAAAGAAATCACATCCACTTACTTACACAAATGCCCCAAATAGACTTTTCTGTAAACTGAGGGAGGAAAAAAATATTCAGTCTCTAGTTGGAATTTAATTCAACAAAGGGCTGAACCCTCCCAGCACTGGAGCTGTTCCACATTTGCATCCGTTGAGGATGTGACCCCCAGCCCTCAGCCCTAACTGAACTTTCTCAGTAGTTTTATACAGCAGTAGGACACACAAGTTAAAAAATAAATGAAGATTTCAGTGGGAAGCATTTACAAATCTGTATTGTTTCCTTAGTTTCACTGCAACTCTAATTCTAATCCTAATGATAAAAGCTGTAGTATTACTAAGATATAGTTATGGGAGGTTTTTTTTTCCCCTTTCTGGTCTTGGGTGGTCTAGAATGTGCAGTAATTCATGTTCTCAGTTGGGTTTCCACCACATTTCTGATTGACCTGATTACTTTCCCAATGACAGAATCCAAAATTGAAACCACATCAGAACTCACTGGAGCTGGTTCTGTTTTTGATGTTCCTGGAGCTTCTCTGGTGGCTCAGAAGGATATATGTCTTCATGAGGGTTTTTTAACCCTTTTTTTTTTTTTTT
>VXBB01017800.1:1121181-1137902 GCA_013399915.1 Illadopsis cleaveri | reverse complement strand
TTTTTTTTTTTTTTTTTTTCATCTCATGGTGGGCTTACATTTGGGACATGAATTATTTAGGGAAGTCCTGAAAGGAGGGCAACAAGGAAGGAGAGAATTCAATAGAGGTGTTGTATTTTAGGACTTAATTCTGGACATCAGCATATATGGCTTGAGGGAGCTACAAGGAGAAAACGGCTTTTTCTGCAGAAAAAAGGATCTCTCATGACATTTTATGTTGTTGCACTTACCCCTTGTTTCCTTCCTCCCCCCGTCCTCTGGAAAGAGGGACACATACTACAGAAGTCTAGAACTTAATTTTTTATCACCTTTGCTGTAAAAGGAAAGACTGGGACAAGCTGAGTTGAATTTATTATGGTGAAGAGTGCTTGTGATGGCATTGGGACCACAGTGCCTCACTGGGAGTCCTGAATCTGAATGTAATTGACTGGGGAGCTTTGTTTGGTTCCTTTTCCTTCCTATCCCAGATTCTTCCCGGCAGAGCAAAGGAATCGAGCAAAGTGTAAAGGGCCGTTCCCTCACACTGGGACTGGCTCCCCTCCTATTCCTCTCGCTCCCAATGAGACATAAAATCATTAGGGCAGTGTGTGATGTGGGGTTGGAGCCAGTCCAACTTACACCGAGGACTTCCTCGTGCCCCGGCACCCACGTCTTTGAACAGTTAATATCCACATTTGCATGACACGGGTAAGGTTGCACCGAGGGGAACATGTGCCGTATTAGGTAGTGTTAATGGTGCTGGTACCTTCTCCGATTTCCTCTGCTCCCTAAAAGAGTTTGGAGGTGGGAAAGCCAAGCTGTGTGCGCTGTATTTCCATGCAGTCATGGACAGGGAGCCAGAGGACATCTAGTTTGTGCTCAGCTCAGTAGCTCCTCCTAGCAGAAAATCCTCACTCTGAGGTGTATTGTTTTCTGAGCCCTTTTCAGAAGGTGGAAAAGGCGTTTTGCAAAACAATAGGAAGTGGATAGTGTGGTGAAAACACGCTCCAGCTGAGTTTTGGCACCAGCAACACAAAACTTAAAGAATCTTGTCCAACTCTTCATGGCTTTCCAAATGAACATCGCGATGCTGTAAGTCAAATAACATTGTCCAGCCCTTTTCATCCTGTTTGTAATTCCACTAGGGACATCATTACCGTAACCAGCTGCTCTGGGATTCTCTAATGAAAACTTTGTTTCTGAATAGAATAATTAAACCTTCATATTCAATTGTCAAACAGCTCGATCTTTGCTCAGTGCATGGATGTGATTAGCCACAGCAAACCATTCTGCAGCTTAAACTCACAATTGCATCTAGTATAAAAATGATTAATTAGGCGACGTGCTGTTTGGGAAGTTTACAAGCAGATCAATGAATAATGTTTAAGTGAAAATTTTATAGAGACGTTACGGGCGCTGCAGGTTTTGTGGAAGCCTTGCTGACGGCTTAGGGATGCGTGTGCTCATGTTCCATAAAGAAATTCCACATCATGGAGACAGGTTCAGAAGTTGTTCACGGGAACGGGAACCCTGAGGTTTTTGGAGTTCTCTTTCTATATTTGTTTTTGACAGAAACTCAGTCCTTTTTCCCTCTCTCAAAGCAAAGATTCTAGTGAGAGCAATATTTTCCCAATTCTGTTAAAAAATTTTGTTCTTGTGTGTTTTCTTCCTATTTGTGCTGAATGGGGACACAAAAGGGAAAGACTGAATATGCCTGGGAAAATTACCTGTGAGCTGCAGCTAATCCACTGTCAGTGTTTGAGGCATTAAGAAAAATAATTGATCAATTCAAATGAAGTAATCCCCACCCTTAATTTTATTATGGTTTTCTTTTGCACATGCAGAGAAATGCATAGTAAAGCACAGTTGTATTTTGGTATTACAACTAATTTTATTATGTCATTCTTAAACTTTTCCAGCTACTTTTGGAATGTGTATTTCCTGTACCCATCATCTTTGTGGCTTTCTGACTTCTTATGTCAGAGATGAATCAGGGCTTTTAACTGGACTTACAGCTAAATATTATCTTAATTGTTCTCTATAGCTGTTTCGGTTAATTTCTTTAGAAAAAGTTTTTAATGCTTTTAATTCAATAGGATGGTCCCTTGTAGTGTAGGAATATCACAGTGGACCAGTTCTTGAGATGTCTTTGTCACCCTTCATTTTAGTTCCCATCAAAATCCTCACTCTGAGTGCTCCTTGCAGCAGCAGCCACTCCTTTAGCTCTTGTCATGGAGATTGTCAGGTTTGGTGTTGGGTTTTCCCAGTTCTTTTCCTATAGAAAGTCCAGAATGGACCTAGGATGGAGGCAAAACTGAATTCTCAAACAATAATTCTGTCTTGTGTGCATGGTCCACAGATGGCCCTACGTAAAGACTTTTGATTTGCACCTTAGTTGTCTTTGCATTGACAGTCACAGGCTTTCTCTGAAGTTACTTCCAATATATCTTTCTCCGTGTGCAGCCTTAAGGATAAAGACAAATAAACAAAGACGAGCAAGAGCATTTCTATCCTGTACCGTGTGTTGCCAAAAATAGTAGTCAGATGGAAAAGATTTTTCCAGAAGTCTTCTGCTGCATAATCTGTTTCAAATAAAGATAATAAAATAAACAACTGTTTATAAAGAGAATGTGAATGAGCAGGGCTCCCCTGCTGCCTGTTGCAAGGGTGCT
Organism: Illadopsis cleaveri; assembly: GCA_013399915.1. NCBI lineage: Eukaryota > Metazoa > Chordata > Aves > Passeriformes > Timaliidae > Illadopsis > Illadopsis cleaveri. The sequence continues at coordinate 1,135,251 of VXBB01017800.1, read as the reverse complement.
CAGTGCAGACGTTGTCTGTGAGAATTCCTGATCTGGCATACAAAGTTCTGGTTTTTATCTCCAAACCCCCTGCTCTGAAGCACTAGGGACAGATTTCAGGAAGCCTATGTTAAATATAGCACCCCAGGAAACTGCCATACTCTGGTGTGAACAGGGAAGTTTTGTCATGTAGACTCCTGGATCCTCATCTCCATCATCTGCAGGCAAGGTATTCGAGTGGCCCCTCGCTGCCTGTTTGGCTCAGTGGTGGGAAATGTGGACTGGGAGACTTATCAGTTAACTTTGCTAACAGGCACTGCAGAGCAAATTGTGTTCCATGTAAATACTGATCCAGCCAGAGAGGTGTCACTTTGATGGAGCTGGTGCTCAGTTCCCCTTTACCGTGGATGTTCAGGAGCTCCTGGAGTTAGGAGCATGCCCACTTTGCAGAGCTCTGTGTTTCCCCTCCAACATTGCTGTCAAAGTCTTTGAGAGTTAGCCCTATTTGGAGATTTCCAGTTCATCTTGTATTGAGTGTGGTGGCCAGAATCTGTACAGAGCAGCTTTTCACACCACAATATATTTAAGAAAGTCTGCCTCCAATCCTGGCCACATAGCTTGAAAAGCAGAGGAGCAACAAATGAACAAATGCCAGGGCATGTAGGAAGGAAAAAGTGACCCAAACTTGGGATTGCTTTTTCTTTCTTTGGTTCTTTTTTTTCTTTTTTTTTTCTTTTTTTTTTCTTTTTTTTTTCTTTTTTTTTTCTTTTTTTTTTCTTTTTTTTTTTTTTTCTGGAAAGATTTGATTCAAATTTTGCTTTGGACCCCTTTTCCTATTAAAAATTAAAAAAACTAAACCCTAAACCTAAGTACACAAAGAAACAGATTTCCCGTCACAGGAAAAGAGGAGAGCAGACCTACATGGCAAGCATAGGGGAGAAGACTGCCAGAGGTGGAAATTTTCTGGGATCTGCAAGTTGGGTTCAGCTGGTTACGAGTAAGAGGGGCTAGATGTGAATTTTGGATCCCTCTCTAATTTGATTCTTATGGCAGTGATTATATTTATATACAGCCTGCAGACTCCAACCAAGTGTGGTGTCTCCAGGGATGGCACAGCCACACGCAAAAGTGTTCCTACCCTAAATTGTCTGTAGTCTAAGCCAACAACAACTGAGAAGGGAAATGGAAGAAGAGAAAAAGGGGTGGTCACCAGGAAGGTTGGGACATGAGGTTTTGATTCAGGCTCCCCTCCTGCCAGAGAATCTGCCTCGATCTCTGCAAATCTCATCCCTTTTTCACCTTGCCCTTGGCTCCACTGCCTCTGTGCTGATCATGCTGCCTGATCTCCAGCCTTCAAAGTTTTGCTGAGATTTGGGGTAACAAGCTCTTGGTGGCACCCTGTGACTCCGTGTTATGGGAATGTTGCAGGAGCAGGATGACAGACAACTGTCTTTTCCCTTGGAAACCCAGAACCTGGGCCCCTTGCCTGGATGGGGGCCTGAAAATGTGAATCTCTTTATAAACTTGGGTTATCCAGTTTATAGTACAATTCCCTGGCAATATGTCTTTCAATGGGCTTCTTTTTTCCCCCTCTGTTTATCACAACTTTTCATTATTCATTCTATAGTTCTGTTTTATTAGGGTAAGTTTACATGTTATGGGCAGCGTAAGGTTGGATAAAACAGAAAGAAAGGAGGTTTTTTTTTTAATTAAAAAATAACTGCCTGAAACCATGGATATGGGAAGATCAGTATTTGCAGCTTTTGCCTTTTGCTGGATTTCTTTAAGTTGTTAATTTTGGAATTAGGATAGTATTTGCTCTCTCCCCTCCCTCCCTGCCTGCTCATCTGTCCTAAATATTTTATTTATCTGTGGAGTGGTTCTGCAAACTGGTTCCTTCTCACCCATCCAGTTTAACTGCATCCAAGGTTTCCTTTTAGGAACAAGGAAGGGAGGCAGGCTTGGCTTTTCTTTTCCCATCCAGCCATTTCTAGGCTTTATTTAGTTTTTAGCTGTTTTATTTAAACGTTCATAAACTTGGGGCCTAAGCTGGGCTTAAGAGTGCACCGGGAAAGCGTTAAAAAAACACATCTTGAGCAAGGCCGAGAAGAATCCATGGATGCCAGGGCAATGTGTGTTTGATAAACATATGGACTTGAAGGCAGATAGGAGCAAGGAGGCACTTTGCCTGCATATAGCTGTATTATTTATGGATGTCTTTGCTGTGCAGCGAGGACCAGGTTCTGTTTAGCTCCTCTCTTTGGGTGGTCCGCGAGAGATTCTGAGTAGCCTTCAGTAGCCTTCAGGCATAATTGCCAGGCATGCTCTTGTATCTGAGATAGCTTAATAAAGCATTACATATCTTACTGCTTCTATATTTTATTACCTAACCCAGTGCATGCGGTCAGCGGGTAATTAAATTCAGCTGTGTTTTTACTCTCTGTTTTAAGGTCGAAGTATGAATTTCTCCACGAATTCTTTGAAACGGACTAATACGATGCATGCATGATAAAGGCAAGGCTAATCAGAGCCAGACTGTTAGTGCAATATAAGGTTGCCCCAGGTGTAATTTATTTTCATATTATTGGTGGTTTTACTGTTGAACATATTAGAAGACGAAGAAGAAATAATAATTCTTTTCCGTGTATGGCCAGAAAGCTACAGGCTGGGTTGAGAAGCTGTGGGTTTTCTTTTCATTTCTATTTTATGCCACGTTTCAGCTCAACCGCTTCTGCTCAGTACTGAAGTCGATTTCAATTAACCTATTCCTTCATTAACTCACTCTCTAAGTGCAGGAGGATATTGCTAGATTGCTCCGTGCCATTATGAAAAGGATTGTGGTGCAGCCTTTATTAAAAGCAATGTCTGCAGTGGAATGTATGCTGGAAAAAGCTTAAACAAATCTTTTTCTTGGATTTGACCAACCGGGGCTGGAGTGGCTGCGTGGGCTCCAGGAGGTGGAGTATTTTCACTGGGGGTGAGAGGGGCTTTGGAGCTCAGGGTGGCTGTGGGGTGGAGAAGTGGAAAGGGCCAGTTGGCCCCAGTCTTGTGGCTCAAATCAGAGAGTTTGGGGCTCTATGGTTGTCATGCCACGAGTGAGGGTCGGCTGGGTGAAAGGGAGAGGCAGCAAAATCATGAATGCAGGATCCAATCCTGCTGCTCCCAGAGGATTGATTACCTGGGGAACTCAGTGCAGGAGGGAAAGTAGATGTTTGTAAAGTTCTCTGGGAATATCCAGTTACAGTGGGGTTGCTGTGGGTTTTTTTTTGTCCTAGTCAAACCTATTTTACAATTGATGTTCTCTCTCCCTTCAAAACTGGCCTTGCTTATGTCCTTAGACCACCCCATGTGCGATCTTGCTGTTGCTGCAGCATACCAGTTGTCAGTGCCAGAAAATCGTTTCATGAGCAGCAAAAACAGAGACCTAAATTCCTGGAGACTGGTGCCCCAGGGTCAGCACACAAAAGGCATCTCAGGTGCCTGCTGGTGGCTGAGCCTTAACCTCACAGAGACTCTCTTTCCTTGGTGAATATTCTTCAAAAACTTACAGGAACTTGAGGTGTGATTCATCTCTGTGCCAGAGGGAAAAAAGAAAAGAAAAACAAGTCAGCACCACTTTATTTGGTGGGCAGTGATGAGCACATTCAGGATGCACTCATCTGACTCAGTTTCTTTAAAACATTCCCAATACCATCTGTTTACATTAAGGGATTAAAAACAGGAGAAGGCATCACAATAGGTATGATGAACCTGTATGGTCTTTCTCCATGGGTAAAGATGTGTTTACGATTAACTGCTGGACTGAAATCCACTGGAGATGATCCCATGTGTGCGCATAAGGCTACGTGGACATCATGGAAGGACGCTCCAAAAACTTGTAACTTTTGAGGGGGCGGGCTGAAGTATAAACCCCTGACCAAACATGACAAAGCTGTGGCAAGTTTGCCAGATGAAGTACTGCAATTTACGACAATGTTGCCCTTGTTTACACTTGCCTAGTGACCCAATACAATGGATTAAAGCCTCCCTCTACTCCAGAGCTGGGGAAAACTGTCCTGTAAGTAAAGGGCTCCCCTACACCACTTCCAGGGCATTTCTTTTGACCTTGTCCTTTTCCGACAGGTGGCTTTTACCCCGGTCAGGGCAGAGGGCTGGACAAAGGGTGGGCACACACAGCTGCTTGTGAATCTGCCCCGATCACTTGGGCAAAGCTCTGGGGGCTGTAATCTGGTTTTGCCCAGGTGAGGTCCAGAAGCAGAAAGCCTGCTTTAACACACGGGAACTCAGGCTGATGTTTGACTTCTGCTTCCCCAGCTGTGAAGCAGTGAAAGAAATGTCCCCTCTCTCACAGCTGACTTTTTCCTTTGAATTAATGTTTGCAAAATAGTGAGATCTCCCAGGCTGATGGGGTTGCAAACCACACAGCTTGATTCTGCTGTCACCGATTGGAAAGAGCCATGCTGGGCTTGGGACTTAGTCCTATAGAATTAAGATTATTTTATTGTTCTAGGAACGATAGGGTGGTCTGTTTGCTAAATTACAGTACTCCCTGGGCTGGGCCAGTGCTTTCCCTGCCTGTTTGGGGTCAGGATTTGGCCCTTTCTGGTTTCATGTTTTCCTACTGAACTCATGAACCTGTATCAAATGTCAAAGCAACAAGAACTTGATGGCAGTCCTCTGCCAGCAAGAAAGGGCTTCCCAAAAATCAGAGCTTTCCTTCCACTGAACTCAATCCCTCTCTCCCCCTCTTTTCTTGTTATCTCCCCCATCCCATCCCCGTCAACCCAACAGAAAGCCACCCCCTGAAGCTGGTATTCCCAAGAACTGCTTGGGATCCAGGAAAGCTTGATAGTGTGCAGATGCTGTTCTGTCTCTAGGCAATATTTACTTTTCAGATGGACCTTAAGTAAGCGTGAGGCCAGGAGACACTGGAGGGTTTCTCAACATGATGAAACGGTCATCACCTCTCCAGCTGGAGGTGGGAAGCCCTTCCCTAAATTTTCTCACCCTCCTTGGCCTTGCTTGGGGAGTGGGTGGAGCTGGACCAGCACCCCTGTTCCCTGACCCCTGACTCACTCAGTGACCTGGGTGGGGAGGAGAGAAAAAATCTGCTTCTCCTCTCCAGTCCCCCCACCCCAAACAGAGTCTGGGATTTATTCAGGCATTGTGAGACTGGGATTAGCTTTTTTCCATCTCCTCTTCAGCTTGTGTCCCATGAGCAATGCAGGGGGCATGGAAATGCCTGCCTGCTGCTGGAGTGAGCAGAGATGCCCTCCCTGTGGAAGGCACCAAGGGGATGCGTTTGTGGGGATGAGGAACCAAAGGGCTGCCTGAGCCTGTGCTTCCCAGGCATGGCTCTGGGGATGTGCCCAGCCCGTGCCGTGCATGTCCCAGGGCTCTTGGGGGATTTGAGGTTTTCTCCAAGCCCATCTCTGATGTTGGGATCTGACTGGAACACATGCGGCAAGCTAATCGCGTGCATCTGTGCCTTTTAAAAGCGCGGTCGCCTGCTGATTGGGTTTAATTCTTTATCTTATTCTTGCTAATCCGTTTTCCAATCTGGTTCCCATTTGGAGACAAATTCCCCCAAACCCCAGCCACTGGTGGGATGGATGTGTGGCAGCAGAGGCAAGGGGGGGTGAGAGCAGAGTGGTGCTTTCTGTGGGGCAGTTAGAGGCCGAGGAGAGGAGATGCTGCCCTGTCAGATGCTGGATAACAAAACCCCACCCGACTTGTGCCACAAATACAGAACAGCTTCATAACTGTCTCCGCTTGGGATCCCACCTCCCGCAGGCTGCTATTGCCATGAAAACGTGACAGCAGTGCTCTGCCAAGCATCCAAGGAGTAACGGCCTGAGGATTTTATTTTGTGGAAAGATTCCCTTCAACCACACCCTGGGGCTGGCCCGGTGGTCCAGCAGCAGTGGAACAACCTGGGCTGCTGGGGGTTTTACAGCTGGTAGGCGGCAGTGCCCCTGAGTTTGCTGTAGGGCTGTGCTGCCCCCTTGGCAGTGGCCAGTGCTTCCCAGCCAGGGAAAGATCTGCGGGATGTATCAGCTGTCCTCCTTCCTCCCCTTACTCTCTCTCCTTGCCCTGGCCTCCAGTGTTTTCATGCTCAGAAGCTGCCAACAAGGGAGAAATGGGCAATTTTCCTTCTGCAGTCTTGGGGCTGGGAAACCCTGGCCCTGCCACTCCTCTGGTCTTTGAAAAAATCATTAACTGTTGCACCTCTGTTTCTCCTCCTATTACCTCTTGGTTAACTTCTATTCCACCTCAAATCTCTGCCTTACTGCTGCAGATTCTGGTCCTCCTCAACTGCAAGTTTTCTGGGGGCAGAAGCCCTGGTGATGTGCTTCTGTCATGGAATATTTCTCAGGACTCACAGGGCTTTTTTTCCCTAGGGAAAAGTGCGTGTTGTTAATGTGATGGACTTAGCACCAGGTGAAATCTGTGAGACCAGGTGTGTTTTGGTACAAGCTGATCATGAGTCCCTGTGCCTCCAGATCTTCAGTTTGTCCTGTTACTTTGATAAAAACCCAGTTTTCTATGCTTTTAACCCAGACGTGTAAGCCCCAGGGATGTTTTCTAGTACAGATCAAACCCAACCAACAGATAAAGCCCTTTCAATTCCTCCAAGTATTAAAAATCAGCAACAAAACTTTAGATCCACAAAGGAAAAAAAAATCCAATTCTGCAATCAAGGAATTGATGCCTGGTATAGAGTATTTCAGGTGCTGTGTTTCCTCAGGTGCATGTAGTAGCTCTGATTCCTTGCTTTGTGTCCAAGTATGGGCTGTGTTCTCCCAGCATCCCTAACCACCCGTGGTGTAAGAAACAGATTCTTTTGTCTTGAAAAATACACCCCCCTGTAAGAATTTCTTGCAATTTGCAGAAGAGTAGAAGGGTTGGCAAGTAACAGGAAAGTACAGGAGGCAAATGAGAAATGGCTGATTTATTCTGCTGTAATAAAGGTCCAGAAGATGTGGCTCTTGTTCCCAGATTTATCACTGGTTTGCTCTGTGGCCTTGAACAAGCCATTTCACTTCTGTCTCTGCTTCTCCTCCTGCTCTTTGGCCCTTGAGCTTATGAGCTCTCCAAGGCGAGTGGGCTCTGCCTTGTGCTTGTTCCCACAGCCCTAAACTCCTGTTTGGGAGTTGTTGGGACCAACTTGTTGGTACAGCAACTCATGTGCAGAGAGCTGGGACCCTCAGGAGCTAGGTAATAAATAAGGGATTAAAAAAAAAAAAAAGTGCAGAAATGTAGCTAAAACAAAAGAATGGAAGGAAATAACCATTTCAGAGCTCTCAGAGGACTAACAGAAAAACTAGCAAGCTTATATTTTTTTCTTGATCCTGCAGCATTAACAAAATTGTGGGATCTGTGGGTGATGAGTTTGAAAGAACAGTGTATTTTTAATCTGTTTCCAAGTGTGTGTGTGTGCACATGCATAAAATCCACAGTGTGTTTTATGGGCTGGCCAAAAGGCACATGAGTGAACAGCACGTGATGTGGCCGTCGAAAGAACCCGTCACCCAGCTCAGGAAAAAAATTATGGCTGTGGCTCTAACCATTTTTTATCATTTCCGTCTCTATTGACTGACATGTATTTTCTTCCTTCCCTGACCCAGAACACCAGGACTCTGAAACTACTGAAATGTTTGCACAATCTTGAAGCATTTATTTAAAAGTTGCTTTTCCCTGAAGGGTAGGTACTACAGCCAGATTCAAAGTCAGATCAAAAAAACCAAACAAATACTATCTTTACAAGCCCTTCATATCGGTATGTACCAAAGGACCTATCAGCTTCCTTTTCTTTTTGGCATGCTGACAACAGCCCAGTGCCTCAGGCAGAGAGCTGGAGTATGTGTTTACAACCCTTTCAAATTCACAGGCCAAACAGGAAAAGAAGGAAAATGTCAAAAATTACAAATAAAACAGTTGATCTTCAAAAGCAACGAGGCCTGCAAATGAATAATTTTTAGGCATGCTGTATCGGATTTCTTAAATATTTGTCACAGCTGTGAGTTGCATAGTGCAGTGTTTGTTAACCTTAGAACTTGTCTTAAGTGCTCTCACGAATAAATTTATTTATACTGAAAAATCCAAGTGTCTTAATAACTAAAACGTTTTTCAGAGGANTTTTAAATGCTGCTTCAGAGAATCCTTCCCCATGTGCTCGACATATTGCAGCTTTCCTTCAGCAGAGAGCAGGAGTGATGATAGAGATAATGAGGAAAAAAAAAAACCTATGGGGAAGCAAGAGGTGGAAAAATGATGGGACTTGCCCATTTCTTGGGTTTTTGGCATGGACCCATTGTTGTATGATGTCCTTTGGGTTGCAGGTTCATCATGGCTTTGGATGTGTTGATTTTCTAAACCTTTCTGGTCTTTGTGGAGATTGTCTGAGGAACTGAGGAGGGTTTGCAGTGGGAATGGTCTTGCATACATTTAGAGATACCTGAGTTGGAGGCATCTGGCCCTGGTTAGTTTAGATTTCCTCTGCAGTCAGTGGGGAAAGACTGCATCTCCACAGGGTGATCCTTCTTATTGGGAGTCCTGAAGTTGCTCTGAGGAACATGTTTTTTCCCCCTGGCTGTTGTGGGATCCCAAATTACTAGTTTGGATTAAGACACCTCTGGAGTCACTGGAGATGAATCCCACTTTTCCCAGTTTCTTGGGGAAAATGATGAAAAGCAGATGGTTCTCAGTCAAAGTGCTTGGTCAGGTACTGAGGGGGCAGTGAGAGTTTTGGGTTTACCCCAACCTCCCCAAAGACTGACTGCAGAGATATTATTTGGCAATCTGCTGTGTGCAAAAGAGAGCACTGATGCTTTCTGCTCAGCCTGGGCAGGCAGATGTGATTTGAACAAGCCACTTTTTAGCTCCAAGTTTTGTCAATTTGAAGGGAGAAAGAAAATGTTACAGCCTACACAGCCTATCAGATATGGTTTGGAAAACCAGCACAGCTTGTTTGCCCAAGAAACTGTGGAAAGAGGCTGAAAACAGAGTACAACTAGTACCTGTCAGAATAGCTGGGGAGGAGGTGGAGTGGTCATCACTGGAAGTCTTCAAGAATTAAATAAGTGTTCCCCTGCTCCCTGCACCCCCATGCTTTTTGATAGTGAAATGTGTCCTAAAGTATCTTCTCATTTGTACTCTGTGGATCTGTAGATCTTGGTGTACCCTACAGATGGCAATTTCAGGTCCAGCTAAAGGGTGCAATTCCAAAGAGGGATCACCATCAGTCATTTGCTGCTGTGGTCTAGCCCAGCTGCCAGTTTATCTGTGCTAGCCAGCATGGTATTGATTAAGAAATCCCTACTGTGATGCACAGAGTAAAAAGAGATGTATTTAAAACCACTCTTTTGGCAGTACTTGCAAACTTTTTTGTTTTGTTTTCTTGAGAAAAGCAATCCAATGTGAATAATCTTTTCCTGTAAACGCGTAGAAAACCTTTAATCAAATACAAATTAGTTCTAGGCATGAGAAATAAATGTTTGATGAAAACGTATCTTAGTCAAGGCACATAAATAGCTCTTCACAGTCAATATATAATCTTGCATCATTATGAAAGGAAGTGATCATTAAAAATATAATTTGGAGAGCAATATTTTACCTCCTAGTTGTCACAAGGCCCCCTTCTCCCCCCCGCCTCCCCTTTCTGCACACAGTTCTGGACGGGGTTAATCCCCAAATGACTTGCACCACTCTAAATCAGGAGTAACAAACCCTGACTTCAAGCAAAGGTTCCTGGTATAAAACACAGGAGGATCTAATCCTGTTGCCTGAGAAAAAAAATGAAAATGTCTTAGGAAAATACAACTGCATTGGCACCGCAGAGAGGGGAAAAAAAGCAAAATACTTTAAACTTCTAAAGTAATATTTCTTTTCAGCTTCACCTGTGCTTTTAGTCCTCTAAATCAGTAAGCTGTTATAAAGGAAAATTATATGTTCTACTCTCCTGATGAATTGTGTACTGAGATTTTGCATTAGTAACCATGAGCATTTACACTTTCCTAAGATTAAAGGCAGTTTTCCAAAGCTGTGCCTGCTTATTAATTAGTGTCTGATGAAGACAGATTGCAGACAGAAATAGTGGTTAGAAAATGGAGCTAACCTTTAAGACTAAATTAATCTCAGTTTTAATGTGTTTTAGTATGATTTACAGGTTTTGTACATTTTCTGGTAAATCTCCAATAGAAATGAAAGTGGGTGCAAGCACAAAAAAAAAAAGGCTGAGTAAACATGGTGAGAGCAGATCCTTAAGAATGGCAGATCCATAATAATATGCTAGAATGGCCTTATAAATCTTTTCCAAGTGCACAATGGGGCCAGAGGTTTTGAAGGTTCAGGTCTCCAGCCTAGCACTACTTGGAGAGGGTTTGTTGCACTTCCAGGGCAGTCCCAGCTGGTACCAGTATGGACTAACCTCCCTCACAGCAACATCCTCCAAGAAGATGGGAACAGGACCAAGGCCAAATAGGGGTACCCCCACGGATATCTTTATTAGGGGAAATTGCTTCCTAACAAATAACTGTTTTGGGGGGTTTACTGCCTTTACCCCTTGGAAATGGACCTGGAGCAACTGAGTAGAATGTCTGGGCCTGGGAGAAAGTGAAAGCTGAGTTAACAGCAGTGTGACCCCACTGCTGTGTCTTGAACAGAGGCCATGAATTTTTTTTCAGAGTTCTCCTAAAATCAACAGCTGTTTTATTTTCTAGCATTTAATTTTTATATTGTGCTGTCAGGCATCATGTGGCGTTAAAAGCAATGGTAGCAAAGCATGAGGGAGAGTTGGCTTTGGGGGAAAACCTGTTCTTGTACAACCAGTTAACATGTGTTTCCATAAATCTGCAAATCTACTTCAGTGGGCTTTGAACATAATCTGGGCCTAGTAAAATGCAGTCAATTATACATCTATTTTAATAGTAAACCAAGTTTCAGAATGCTTGTATTGTTACATAAGTGCTTATAATTCTTCTACTTCTATCATGTTTCCTTGGCACCTCATTTGAATTTACATGTATCTGAGGTCATAACTGGAATGGAGGTTCTGCTTTTGGTTAACTTTGGAGCATAGATCAGCTATCATGAGCTTAATGGAAACACTGTCATTTTAGTGGCTGGCAACAAAAACGTCAGTGACAGTTCCCTTCTGCCAGTGCAGGGCTGCTGTGTCATAACATACCATGGAACAACTGCCACTGCAGATAAGCTTCTCTGTTACCCTAAATCAGCGTGATTTCATGGGTCTTGTGCCATGGTGGTCTTGTTTTATTCTCCTTGAGAGCCTGCCCCAGCAGGGATGGGCAGGTGGAGCTTGCTTGTAGATGAAAGAAAAAGCAGGTGGAATTGCAAAAAGGAGTGAGATCAGAAACGTGCGCCAGCTTTGGGGTACCCAGATTCATGAGCCCTTTTCCACTTAGGATTTTGACACTTTTCTAGTTCTGTCAGAATCTGCTGTTTTTTATTTCTAGTGAGGTCAATCTAAGCTCTGTATCAGGACAATGGGTAAAGTCAAAAGCTTGATTTTCAGTCCATGCTTTCCCAGCCTCTGGCACCTCCGGTGATTGTGTAGACAGCGCAAACTGCAAACAAGGGCTCCAAACTGCACTCCATTTCCAGCTCTGGAAACACACTAAAAGGCAAAAAGCTCTGGTCTTTTCCTTCAACTTGATTGATTTGATGCTGCTGCCAGAGGAAAAAAGCAAGCTTTTTTTTTTTTTTAATTTTAATTTATTAAAATAAAATCTCCTTTAAATAATTTTAGAGTTCCGAGATAACAAACAGCAAGACAAAGATCACAGCTGTAGGCTTTTATACCATCAGAATTGTTAGTCATTGTCTTTGAGCTTTGTATAAATAAATGATTGATGCCTCAAAACAAGACCCTTGAAGGTGTTTTTATAAGGCCACAAATGTGTCAAGCAGACTTATTAGATGTGAAGGGATTGATTATTTGTACAAAGTGAAATGAACATGTGCAATAATATTGTAAAATGTTTATTAGTCTAGAGTGTGCTGAATTTTCCTAAAATATATCAGGTTCTCAGTTTGCACTTAATGTAGTGTTAGGTATGACGCTATATCCTTCCTAGGCTATTTTCAGTGAGCGTTATGCTTTTTGCAGAGTAAATCATGGGTTTGTGTCCTTTATGACAAAGGTATTATCAAACGTGAGGCAATGCTACCTGCCTAGAAATCCAGCGTGAAGGAAAACATGCACTGATCAAAGGGTGGTGGATCAGATCGTGCCTATTGAGCAAACCTTTGCAGAGCAAGTGGGATGCAAAGCCCTGGGAATGCTGGAGCATCTTTCCTCTTTGGTGGCTTTTGATGCAGCTGGGACCCAAAGGATGAGCTCCCTTGCTGGTGACTCTGTCCCCACATGGCTGCAGCATCACACGCTACATTTCCAGCCAAAAGAGGGGATTCTGCCCAGTGATGTTTTTGAAATGAGCAGAGCTATAAAGAGGTATTTAGTTACACACTTCTGAGTCCCCTCCTTCACACTTGTGCTCTACCATCAAGGCTTGATCTGTTAGCAGAGGGTAAGAACAGCAATGCAGTGACTTTATCCAACCAGCTCCCCACTATCCTACAGTCCCTCTCTCTCCGTGTCTGCAGGGATGATGGGGCACCTTCATGTTTTGTGTAGTTAGGAATTAATCTCTGAGGACCTGACTTAAATACTCTGTGATGGTCTGAGACTCTCTGTGTCACAACTGAACTAGAAATCTTGTGGGGGCATTGAATGTGGGGCCTAGGTGGTCTGTTGCACCATTCTTAGGATGGATAAATTTTGTGAGGTTTTATTGTCTCCCTTTTCAATCAGGATATTGCCTCTGCAGTTGAGTTGTTCATTGGTTCAGTGCTCTGTCCCTGACTCTTTTAGGTGTTTGATGACACACTTGTGGGGGGATGGCAAGTTGTGTCATGCAAATCCATTTTGTCTTCTCTTCAGAGATATACCCAGTTAATGGGTTTCAACAGGACAGGATCTGTCAGTCCTCCTTCAGGAAGGACACTTAGGGAGTCTTTGCTAACAGACAGCCTGAACACAGAGCTTCCCACATTAATGGCACAAAGCCGACCCCAGATGTGGGGTTTTCTACAGAAGCCCTTCTGGAGACTATCACTGTACCAGTGGGATTAGCTTTTGAGGTGATTGATGCCTGTACTACTTTTTTCTTCCCTTACTGTGCCCTGTTCAAGGATACAACTTAGAGGTGCTGTTGGTTGCAGAAACTTTTACATGAAAGTCTAGCACAAGTGTCATCCTTTTAAATTTTTAAGATGTGATTTTGAAAAGACATGTCTTGAAAATTCCTTGAGGAACTCTGTGGAAGGCATCCACTTGGAGCTTGTATATTTACACAAATTTTAATGTATTTCAGATAATTGTCACAAGGTTGCTTTTTGGTTCTGTCAGTTCAAAGAACTGGTTGGATTTAACAAAGAAATTAGGGGATCACACCTAGGGAATAAAGCTTGCTGTGAAATGTTTTCTGTGAAAGCCAGAACCAGGTGAAAATCACTTAGTTTCAGGTTTCATTACAAATTTGAAAACCATATCTCAGGTTCACTGAAAGGTTGGTTAAGGGTCATGCTGCAGGGCCTGGTTTGGAATGAATGTGGCTGATTTATGTCGTTTGCAGCAGAACTTGGTTTCATTCATTACTTTGACCCAGGTTCAGGGGTCTGCTCCTCTAAGCTCTCCTTGTGTGTTGAAGTCAATGGGAATTCCCTCCACAGAGGCCTTGGAGGATCCATCTCCATGAGAAACTCAAGTTTTTGATTGCTTTAAATGCTGGCTTTATTTCAACCCCTCACCACCTCCTCTGGTGGAAGTCAGCCTGATTCCATGCTTGCCAGATGAACTGCTCTGTTGCCCCCAGGTGCAGATCCAACCTGAACTGCAGAACCCAGGAGTCAAGTAATCTAACCAGAAGTTTGCACAAATCCATCTGTGCTGAAATCCCTGACTCCCACACAGCCCTGCTAGAGGGTCCCACTGCCATTCTGCAGGCAGTCAGACCCACAGGTTAAAAGCTAGACCAGCGTGCTCTTGGTGGAATATTAGCCACATCT
>VXBB01017800.1:1105739-1118812 GCA_013399915.1 Illadopsis cleaveri | reverse complement strand
TTCAGAGATATACCCAGTTAATGGGTTTCAACAGGACAGGATCTGTCAGTCCTCCTTCAGGAAGGACACTTAGGGAGTCTTTGCTAACAGACAGCCTGAACACAGAGCTTCCCACATTAATGGCACAAAGCCGACCCCAGATGTGGGGTTTTCTACAGAAGCCCTTCTGGAGACTATCACTGTACCAGTGGGATTAGCTTTTGAGGTGATTGATGCCTGTACTACTTTTTTCTTCCCTTACTGTGCCCTGTTCAAGGATACAACTTAGAGGTGCTGTTGGTTGCAGAAACTTTTACATGAAAGTCTAGCACAAGTGTCATCCTTTTAAATTTTTAAGATGTGATTTTGAAAAGACATGTCTTGAAAATTCCTTGAGGAACTCTGTGGAAGGCATCCACTTGGAGCTTGTATATTTACACAAATTTTAATGTATTTCAGATAATTGTCACAAGGTTGCTTTTTGGTTCTGTCAGTTCAAAGAACTGGTTGGATTTAACAAAGAAATTAGGGGATCACACCTAGGGAATAAAGCTTGCTGTGAAATGTTTTCTGTGAAAGCCAGAACCAGGTGAAAATCACTTAGTTTCAGGTTTCATTACAAATTTGAAAACCATATCTCAGGTTCACTGAAAGGTTGGTTAAGGGTCATGCTGCAGGGCCTGGTTTGGAATGAATGTGGCTGATTTATGTCGTTTGCAGCAGAACTTGGTTTCATTCATTACTTTGACCCAGGTTCAGGGGTCTGCTCCTCTAAGCTCTCCTTGTGTGTTGAAGTCAATGGGAATTCCCTCCACAGAGGCCTTGGAGGATCCATCTCCATGAGAAACTCAAGTTTTTGATTGCTTTAAATGCTGGCTTTATTTCAACCCCTCACCACCTCCTCTGGTGGAAGTCAGCCTGATTCCATGCTTGCCAGATGAACTGCTCTGTTGCCCCCAGGTGCAGATCCAACCAGAACTGCAGAACCCAGGAGTCAAGTAATCTAACCAGAAGTTTGCACAAATCCATCTGTGCTGAAATCCCTGACTCCCACACAGCCCTGCTAGAGGGTCCCACTGCCATTCTGCAGGCAGTCAGACCCACAGGTTAAAAGCTAGACCAGCGTGCTGTTGGTGGAATATTAGCCACATCTTTGACTAATGAGCATCTGGTTCCCCTTACCATTGAGAATATCCATGTGACTCGCAGACAAGGTCTAGCAGACCTGGCTGTTGATGCTGAAGGATCAGTCACTTCATTTCCATTCCCCAGGGCTTGCTGATCTTTCCCGCTCATGCTTCCAGGTAGTTCTTCATGCCTGTGTACTGGAAAGGCAAGCAAAGAGTGAGAAGAAGACTGAATATCTTCTTGACACCCCAGAAGCATCCATTGGAGCCTCATCACCAACTGGAACCTTTTTGTCTTGCTCTTCCCTAGTTATTAATCACTTGCAGATGCTCCCACAGCAGCATTCCTGTGGGAGACTATCGACGTCAGTGTGGATTCCTTGCCTCGGTGTTACCAGAGTAAGAAAAAAAAGCTGCCCTGAAGTTCTGATTAATCCCTCAAAAGCAAGAACATTTACTCATGTGGCAAACCTGGAAGGCTAGGCTAGCAATTTGCCTTCAAGAAGCTGCAGCAATGCTGAGCATTCATCTTGAAACCAGAGACTGGGCTCACTGAACTTGGTGCCTGAGCTGGGATCTGTAAGCATTAAACTGGAAATTAACCTGGAAAGCTGATTGGTTTGCCCAGCCAACAGGGCAAAACTGAATTGCTTCACTTGATTTCTGCTTTTACCTCCTTGGGAAAGTCTTTGCTTCCCAGTGGTGTAGACAAGACACAAACTGGTCAGAAACTTCTCAGCATTGGCTGGGATATCCATGTGTTCTCTTGGCTGGAAGGTGCACCCCAAATATCAGATTATGACCATAACAATTATGAAATATTGTCACATGGGTGGGATCTGTAGGAAGCTCAAACAGACAGAAAAGTCTTGTTCTTTGGGGCTGAGGTGAACTCTGTAACACACAGTCAGTGGTCCCTGCCACAGGATTCAGCAGAACCTTGGCTCTTGGTGACTACCTGTGAGATAACTTTGTGCATATGTATTCTGGCCACAGGCAAACATGAGACAGTTCAGCTTAGCTGACCCTCCTTCTTAAACTTAGCTTAAACCTCCTTCTGGGTGGGTTAAATTAATCCAAATTATCTCATGTTTGCTGCAGGCTGGGAAACACACAGGCTGTTGCTGTGGTGGCTCACATAATTTCAGGTTGGTTGTGCTAGGTAGTGCCAAAGACCTCTCTAACATGGTAACTCAGACACTGGTGGTGGTCAATAGGGCACTCCAAAGAAAAACTCCAGCAACAGGGCAAGCACCTGTGACATTTTCCTAGTATCACTCTTTTGACCTTCAGCATTTTAAGGCTCAAACACACATCAGACAAAGATTGTGTTTGTGTTTAAAGGAGTGGGATTTTTTCTCTGAGGAGTTTAGCTGATCATTTTTTGAACCCACATATATTTTGCAGCATCCCATGCAAGGAATTCTTTAGCTTCACCAAGTGCTCTGGGAAGAGCTGTTTGCTTTCATTTCTTCTCAGTCTGCTCTTTGTTGTTTTCTCCACTGTTTCCCAGGATGTGCTGAAAAGGAAAGTAAACAACTCATCCCTACTCATTAAGGCCAGGATCCCACTGATGTCTGCCACATCCCATTCCAGTCATATCCACTAACTTGAGAAGTGCATCTATTGAATCATGCCTCATGCAGCAGCCATTCAAGACCTTGGATCATGCTTACCATCTTGTTGGTCTAAATGTGGATGCATGTGAAAGTCATGTGAGTCCTGATTTTTATGCAGTTCTTTTTCCACTCATAACTTTGAAGAACAAATCACGTGAAAAAATAAAGCAGTCTGTAATAAGTCTATAATATTATAATAAATAAAGACATCTAAGCCCACCAGAATCTGGTTGGTTTCATGCTGATGCCCTCCCCACCTCTTTCTCTTCTCATGAGTCAGAGCACCATCAGCGATGCTCCTTGATACTGGTATCTTCCTTTCTCCACGTATCTGAGCCTTTGGAATGAAGGATAGGGTCACAAAATGTGGTATTAAAAAGTTCTCTACAAGGTTAATGGAGGAAAGGAATTGTTTGCTCTTTTAGAAAACGTGACTGGTTTCTGCCTTTTATCAGAGGTTAATTTGCTTAAAAGGCTTGGACTGTTTGGCACATGAAGGTTCCAGGGTGGGGTGGGGAAGATGTTCAGAATGTCTGTGCCGTGTTATTGAGTCACACTGAGCAGTAACCCAACGCCCAGCCTCTGTGTGGCCTTTCTGTTTTACATGCTATGGACAAGCACATTACTGTTTTAACAGTCGACTTCCTGTGAAAGGGAAAGCTGGACTTTTATTGATCTTGTGCTGTTTCAAATCCACCTACTCTCAGCTGCATGGTGTTCACTTGGAAAGCATCTGACGGGATGTTCCTGGAAAAACCTCACTCCGAGGAACAATACAATGCCTCTTTGTTTGTCGTCTTCTCACTGAGGCCAGTCAGCCTTATTGAATGAACTTCAGATGTTTTGATTTGTTCTTTGGTGAAAGTTTATATGATTTAAGCTATCTTTTTAGCCTTCCCGCCTTCCCCTATGGGTTTCTTCTAAAGAACAAAGCCATTTGAATTAAATTGCTCTGTATTGGGATTTCAAACATTAATGAATGTTGTTTCAAAGTGTTATCTCATTTGGGGCATGAAATGACGACGGGCCACCGTTCTTGTGCCAGTAGAAGAATCTCTGTGGCTTTAGGATTGTTTGCTATTTCTTTAAACAGATCGGCACTTTGAAAGGCTCATTTGTTTCCATACATTTCTTATTATAAAAGCAAAAATAATGAACAGCTAGAAGGCCAACATAAGGCAGCTGTATTGTATGTGCTGGGAGATGCAATGTGTAGTCTAGCTATTGAAAGAGTAGACTGAGGATTATTAAAAAAAGAACCCTTGCTACTATTTTTGAGACCCACAGGCGTTGCAAGTTTATTTTATGTAGGTAAGAAGCCAAATTCTTTGCAGTGGAGCACCTCCACTTCTCTGGAATCACAGAGATGAAGAGGGCCTTTTGACATGGTGCATTAAAGACCTTCATTTAAATAATGTGTCCCTAGGCAAAACCTTAAAGGGAGCCTTTCAGGCTTCCTCTGAAATCAGTGTGCAAAGGCTGTANTATATGTCTTGTCTCTCTTGGCTGGGATTCCATTTCTCTTGAAACTGCTGCTTAATGTGCACCAGTTAATTGTGAGAGTCGTTTGCTTTCAGAATTGTTGCTTTTATTCTTTCCCCGCCCCGCGCCCCCCCACAACTGCTGGTTGTATTTTGTGTCACAAAAGGTTTTCTGAAGGCCTCTGCTCTGATTGTTGAGTTTAGAACTGCAACTTGCATTTTGGTCTTCCAGCAAAATCCCTGTTAGCTCCATCTGAAAAGGTGGGGAAAAAAAAATAGATGAAAAAGATGTTTTGATGAATGTGTACCTTACTTCAATTGCCTCTCTGGGAAAGTCATGGGTGAAAGGGATATCCGAGGTCAGACCTGGGAGGGAAAACATGAAAAGATACTTCACACCAAAGCCAACTATTGATTTCTTGCATGAGAGAGGGCAGGTTGGTGAGACCCATCATATCAGGTCATGACCAATTTAGTCCTTTCTTTGACTGACACAATAATAGAGGTAAAGTTCAAAGATCCATAGCAGGTAGTTTTGAATCAAGACATGAGAGAAATAATTTTTGTACTCACGTGCAATAAATATTGCCTTATAGAAGATTGAAGGGATTGTATTTGTCATGGAGGAGTTACTTAAAATTTCCATCAGTTGTCATAATTTCTCTTATCTACTGCAACTCTTGGACCGGGTGATGTCATGACAGAGGAAGTCCCATGGGTCAGTGGAGTAAGGAGTCAAGAAATAAAACACCATGCAAATTTGCATACTAATTAACTGCCCTTCTTTTAAGATGTTATGGAAGAAAGGAAACATGTCTTTTCCTTGTTTTGTGAAGTGGCTGCCTGTGCAAATTTGAGGTGGGGAAAGCCAGGGAAAAATGGACCCCTACCAAAAACTTGCAAACTCTTCTATAAAGTCTGTATGTCATTCCTGGTAAGATTTAGATGAAATAAATCTATCTCTGGCCTTTCATGAAACATGAAATAATCACAGAATTATGACATTTCTAAATGCATTATGACATCTAAATACAGACAATATGTAGAACAGATCAAATGAGACCGATGGGGCTGTGTAAATCATTAGAGGTTTAGTGCACTAAGACCAAAATGGGAAAAAAAAAGTTATCCAAATAGCTGTACTGTGATACCCATGATCAAATGTGATCAAATACAAAAATGGGGCTGTTTAACATGCAGCTTGGCTCCTTGCTTGCATTACACTACCATAGATTATTTTGTCCTGCACAAAATCCCAAGATTATGCATGTATGTTGCTTTTCATGAAAATTCCACTTAGAAGTGTTTGCTAAGGATCACCAGGTGATTTATAGATGTTTTAAAAAAATCATACCCTCTTAGAGAAGCCAAGAAATTGTGTAGGATCACAGCTCAGAGCTGACTTTTCTAATAGTATGACTTTCGTAGTGGTCTGTGCCTCATGGTACTTGTGTTCATCACCACATTACCACACATATTAATAATCTCTTGGCTCCTTATAAAAAGCTTCTAAGTATAACCTTTGGAGGAAGTGAGATAGACATGTCTGTGTATCTGTCTCTTTTATAATGGGAATGTTGGTGTAGCTGTGATGATATAAAAATATATTAGAGTTAAAACCACCCTTTTGTAGTTTATGGTATTATATTATGGGAGAAGTGAGATTGTCACTGAGATGAAGTGGGAACTTACATTTAACCCCTCGTTTTGGTTCATTAAAAACTTGAGTTCAAAATGGTCCGCGGAGACCATATTTTTGTCTAATATATCTATATATGTTTCTTTTAACATCTAAGATGATCCCATGTCCAGACATTCCTTTGGGCACATGGAGGGTTAGGTCAGTTATTTGTAGCCTTGTCTTTTGGAAAAAATCTAGTGGCAAAGGTAATTTCAGGATGATGATCATCCACTGTTTCAAAGTTATTGCTGTTAGGGTCTGTAGGCACTTCAGTCTGCTGGACTAGAATGCACAGGTCTCTCTTCCTTTCTCACATCTCCTTGCCATTAGAGGTTATTCTCCTTTTGTATGTATGAAGATGCACTTTGTGCTCAACCTTCCAATGTCTTTAATTAATACCAAAGCATTTTGTACTCATCAGCTGTTTAGGTGGGACTTTTCCTGTTCATCTGCAGCCAGCTTCTTGGAGAAACAGATTGGTGATCTTTCAGTTTCTGAAGCAGTCGGGATTGATTGTTTTTATAACTTGTTTTTGACTGTCTAAACTTGCTGCAAAATCGTGGTGACAGTAGAATGCTCTGGGACAGTTTAACAGGTCATGAAGAGATTACAATATTTCCATGCTTACCCTTGGCTAGTTGTCTTCAAAACCTTCTGCAAATGATTGCTTTCAGCAAGTGCTGTGTGCTGGGACATCTTCAGTCTCATCATCCCTATGGTCCTGTACCTACCTTGCTTTCTTCCCTGATGCCATATGGCCTTGTCCCTAGGTCATCCCATCCTGCTGCACCCTATCTGACATGTGTCCAAGCTAAAGTGTCATCTCTGTTTAGCAGCATTCGAAGTTCTTCTGAAAGACAACATGAGTGGGGAAAAGCAGGCTTGCAGCCTCTCTGGGATGCAGAGTTTGGGAAACACGTTGTAAAGGCTTGGGCCAAGCATCTTTCCTCTGCTTTTTACCCCCTGAAATTAGATTAAAGAATCCAGTAACCTCAGCTGTTCCTCATGGGATTAATGTCCCTGATGGTGTATCCAGCCAACACCGTCCATTCTGGACAGTGACTGATGCAGGAATTGTGGGAAAAAAACCTGGCAGAGTGTGGTGTATTTAAAGACTTTTATAATACAGACAGGAGCAATGCAAAAGTTACACAACCATTCTCAATTCTACCATTTCCTGGCTTCAGATCACTTGACCTGTGCAGGTTTAATGTTCTCTCTATGTAAGTTATTTTTGAGTGCAATAGGTGCTTATATTCTTGATTGATGTATAACTCATAAAAGTTTCCATGCCAGTATCAGTATTTATATGCAGAGATAACTGTTGCTATGGTTATGTGGTGTCCTGAAAATGCTTGGTCTTTTTTTCTTTCCTATTTATTTTTCAAACAGGGCTTGGTCAAGTAAAGTAAATATCATGCCTTAATTTAGGTTTTATGTTTGCTGTAAAACTTGTTTAAAAAAAAAAAAGGAAAGAAACATTAGCATTTCACAGCAGAAACACAAAAATTTTACATTACCAGGCAAGTCGACTTTGGCATTTTTCCTTTCAGTCAGTTTGTTTTTCTAATATAAAACTAATATGACATAATGTATAATCTAATTTGGAAATTACAATTTACTTGGAAGGATTATGCTGCCAGCCAATACCAACAAAGAAAGAAATGATTCGAGAATGTTTCTTTCCTTCTTAACGTGGTCGATAATTTATTTTTCCTTCAGAAGATTACTTTTTTCTTTACGACATTTCCTGCTGGTGTGATTTGCATTAGGATTAAATAATATGTTCCATGCTTAACTTATGCACCAACAAAAGTGAATTATTCCTCAAATTAAAAAAAAAAGGTGTAAATTACTATCTTGTTATAGACTTCGCTTTGCTTACTTCACAGTGAAGAGTGTTGATCATTTTCAGATGGCTTGGCAGTAATTACTTTATTTGTCCTGACAATATTTACATGAAGGGGCAATTTAAAATGGGTAGATCTGTGTCTTTTATGAATAAAGACCACTAAGGTGGCTTAGGAACAGGAGAAGTTGAAAAATGGGTAATCCAGCTGTGGTAATTCCAACTAACACTGAATTATTGTGTTGACTCTCGTTAACCACAAAAGTTTAAGTGTTCATCCAACACGTTGTGTTACAGGGCTGTGACATTTCTTCAGGAGCTTCCCATGCACAGCAACGTGCTTGGGAGTGCATTAAGTTGCATTAAATGTTCCTATATCTCCTGTGAATGCTTCAGAGGGAACAGCTTTGTTAGCCTTGAGCATGTAAAGGAACATTCGGAAAAAGCTCTACCAAGTTCTGCTGGAACAAGTTTGTGCCTGGCACAGCAACTAAAAGTGCAGCCTCTATGTTAAGCAGAGAAAATTAGACACAATGGACCCATTTAATGAAGAATTCGTAGTCCTGAGCAAAATGGGCTGTGGTCTAAATATGAGTGCTCCTAAAAAAAATAAAGAAGTACATACCCACTTCTGATTTCTGCAGTTCAATTACAAGTGAGATCCAACTGTAACATTATTAAGACTAATTTAAAGAGAAGTCTTCTACTGGATTTGGGTAATATTGGAGTGGGATTTGGAAAATCTGGACCCAGTTATAGCTTTGCCACAGACTTTTAATTTCAGCCTCTGGCAAGTCACCCTTGGCATTCCTCAGTTTCCCATTTGTAAAAGCAGGGTCATGTCATTTCCCCCCATTCTTTCCTTCTTGCCTGTTTAGTCTTGAGTGTCTTTAGGGTGGTTTCTTGCAGTGTATTTCTAGTTGTTTTTTACAAGTGTCCTGCACAATGAGACCTTATTCTCAGTTGGGATCTCTGCTGTAATACAGATAATATTATTGTTGACAGCTGTTGTTGTATCTGTGTAATGTAGTAGCATAAAGCAATAAAACTTCCTCCCCTCCTGATATTTAAAACTTAGAGAACAGTTTTGTTGACTCTTCTTCTTGTTTGTTCTTCAGTAAAGTTAGCTCAAAGCTATTTTCTGGAAGGCTATCTGAGTACTCATGGTAGTAAACCAGGACTTTGAATGAACTCAGGGCACTGCCATCCTGCTGTAAAGATCTACCTTGTGTTGTATTTCCTTATCTTGAAACCTTGAAGATATGCTGATATCATAGCAGGTCATCTACTGAATAGGTAATTGGGATAATCATTTTAGGCAGCTTTTTAAAATTTTTAAAATGTTTTTTTTTTCTGCTGTGAGTTGTTCTGTTCTTCTGAAGTTGAAAATTAAACAGTGTGAATTTTTATTTTGTTTAGCTTATTCTAGTAGGTAGACTGTCTGTTTGTCCTCATTTCCACTGACCTGTTGGATTTGGTGGAAAAACTGACACCTAGCTGAAGGTCTTAAAAATACCTTAAAAAACCCCCCAGTTTACCAGATTGATGAAAACCTGAAGCTGGGTGGAGGAAAGAGACCCTTAACTTCCCCTGTAAGACCTTCAGCTTGAGCTCAGCCTGAGTACTAGACACTGGAGAATCTAAAGCACAGACACCTCAGGACAATGTATTTCATGGGCTGGGCCTCTCACGAAACACCCTAACATGGCAGGGTTTCCTCTAAGTGGAAACTTACAAACACAAAGTGGTTCTAACTGTGTCTAAGGCACCTTCTCTGTTTAAACCAGCCCTCTCCCTCCTGCCCCTCTGTCTTAGGATAGCCCACAGAGTGTTCAGGTAACATCAGGACTTGGCTGTGACACGCCCCATGCAAACCTGCCTCTTTCCCAAGGGATCTGGTGTGTAAATAGGTGCAGGAACCGCAAACCATCTTGGAATAACTTGAATTACAGCCAGAATAAGCACAGAAAAAACCCCTTTTGTTTGGACATAAATATCATTGACCTTCTACTGTGGTTGCTGGTGTCAAGTTTAGTGCTGAAGTCCAAGGGCAGTTGATATGGCAGCAGCAGACAGCGAAGTTCAGGGCAGGCTGTAAAGATCTGTGTGTTGTTGCTGCTGTTTCCAGTCTTCACTGCCAGACTTGGAGATAGAAAACAACACAGAAATATAAGGCAGGTGATCTCATTTTTATTGAGTGAGCTTGGCCTTGAGGATTGTCCACTCCACAGCTTCACCTAAAAGCTGATCTTTGAGAGATTCATGAAGGCTTAACAAAGTTCTGAAATGTATTTGGAAAATGAGTATGGACGTGCTGAGGCACCCTCCAGTATATCCCATCATAAAGGATGTGTATCGGGCTCCTTGTGTGGCATTTGCAGACTATAAACATGTTGCCATGATTTGCTATGTTTCCTGAGGGTTTACAAAAAAAGTGGCCTTTTTAGGGGATTGCCATATTGAGATTGACAATTTGATGTAAACCATGGCCCAGCATCGAATGTTCTGTTTAATGCAATTCTGTGTTTGTCAGCTGTAACCAATTATGCTTTTCATTGTGCTCAGTGACACTGATGTGGCTCCTTTTTACCCAGTTGTTGCTAATACCATTTTATACACCTTCCATGGCCGAGCCCTGTTGGAAGCTGTGTTATATGTATAACCTGCTGCTCCTTCCCATGTGTGCTGGGAAAGTGTGAGATACCCAGAGCAGCTTTGAGTTCTAGGGAGTCTTTTGTGTGGCTTGGAGAATTGGGTCTTGAGGAAAGCACCGTGACCTGGAGCTGAGTAGCAATGGGATAATAATTTGTGGCTTAAAACTGCAGCTGAGATGTTTCTGGAGGATTGTGCCTGTATATTCAGGCTGCTAATCCTGGTTTGTGACTGCAGTAGGAAGCTAAACTGGAAACAAATCAAAGCTTTAATATCATCTGGTTTTTCCTCCAACCTATGAACACAAAGGTCATGAAAACCTTAATCCTCATGGTCCCCAGTGTAGTCCTGCATGGTTTTGCAGTGAAGTCTAGGACCAGAAAGGACCCTGGAGAGGCAGGCATGTGCATGCCTGTGGAGTTTTCTGGCACAGAATGTTTCTATGGGATGAGTGTCTTTATCCTCAGGGCTATTTTCTTGCTGTCCTTTTCCCCAAAAGTGGTGCTTCTACTATAGGAAAAGTTCAGTAGTTGGTGTGGTTGATTTTAAATGGCTTGTTGTTTGTGAAGCTGTCAGTCAGGAATCTGGTGGCTGGCTCTGTGCAGGTCCATGTCTGTCAGAGTAGGGCATGGGGCAGCTCTACATCTTCAACACATTAACTCCCATTGCCCTTCATTTGGAGTTGGGCAGCTTCTCTGGAGGTGGTGGATGATCTCCAGGTGTGAGGGCAGCTGAGGCCTGGGCGTGCCTCCATAGAGCATCTCAGCACTGATCTCACACCTAGGGATAGACACCCTGAATGTTCACCTAATAAAGAATCTTGTCTCTGGCTGAGGCTGCAAGTGGGTACAAACAGAAGAGGAGAGGTGAAGGGCAAGCATGCAGGACACTTCCAAATACTGTGCATCCCCCAGGGACCTCCTGGATTAGAGGTGGTTTAAGCTTTTTAACAAATCTCCGGAGTTTTTTCCTTCAAGGATTTTTCCTTGAACTTGTGCTGGCCTCCATTTTCTGTTAATTGTACATCCTGGGATAGAGGGCCACCACTTAACTGCAAGCAGCATTTGAACCCTCCAACCTATTTCTTTGTGTTTGCTTTTGGCCTGCCACCTTTGAACCTTTGAAAGTTTGATGTTCCTGCTCTAAGAACTCAAATTCTGCTGTTGGAAGAGATTGTGAAGAACTGCATCTTGCCCAGCTCAGGATTTTGTACAAACAATTCATATTTCATCTGAGGTATCTTTCTTCTAGCCAGAGGCCTGCTTAGTCATTCTTTGTATCAAGACCATTGGCTATTTAGCTCTCATCTTCTTGGGCAAAACAGGCATCAGGACCTCAGATTGAGTCCCCAAGGCTCAGAAGCTTTGCATGAAGCAGCAAATTGTCTCACCCAAATGGAAATGTCCTGGGTGTTTCTCTGTTTTCTTTTCCCAGTGTTAGCCAGCAGCCATGATATAAACTTGAATACATTGCAACCAGAGCTGGAATTACTCCACTTCTTATAGGAGGTCTTGCTGCAGTTGCCCATTTGTTCATAGTCTGTGTGAAAGTTTTATGAGGCAGTGGGTTTGGAGATGCTGGAACTGGAAAAGGGATACAATTTGGAAAACATTATTATTTGTGACCTTCAGTTCTACCTGGACAGTGAGTGTGGATTTCCCCAAGGAGCCTGGATGGATGTCTTCACCCTGACATTGCTGCATAGAGCCTGGGACTATGGGGCAAAGCTGCTACCAGTCCACACAAGTAGTCCTTGGAAGAGCTGGGAAGAAACCAGGTTGCCTTCACAATGCAGCCAGGGCTTTGCTTGTTCTTATAATAAATGAAAGTTCTTTACTTCTTCATATTGTAAATAAATCATTAAATCCAAGCTTGGAGAGAGGAAGCAGAATAGCACTTTACAAAAGTGGTGTTTTTTCCTCTGGGATTGTCTATCAGCTGGCTTCAAACCCAGGATTTAGTTGCAGCTTGTTTAAAAACAGTGTCAGCCCTGCTGCAGTGCCATAAACTTTCAGAAAATTGGAAGGACCCCTCATAGTATGAGTGAGATTTTTTTTATATCTGCTGAGTTTACGGCAAACTCATGAGATGTCTGGATGAGTGACTCAACAATTGGTTTTAATTTTAATCACTTTCCCAGTAGAAAGTCATTTTTTAGCAAAGTAAATAGCAGGGGGAAAATTGTATCTGAAATTTTCATTTTTCTCCCATGAGGCTTTGGTTTGAAAAAGCTGTAAAAACATCCTTTGCTTCCTTTGCTTTTGGCAAGTAAGAACTTAAAATGGCTGGTTTCAAGAATAATGACATAACATTTTGGCCAGTATGGCATAAAATGACAAAAATCGTTAAAACAAAGAACAAATTTCTTTTAATTCAGGCAAAAAAAGCCAAGGCAAACCCTATCCATTTTCCCTTTTATCCATGTTTTTCGCCATGGAAGATTCTTTAGCTGAGACCCAGACACGAGTGGCTGTGGCATAGAGGTTCCCACTTTCCCATCATGGACTGTGCTCTTCGAGCCATGCACTGCTGGCTGTGAAATGATATTTCAAAGCCATTAATACCAAAACATCAGGGCTGGCTCTACACCCCAAGAAATGAAGCAGTTGTTTCATCCAGGCTGTTTCCCAAGGCAGCAAGCAGCCCTGGATGATGGCAGACCCTGGCAGGAGCATGCCCATGTGC
>VXBB01017800.1:1087449-1105425 GCA_013399915.1 Illadopsis cleaveri | reverse complement strand
CTGATACAGAGTGCCTGGCCCTAGCAAGCCCTGCAGGCCAGGTGAGATGTGACTGGGTGGGATCTCTGCCCTGTGGGGGCATCTTGAAGGGTTCATGGTGTGCAGGCTGGAGGTTCATCTGGTGTGTGATGGGACCATGCTCCTGCTCATCTCTCCGTGTCACTGTGTGCCATCAGCCAGCCAGGCTCTGCTGTTCCCCTCAGGCAGCTGTCACAGGATTTCCAAGTGCTTTGAAGGGAAAAAGGAAGAAAATGTGTGTGGAGTTTTACCAAGTGTGACCTGTAACAGACCATTAGCTGAAAGCTAATTTTCCAGATAATGGATGTTGCTTTAAAGATTACTGCTGGAATCTTAGGCTTTCCCATAAAAAACATCAAGATTACACTTTATGATGATAATGCTTTGTCTCTCTGAGAGTGCCCTTCATCTCATTTCTACTAGAGCTCTTCAAATGCTCATTTAAGCTTTGAACAATCCTATGAAGCAGATTTTTTTTTTTTTTAAGCAGCAGATTGACCCAAACTGAGGCATTCTGAAGTATGGACACTTATTTTCAAGACCTGCAAGCAAGCTTGTGGCAGAGTTGGGAGTTGAACTACCTCTTCTTCCACCCTCAGCTGTTAAGAGTGCCAGTACAGCCTTTGGATGGTGAAATTTGTAGGAGAAAAGCACTTGTCTGTCCCTCATAAATAGGTCCTGTGTTTTTTTCCTGTCATGGTTTATATTTCTCTTCTCCTCTTTCCCACTTACTTCTTTATTCCTCTCTTACTATCTTGAAAGAAAAAGAATGAAAACAGAGCACATGTAGCAGGTTATCCCACTGGGCAAGGAAATCTTGCTCTCTGCAGTTTGGCAGCACAGCAGAGAGGATGCGGAGCTTGGATCATAACTGGAGAGGCAGGGGAGAAAAGCTTTCTGTTGGGAAGGTGAGTGGAACTATGCCTTCTATTACCATAGGAGGATTCTGAAAACAGATCTGTCAGATATCTGTCATGTGCTGTTTGCCAGCACTCGGAGGGATGGTCCAGAAAATCTTGCAAAATCCTGTATTTTTGTGATGCTGTTTGCACATTTGTCCAGAAGTGACCAGGTAAGACCATATGGGGGAAGTTAGGCTGTATAAAATGTTACCTCTCTTCTCTGCCAGCAGGGGATGCATTTAAAGGCCAGCAGCCTGTTTTTCAAGTGGAGGCAAAAAATAATGATGCAGGAGTTTCTAAGGGACCTTTGCTTATTTGATAAGCCACAAAGCAACTGAACAAAGAAGTGATTGAAACCAGAAGTCAGGG
Source organism: Illadopsis cleaveri (assembly GCA_013399915.1). Taxonomy (NCBI): domain Eukaryota; kingdom Metazoa; phylum Chordata; class Aves; order Passeriformes; family Timaliidae; genus Illadopsis; species Illadopsis cleaveri. The sequence continues at coordinate 1,104,136 of VXBB01017800.1, read as the reverse complement.
AGAAAAACCAGCAACAAAGAACAAACTTCCTCCCAAATCTTAGCTTGATTTGAAGTTCTGGTTCCTGGGAAGCAGCTCTGCCCTGAAAGGCATGGTAGGGCACCTATCCTGGTCTCTGCCCTCCCTGCATGGGTTAAACATCTCTCCAGGAGGGAAATGCCTGGTTATTTATTTGCCTAATGGGAATTGCTCTGAACCACCAGGTTATAGGGACAAATTCAATTAAAATGGCTGGGTTCATCTGAAATAAACTCATATTGCCTCTGAAAATGGTGGTTCTTTTTTCTCACCCTGGATATATGCTCTAGTCCTCTGTCTTTTATATAGAATCTTCTGTTATCCAGGTCAGGAAGCTGACCCAGCTCAAAACAAATCCCACAGAAAAGGAAAGTTACCTTGAAATGTCTTCAATTCTTGCAGCATCCCATCTTCTGTCTGGCTTCTGTTTTCTTCTAGAAGTCCTGTCTGGGCTCCAATGCTCAGTGCCAGGTGCTTGAGCAAAACACAGCTCTGGTGTGCTCATGAAGACCCCAAAGCATTAGGCCAGCAAAATATTACCTCCTCCACCTGCCTGTCCTTCTCAGCATTGTGAATCTCAGCTGGCAAAAGGGTTTAAGTGACATGATCCCTGCTCAGAGCTTGGATGGCTGGGCTGAAATGTCCATATTTACCTTTAACATTGGGCTTGCTGATCCCTATTCCAACAATTTAATCACTAAGCTTCACTTAACACAGTTTTGGCCCAGCCTCACACAGCTTAAATCCCATTTGAATCCTACTTCCAGCTGGTATGGCCCCTCTGAAGAACCAGTAGAAGCCTGTGTGAAATCTCAAGGTGCAGGAAAATCAGTAGAGTTTAGGCTTTATCAATCCAGGCCATTTATTCTTAGCCAAACAGACAGGGAAAACATAAGAAAAAAAAATGACTGATGGCACCTACAGCTCCTCAGTGACTTGTAAGAGGAAATGGAAAAGCTCTAGCTCTGCTTTCAGATTGGCTTCACCCCATTCCTGCTCAGGAGAGGCCTGGGCTTGGGGACCAAAGGGGTGAAATTGTTCTCTGAGCAATTTCCAATGTGTCTGGGGCTTGGGTTGATTTGTTCATAACAGGGTAAATGTTTGCTTGATACAACTAAAATGTCCCATGCTGGCCTGGAAAAATCCACTGCAAGTGACTGGGCATGGCCATAACACAAAGACTTATGTGACCGTGTTGGCTGGGACACTCCTGTCATCAGCACCTTGTCCTCACCATTCTAGTGCAATCCAGGGTTTTCTTCTGGCTTCCTTCTCAAAGCAGCCTTTGAAAGCCTATCCTGTGGCAGGCAGTGTTGGGAAACACTCTTCTTGTCCTTTGGCAAATGCAGTTTGGGTCTGAGTTCTGCCTTAGTTTTGCAGAGCCTCACCTCATGTGAGTGAATGTTGGGCAGTGCAGTCTGTGGGACTCATGAAGAAATGTGACCTCATCCTCACTCTCTGCTTTTAAACTTTGTACAGCAGGAGGCAGAAAGTGTGTGTGTGTGTAATGTGCTCTTATGAGCATAAATAATAGACATGAAGGAATCTGTTACATTTTTGCTGTATTTTGGTGGCCTGTAGGGCTTGAATAAGCATTGATTTCCTTTTTCCCTGTTTTCTGTTCCCAAGAATATAACCAGTGCTCGGAGATGGAAAGTGTTTTCCATTTCCTTGATGTCTTTTATCACCCACAGTGTGCATGTAAGCAAAATAGCACTAATCAGAGGAATAACCAGAGAACAGTGTAAGCCAGGCAATTGAGAAGAAACTTTGCTTATTTGTCAAAGGAGTCACTTCTGTGCCTGTAAAGCTGGAACACTGTTGGAGACCGTCTGAAAATAATACATGTTAATGAAGCACGGAAATACATGGCAAAGTCTGTGTTTCTCTGCAGCACCTGTGATCTATAGAGTGCATAGAACAATCTTTGTTATCCTCTTAAAACAAACTCCTTATTTGAGAGAAACTCTTCTTTGTTTTTACTAGGTGAGATAAATGCGTTTCTTGTTCGGACACATGGTAGAAATGATTCTTAGCAATCTTTTGCCCTCCTTTTTTTTTTCTAAAAATAAGCTGTGACGCTCAAATCATCTGCCCCCAATTTACTCCTGTGTGACCCTAAGACCCTGATCTGTCAGATCTGTCCACATCTGTGCCCACCACCGAAGAATGTGGCAGATTCAACACAACATATGGCTGAGGCAGTGCATATGATATTCATGGGAAATGGAAGAAGCATCACCATTTCCTTAGTACCAAACACCTCCTTGAGCTATTTGTGCCCTGCACTCACAGAGATTCCAGAGTTTCGCTCTGCCGTGAATTACATTCAGCAATTGAAATTTCAGTGCAACTGTTTGCAGATGCCTTTCTAGGGATTTCTTTAAGACATACTAGTGGCTGCATTTTCCTAGCAAATAAATGAGCTTAGAAACAAGGCATGTTTTCAAGCCGTGACACCATTCCGAGGATGTGGCAAGACCCTTCTGGTTAGGGAATTCATTTTGCATGCTATGAGGTTTAACTTATTTCCCTTTAAATCCTCGCTTTCTCTTCTCCACTTCTTTGGATGAGGGGTGGGAAATCCTAGACACTCAGGCTTTTGCAAAGCTACAGTTCAAGCCAGGATTGAAAAATAACTTAGTGTTGCCTGTTTCAAGCCCAGGGTTACCTGACCCTCAACACCAGCTGTGATTTTCAGAGTTTGGCATCACAAAAATGTGATCACTTTGAAACTTGTCGGGGCTGCTCTGCTCCCCAGAGTTACCCTCATTAGGGTATCTGAGCACAGCACATCTCAGGCTGGCACTGTTTGGGGTGAGCTCTGTGGCAGGGCAGTGCATTGTCACACCTTCCCACCCACTGCTGAGCCAGGTAATTGCTGCAGGGTCTGAGCCCACCTCAGACACAAGCCAGATCACAGCCCCAGCCTCAGTACAAAGAGCCAAGGGCAACTCATTTTGGCTCTTGGTCCTCTCCTTTGAAGCACAAGCACATTGCTGTTTATTGTCATTCCACTGACACATGGTAGTCTGTTAAAATGCAGGAATTCAAACGTGTTTTTAAACTTGGGGTGCAAGAAAGCTGTTTGCCAGTTTCCCAAGAAGACCTGCCATAGTGTAGTGTAACTGTATCCACACTAAGGGCTGGCACAAGTGGAAAGGTGTTGGTTAAAAACCCCTTTACCTTCAATGGAAATCAGTTTATGCTGCAGAAGTTGTGTAGCCTAAACTCTCTACAAGAGATGGTCATCAACTCTATAATCCCAGGACAGAGAACTGTTTTGCACTTTTCTTAGGTAAGTTTGGTTTGATTCATGGTTCTCATTTATTGTCCCAGTGGGAAAAAAGCCTTGTAGAGTTACAACAAATGCCTTAAAATAGAAGAGCATGACTTAACAATTTATTTTTTCAGGTTTTTTGTTTTTTCTTTCAGTAAAAGAAGAGAAAGATAGCGCTGCCAGGAGAAGTGGAACGGAACAGTGTCAAATCATTTTTCAGTTCTGCAGGCAGCCTCTTACCCAGGAAGAATGCTAATTGCTGCTTAATTGTTCACAAAACAAATGTTTTTGTGGATTTTTAGGTGGGAGGAAGTCTGAGAGTGTTACTCTTTGAGTCTCTCGTGGAATGGGAAGAGATCATGGGGACACTTGTGTCCTGTGGGACACATGAATGTGCTTAGTGTTGGAGTGTGCAAACTGATGGTGTTTGACAGATAAAAGCAGACTCAGCCTGTGAGGTGGAGGATTTGCACAATTGAAGCCTGGATGTAGGTCTGGCTCTGAAGGTTTTGTGTGGCTGATACCAATCCTGAGCAGAGAAATCTGGATGTCTGCTCCTGAGCAGGGCATCTCCACCCATGAGTGAGGGCTGTGATCATGTGCAGTTCCCAAAGCTAGTCCCCTCCTAGGAGGGCCCTGGATGGATGTTTTAAGGAAGGCTCAGATGCACCTCCCTGCTTCTCTTTTCCTCAGATGAGATGGGCCCCCAGGCACAGGCTTACAGTGCCCCAGTCCTTGCCACTTTGTTTGTACACTGCTCTCGGGGCAGAGATAATGGGACTGATCCAAAGCCAGCTCCAAAGCAATCACAAGTCTTTCCTTTGTCTTCAGTGGGGTTTGGATCAGGCCCAAAGCTCATAAGCAGTTTTCCACCAAGAGTTCCCGCACTTATGTCAGTCACTGGCAACAAGGGAAGGGATAAATCCAGCATCGGCTGCTTGAGATGCCAGGCACATTCTGTGTGTGTGTGTGTCACAGGGGTGGATATAAACTCACACAGCCCGCCTGGGCTCCTGCTAAACTGCATGACAGCTTGCAAAGGACAGGCAGCTACGGGGCTGCTTCCAGGACAGACCTCGAAAGATTTCAGTCTGAAAAGAGCTGGGATGTTCTGTGCAGTGCCCAAGGAAGCCTTTTCCAGGAGCAGCTGCCTGGGCATGGGGAAGGAGCTAGGATGGCTGCCCGGTCAGGCCGGCACAGAGAGGGGAGGATTTCCTCAGCATCCCACCAGGCAAGGCAGGGAAAGGTAAGCACGGGAGGGATGCTTCTGCTCCCACGGGGCTTCCCTGTGCTCCCCCAAACCTGCTTGTTTTCTCTCCAGAGCATTAAAGCTGCTCTTGGCCTGAGGGCGGGTGGTCAGTGGGGGGCACATGAGCTTGCCCACACCAGTGGGAGTCTCTCGACAGCCTCTGGTAGCCTTTGGACACCGTCCCGGGTGTGTTTTAGGACTGGGTGTTCATTTAGCATGAACCTCAGCCAGCCCCAACTGTGTGCGGGAGGAAGAGCCGTGGGGGGACATGAGGAGGGAGAGGGGGAGGTGTTTTTCTTAGGAAAAAGGCAAGCAGAAATAGACACCCCTTGTCATTTTTTTTGGCAGGCGTGGGGAGTTTTGGGAGGGCTGGAGGTCAGAGGAGCTGGGTCTTCGCCTGGGTCTCTAATTGTTTTCTTGGCAACCCAATTGTTTTAATCCCCTCCTTTCAGGGGGGATAGGGGAGCCCTCCTGCCCCCTTCCTGTGCTGGGAGCAGGGCAGGAGCTCCTCTGTCACCTGCAGAGCCGTTTTCAGAGCAAGGTGCGGGCAGCTGGGATTTCCTGATGCAAAATGCAGTAGGAAAGCTGGGCTCTCCAGGCCAAGGAATTAATGACACTGTTAGGGGGGAATTTGAGTTTCCACATCACTAAGAAAAGGAACTGGATACCCGAGGCAATAGACCAAAGTCAAGCTATAAAGTAATTACATTTCTCCCTGCGTTTCATGTGTTTGTTTAATTTTAGTGTTTAAAGGGAAAGGTTTCCTGAAAGCACTGTGCCAGCAACTCTAAAAAATAATTGTGTGTCTTTCTTTAACATATATTCTGGCAGGAATGTCCTGCCTATATTTTTTGGCAGAGGCTTTTGCTTTATCATTAGTCTTTTGACTACGGTTTTAAGTTAGACTTCAGGTTGGTAAGATGGCAAAACCCTCAATTTCTGGGTTGTCACCTCCATCTGTCACCCTTTACCTGTAGGATTCTGGGGCACTTTGCTATCCTGTGCTGTGTTAATCCCAGTTCCTCCATACAGCAGGCAAGAGGAGTTAGCACAGCCATCTTTTGGCATTGCTGCCTTCCTGGCTGGATTGAGGTGTGAAAAACTGCAGACCTTTAAAACAAATCTTGTGAAGACACCAGGCCAGCACTTTGCTCTGCACTCTGACCCCGTTTCTGAGTTGAGCCAGTGCTGCACCTGCAGCTGGCTCAGGGTGCCGTGGGATGGTCCCTCCTGCAGCCCCTCCCTGTGCCTGAAACACAGTGCTGGGTGTGAAGTGAGGGTACCCCAAATCACACACAGGAGTCCCTTGAAAGGAGGGAGAGGTTTTCTCTAAGGCTTGCATATTTTTTGGTGTTCCTTTCTATGAATGACTTTACAGTTTTTATAGTCTCTGAGGGGCTGTAGTGCCAGGAGGGCAACCACACCGTCAGACCTCATCTTGCCAAAGTGGCAACTTTGTAAGGGCATTTTGCAGTGACACACCTTCCTGCCTTGCCCTGCTGAAGCAGACCTGGCTGTGGTTCATGTGCCACTTCTGGGCGTTCTTTTCTGTTAGATATTTTATAAATCCTGTCCCTCTGCCTTTTGGCAGAGCTGCTCTTCACACGGTCATGGCAAGCATGGCCTGATGCTAGACTTGGAAACATCAGGTGAACCACCCCAAACTGGCATTTGGCACCCGTGAAAGAAGCCCCAGCCCCTGGCAGAAAGAAGGGAATGTGTGCCTGGAGCACCCTACAGCTGGGGACTGGGCAGGTTGTCTCTCACCCTGTCACAATGAGAAGGATGTCATCCCCATAGCTTTCAAGGCGAGCAATTCTTACTCTCACATGCAAAACCACTCCTAAATCCCAACTGATGGAATTACGGTGACATGCTGTGCACGTTAACACACCCTTCAGTGAACTGGGTAGCACAGAGGAGAGGTCAATAAATGGAGAAAATAAAAGGAATATGGTAGAATGTGCTCGTATATTCATTCAAGAGTCACTTGTTTTGGGATTTGTTTTTTACTTTTTTTTAGATTAGAGATATCTTTTATTTGGTGCCACAGAGAAACAGGAGAAAGCATATTCAGGCATATAATGGAGTGGAACTATTTCAAAAGCATTGGGCTGAGTGGAATGGCATGGAAAAATGGCACAGCTGTTTTCATACACTCACTGTTAGTGTGTGTAAACTGAAGATGTGAGCGACTGTGCAGAGCCCTGTGCAGTGTGAGATCCAGCCCAAGCCTTATTTGCAGTAGCCTAATTTGTACTTCAGGAGAGAGTGAGCTTTTTTATTTCATGGTGAATGAATTCAGTGTGAGTGGAAGGGTTCACCCCAACATCTCTAAAGATGGAAATCCAGTACTCCTAGAGCTGCATGGTTAATTGGCGGTGTTTGGGGATATAAGGAAGTTGCTTAATAATTGCAATTGAAATAATTTGATAAGATTTAAAGCCAGTCACTTCTCACAGCTAAACCCACACACCAACAGCTATGTCGAACTTCTGTGCAGCTGACAGATATGTAAAGGTCTCATTCAAGAATGAGATGTAATCATCTAAAACAGGGAACAGAAGTGCTTTGTAATGCCAAGTTTGCTGTCACGCCTGCTTTTGTGTAGAATGCAGATCATCTTAAAGTGTTCTTGAGAAAAGTGGGATAGACTGAACCAGAGTGTATTGCTATAGGTATATCTTTATATTTCTGGAGTAGCTGCAGATTTAGATGTTAAACCTTATCCATAATGTGTTTGAGTATTCTGCACTGTGCTAGTTTTCCCCCACAAAGCTACTCAGTCTGTTCTGTTCTGTTGAAAAGTCCATGGTGTAGTTGTTTTTCTGTGGTTATCCAGTGGAAGTTGGCTCCACTGTCATCCCTGGTTTGATAAAGTCAGAGGAAAACAGTTTTCTGAAGCTGTTGAGAGGCTGCAATAACATTTTGATGCCTGTCATATTTTAAGATTTGCAGTTCCCTTCAATCATATGTTCATTTGTGACTTGTGCATGCAGATACAAAGCAGGTGTCCTGTGCAGTAACAAACCTGTCTCCTTTGAGAAGTTTTGGCACTAGGACTGTACGCTATAAAACACGTGGGCTTTCCATGATAGGGAAGAACTAGGCAGAACTATGAACAAAACTTGCTGCAGTCATCCTTTAGCAGCACTGGCAGAGAAATCATGTAGTTTCCCCATATTGGTATGATGTACCCAAAAAGAATTCTCCTTTTTTTCAATTAAGGCTTTCTCCTTTTTGTTTCCCCTTCCGCTTGGTCAATTATTATTGCTTGAAATTTTAGATAATTCCTGATCTCTTGTCTAGACAGTGGGTTTTAATTTTCTGATGTGTAAGGAGTTTTCTGGCCCTTCCTCGTGCTGTTTTTCCTGCAGTCACAAGCTTTGTTGTAGTGGTAGGGGAGGTGCATTGATTTGCAGCCAAATCCTCTGAGGCTCTATCTGTGCTGGGTGACGCTGTAGAGAGCATGGGGTTTGTGTCAAATACATCCCCAAACCAGAGCAGCCAAGGTGGGACTATTCCAGGGAAGGCAGTGGCTGTTCCTCCTTCACAGGCAGAAGAGGCTTTGCACAGCCCTTGGTGATGGCACCAAGTTGTTATTCCCAAGAGCTAAGGGTTGGTTGTCCCAGATCCAGGCTGTGACAAAGAGCTCAGCTGTGGACAGTCTCTTTAGAGAGTAGAAAAACTGCCCTGATGGCGAGATCCTGGGCCCAGCTGCCAGCAATAGTCCTCCAGCATCCACCAGCAATTGCACATGATGCAATTTGTGTTTAGACCTCAGTGTTTACTAGTTGCAGATAGAGCTGTCCTCTCCAAATGTGTCCTATCATGTCCTGAACATATCTATCCTCCCAGCCCCAATACATGCTTAAGAATGGGTCCTGCCACTTTACAAAGTGTTAGTGATGCCCATGACTTCAGCAGGAGTTTCTCCAACTGGGATTTTTGTTCTGAAAGCCTCAGCCTCTGAGGTGTGTAATGCAATGGGCAAGTGCAGATTTCGGCAACAGAAAGCTAGAAATTCTGCTGCTCGAGGTTGCAAGGAACAGTGATTCTTAAGGGTTAAAAACTTCCAAGATATTGTGTAGTTAAAATCACATTAATATTTATGTTATACCCATGATTTTGTGGAGAAATGATTTCCAGCCAGAGGGTCTCTGTATAGCAGCTGTGTGAGAGTTTCAAGAGCAGACTTTGATTTACTGCTGCAGTTCACTACACCTCATGCATACCATCAGCATACTCAAAATTATGGTGTTTTCTAATCTGACTATCTCTGCCCTCTCATTACATCTTCCTGCCATTCTTTTTAGCCTGTCAGCTGTTTCAGTAGGTGCTTGGTTTAGCAGCGAGATGCTTTGCAGTTTGGGGTCCTGGTCTGTTTGGTGGAGAGCTTGGGGTGCTCTAGAAATGATAACAGGCACAAGCTGTTTTACATGGGAAATTAAAGCTGAAATTCAGAAGCCTTGAAACATGAGAACTAAGCCTTATCTGTGGCCTTCATCACCTTTCTTGTGCTTATGTTTTACCTATGCTTTTATTATATATCATTGCTAGACTATCCTGGCTCATTTTTCTGCCTCATCCCAATTCCCTGATGTCATATTAAGTGTCCCTATGGGATCCATTTCTCCCCTCAGGTGTTTGTTCCTGGCTTCTCCCTGGTCCTTGCCCTATTTCTTCTGCTTGGCAGTTCTGTGGCTTTCCTCTTTGCTTGATTTGGGCAGCGAGGGACTTCGTGGGAGTCCAAGGCCTGAGATGACAGGGACGGTTTTCTTGCTCTCTCTTCTGGTACTCGGAGCTGCAGTCTTGTTAGCAGCCAAGAAGGGAATTATAGCAAGGAAACTCCTGAGCAGTCCACAGAAGAAGCAAGCCCTAGAAGCCCCAAAATGGAGCAAGATTAAGGCAGATAGAATCTGTAGAGGTTTTACTCCCAAAGGCTAATAAATCTTCAGTGGGACCTATTCAAAGGCTTTTCAGTTCATCAAATTTAGATGTAAAAGGCACATCCCTGTTCCCAGGTTGACACCAAATTTCCAGTCTCCTTTCCAGAAGGTGGAGGTGTGAGAGTGGCTCCAAAAAAAATTTTGTTAGAATTTATATATCGACTAAGCACTTTTCTCTAATCTTGTGTTGGAAAACTGCCAGGCCTCCCCCTCTCCCACCCTCCTTGTGATTTCCTAGAAAACTCTGCTGGAGGCAGACACCTGGCAAAAAAAAGGAAAATTTCAACCCCAAAAGTTTTAATGTGGTGAAACAGGGGCTCCTGATGGCACAGGGTATCTCATCTAACACCCTTCTGGCATCCCAGTGCTGTGCTGGGCCACCTCTCCCACCATCTCAAATTCAGGGCCTCGTGCTAGAAAATTCATTCCTTGTCGCTTTTTGCAGGGTAAATGGGAGATGTAAAAGCACTTTGCAGTGTTCAGGGAGTATCAGGCATGAGTGCAAATGGGAAGACCACGGCAAGTGCTCCCTGCCTGTGCTTCAAGGTAACCCCTGCCAGCGTGCGCCGCCTCCTTGCAAATGCCATACAGCGTTTTTCACTCTCTGCTGGAGGAAAAAGCTGCCCTAAGAAAAGCAGAATGAGCGCTGATGTTTTGAAAGGTGTCCAAGAGTAACAAAACTCAGCTCTCCAGGGCTGAGTTTTGCCTCTTGTGTTTCTCAACTAGGGTGGTTGAATGTGTTACAGACCTATCAGAAATTTTGCTACAAATGCACAAATATTAATCTACAGCCATTTCCTTTGCTTTCTTAAACATGAATGAGGATTTTTGTCTCTTTCTCCCTCCATAAATTGTTCATGGTCAGAGGGGGCATGTTCCGTGTCAAAGTCTTGACCGCCAGGATCAAACAAAAAACCCTTGTGAACTCAGAAGTGGAGACAAATAAATGACTATCACTTTTTTTTTTTCCTTTTGCCTGGAGTTAAACCTTTTCTCTGTCAACAATATTGACTTTGTTCACTTGGAAGGAAACAGAGGGAGAGAGAGAGAGGGAGATTTCTCTAGATGCTGCACAGAAAAAAAACATTTTGGAAGGAGGAATGAAAAAAGACAGAGGTTACAGGAAATGGTAGACATTTTTTGTTGAATTAAACCATTAGGAGTGACCCAAAAACCAACGGGAAAGAAAGGAAACAACTGGATACATTTAGGTCACAAGAACCAGCCAAACGGGGAGCTGAAACCAATTATCATAAATGAATGTTTCTCTTTTATTCATGACCACCGTGTATGCTCCCATGATGCTCTTTGTCTTATTATAAAAACAGATGAAACTATTTCGTTTTGTTCTTATACTTATTAGCTAATGCAACTTTTGGGCAATTTATCAAACACTAACACATGTTGTGATTAATAAGCTCAGAGAATTAATCACAGCTAAAGCCCCTTAAAAAACAGAGGATGTCGGGTCCCTCTTAAATATATGTTTGTGCAGGATTATGTAATTTAAGCAGTGACATCTAGTTTTGATGCATATTCATGCATTTTACACGCGGAAAGATCCCTGAATCCATATGTTCAGGCAAGCTGTAATTACAGTAACTTCCATTTCTGTGGGACTTTGCCCTGCAGCATGGGCAGAGCGAGCCCTGCTTGCCCCAGACGTGGGTTCTGGGGGCTGTGCACAGAGCCCACCCCCTCCCTGCCATGGGGAGAGGGGAGCAGCATGTGGGATTCAAAGAAGAGACATCACAGTTGCTGTGGACCACAGAAAAAAAACAACCCATCTGCTCCTTTTTAGATCCTTTCCCAGAGGTCTTGCTGCCCCCTTGATTCCAGATACCATTGAGGGGGGGGAGGAAAATGCCATTAAACCTGGCCATAGCAGCTCTCAGCATCTTCCTCCCTCCCACTAACCCAGCACAGCCTCTAATGAGCCATAACTGGCTCTTAAGTGCCCCTAACCACTTCACTGAGGTTAGAATAAATTTCTAAATGGGCAAAAGGAAAGCCAGAGGCAGCCAGCACATCCTGCAGCCTCACTGAGGTGCAAAGAAGCTGGTCCTGTGCAGTGAAATGCAGCTCTGGGGCTGGGGGAAGCTCCATGGGGCCAGTGGGGCAAAGAGCTGGAATTCTACTTGAGGGTGGTCTTCTTGATAGGGAGACAACCATCAGACACAGAGAGGACCAGGGGGAATGCTTTTCACTGGAGCATTCAATGTTGTGGAAGCAGATGTTTTGGGAGTTTGGGTGGCCTTTGCCATAGGCAGATCTGAGTGTCTGCAGTCAGGAGGGATGTGGGGAAGTGGTCACCTGGGAGAGGCTGAGTTGTTTATAAGTATCTCCCAGCAGAAGCATTGAAAAGGCTTGCTTGTAGCCTGGCTGAAGGACGCTCTTGAAAGAGTGACACGAAGCTTTTGAGAATATTTGTTCTGCGCTGAAATACACACGCATATACCTATTTTTGACTTTGTACCCCAGCTGTAGGCAAGACCAAATCTTAACATCCTTGAGCATCACAATGGATGGAAAGTCTATTGTTTGGTTGCTATAAAAGTGAAGAAGTGCATCCCTGTTTCTAAGCTCTAAAGTACAGTAATGCTGATGCTCCCTGTTAGCAGCCTGTTCGAGGTACTTGCTGTGTCAACATCCAGTTGACTACAGCAGAAACAAAGAATTTGTTTAAGTGCTTTTATTGACTAGGGAGGGACTTAAGCATGTGCTTAAATGCTTTCTAGAACTAAGGCATAAATGATTCTCATAGCCCAGCAAAATAATGGGGCTGGTCTTCAGTCAAGCATCAATTCCACGCTGTGCTACAGGAGTAGCTGAGTGAAATTCTATAGTATGTGTCAGGCCAGATTTTCATAATGATCCTAAAATATCTGTATTTCTCTGTAGACTGCAATGAGATTTAGATCCCAGTCTTAAAAAAAAATAAAAGGAAAAAAGGGGAAAGAAAAGTGAAGTTATTATCCTCTGTGGTCAAGGCATCTGAATAAATTCTTTCTTACTCATTAATGGCTGCGAAATGGAACTTATGCAAGTTTATGCAGCTAATTTGTCAAGCATTCAACGAAATATGCAAAAGAATGCTTCCAGGCCTGCTTGTGTGGAACTACTCTGGCATTTAAGAAGAAAGAAACATCCCTAGACAACACCTGCTGGTATTTTCCACAAGAAAAACATCTTTTTCTGTGCCTCTCATGTGTCAGCAAATCGAATTTTTTTTTCTCCCAACTTAATCCCAGTGAAGTGTATTTTTTTTTTTTTTTCTAAAATAGACGCATGCCACCAAAACATTTTTGGTGTGCGTTAACAACATGTTGGCCCTATGGGCTGCATTTCTTCTGGGGAAGATAGATGACCTTCTTTCACTTTGAGTTTCCAACCGAGATCGCCAGCAAAAGAAAATTAAAAAGCAGGCTTTTCGTTTTCGTCTTTCGGCAACCCTGATGTGGTTGCCGAGGCATTGCTTAGGAACACAAACATTACAGCACATATGGAAGTCTACTGTCGAGTGGAACCGAGTCCTAAAGCAACATGTTAAGTCGGAAAAATTTATGTTCATGCTAAAGCGGCAGTGTGGTAATCGGTTTCAATGGAAGTCAAAGGAATGCATCAGGGATGAAAATGGCTCGCTCCCTTGGAGGCAAGTACAGGAATTCAGACCCATGGTCTGGGATGACTGTGTGAAGAGGAAGTTGCTTTTGTTAGTCAGGGCAAATCAGGCTTGTGGCAACTGTCCTCCTCTCATTGCATGTGCATTTGTCTGCACAGAGGCAGCTTTATTTTGGACAATGGTTTAGTATTAAAGACCTTTAAGTCCATCAAGTTGCATATGCCCATTTATATACACTCAAAATACTAATTTTCTCCCTTTATTTGGATGTAAATGAGGTATTTTCAGGCTTGCTGAGGGCAATGGAGGCACAAGTCCAAATTCTTGCTTTGCCAAGGCAAGCCATTCAACTCTTTCCAGGGGCCTTATCAGGGTTATTTCTTTAGGTACCTTTGTACTAGGGAAAAGAGAGATAGGAATGTCCAGGAAAGGATTCATCATGACTCTTTTAAGATGATCTCAATAATCTCATATTCTGCCTTCTTCAATTGATCAAAAGAGAGCCTGTAAAACTTGCCTAGACAAGATGTGATACCTTAAAGCAAATAAATCACAATAAATGCTTCCTCTCTGGAACCAATGGTTTGCACTCCTGTCCAAAAAAGCTCTTGGCATCTTGATTGCATGTCTGGTTCAATATCTAAATATTGATAATAATCCCCCTTATTTCTCATAATTGTGTGCCTCAGTTTCTTGTTTGTGAACTTGAACCTCCTTACCTAATGAGAGCAGTGTAATGCTAAATAATGATGGCTGTGAATTTTTCAGATATTGGGAAGAGTCATGCTTAAAAAATATTTCAGAGACAGAGCTTCTAATACTATCAGGAATAAAAAAAGGCAGACAATGTTTATTGCTGCTTGAATTGTGTATTTGCAGTCTCAGCATTTTCTAAACAGGCTAAAGCATTTTTGCAGATATAATTGCCTTGAAAATTAATGTTTGTCTATCTCCATTCCCAGGGAGGCTGCCTGCCTAGACACCTCTGCATTTTGGAGTCTAGAGGTGGATCAAGCGTGGTGGTGGTGGTCAAACATGGTTTTGAGGGTGAAAGGTGTAGGGAAAAAGCACCTGCCATGTCCTTCACCTGGTCCCGTTCTTGAAGCACCATCATCACCACTGCAGCACCATGGGCCAGATAAAGTGCTGAGCTCCAGCTGCTCCTTTTCCCCATGGATACTGCATCCCTGGCCTCAGCAGAGCTAAAAATTTGTGCTTTCTGGGTTAGACATGCAGGTAGCCCAGGGCTGTGCTAAGCCAAACTCAGAGGAGCTGCTGGGGCTAAGGCACCAAGTGTCTTGAGGGAGAGGAGGAGGGTTTGAGGACCTAGCACACAAATCCTTTGTATCCCAGTTTGATCATCTTGTCTGCTGAGGGAATAGCTTGCTTTTTAAGTTGCTTATTTTTTCAGGCCTACAGCTAATCCTCTAAGAAAGTAATTTCTGTTGCTCATGGCTAATTCCCCATCCTGCATTGAGAGTTGTATCAGACCAGAATTGCTTCTTAGTCACTGGCTGCTTTTCAGCCAAAGAAACATCATGGGTTCTGGATTATTGTGATTTTTTACTTTTTTTTCCTCTCTCGCTCTTTATTTTTTAATTTTTTAAAATTTTTAATCCAGATTAATAGTTAAGTGTCATTTTCGATGTTCAATTCCTTGATTTTGCCCAGTTGGAAAAGCCACCTATTTATTTGAAAAATATTTTTGGAAGCCTGAAGATAACCACGTTGCTCCCATGGTTAAAAAGTTTTATATAAAACTTGTTATTACCATAGATCAATGGGATATGTACAGAATATGTTACAATGGGGCCTGTGTTAAGGATTTGTCAAGATTTCCATTATAAACCACTATTTTCAAGGGTTTATAACTCAGTCATAAAAATTCATTCCAAGCTAAAACTTGGCAAACAAAATGTCAACCCAGGAGAGATTTTCTTTTACCAGATTTACTTTAATGCTTTAAACTGATTTGTCTATTTTAAAATTATACGAGTGCCCTGCTTTATAGACTTTCTGCGTATACAGGGTGCGTGTGTGCTAATATAACACACATACCAAGGAAAAAACAACGTTAAAAGCACATTAGCACAGCAAATCAGAGCTCCAGAAAACCCACAAGGTTAAAAATGAGGTTGGATTTGCGCTTTGTGGTATCTTAAGCATTGGGATGCCAACTTTGAGCTAAATCTTCAACTGCTGGATTCAGCTGGTCGGGGCTGATTTACACCAGCTGAGCTGCTGTCCTGTCATGATGCCACCCAACGTGGGACATCTCTGGGCATCTGAAAAAGCTGCTGTTGAAAATTGGTGGAAATCATGACGCTGAAGTGAGGGGTGGCTAGAGAGGATTGAGGACCTTCTCAAGGCAGCTGCTGTGACAGGGGAGCAGATGTTCAGCTGATCTCCCATCCAGTGTTTCTGGATCCTGGCTGCTCTTGATGGTCACAGGGAAGAGGTGGGTGTGACAATGAGGTGCCAAAATCAGAGAATTAAAGCAAAGCTCTCTGTCTCTTCACTGTGATTAAGGAGCCAGAATCTGTAGGTGGCATATAGTAGGTGACCTGAGCTGTTAATCACTCTTAAACACAAATATCATTGTCAACACCTACATTTGTCCTAGGTGCCAGGGTACCCGGTCCAGGTATTCCTTTCCTAGTGCTCTGTCTTCAGCTGGGATAGATGAATTGTGGCTCATCCTGCTCGCAGCCCAAAGCCCTGCCTTGCAGCAGGGCCTGGTGCAGAGGAGGAGAGGCAGCTGGACTTGCAAAAACCCAGCCTGAGCCCCTGAGGTTTGACAGGCAGCAGAGAAGCACAAAAGCCTCCAACAGATGTTGGAGAGGAGTTCTAAGGCCCAAGGGAGCTGATTTCTGTCCTTAGACCACAGCAGAGGTCTCAGGTAACCCTGCTCCCAGCTTGTGGACCTCAGCTGCCTGCCCAAAACCTTGAGGTGAATCCAAGCCTTAGTTCCTTGCAGGACTGAGCTTTAGACACACAGGGTCAGACCAGCTATTCCCTTTCTGGAAGGAGATGTACAAGACTTGAGTTTGGCATCCTTCCCTGGTGCACTGGCTCCCTTTCTCCTGCAATCTTGGGCTGTGAACTGTTTTTTGCTGATAAGACCAGGGTGTTTGTCATTTCCAAGTATCACTAGGCCGTGTTACACTCTGCTTCAGCAACCCCCTCCTGGGATCTTTTGTGGAGCTTGGTGTTGAGTCCCTCTTGCTTGTGGGTTTTGTTAATTGAGGGCAGTAGGTTCTGCTCTCTGCCATAAATCCAGCGTACACACACACACACACATAAGATATTTAGAAAAGCTCTACTCTGCATATCTTAAATGTAGGGGTGGGGGGAGTAAAGAAAAGCAATAAAGAGCCTACATTATACCACATGTGTGAGCAAAGGGCTGTGGTTAACTCCCTTCAGATAGGTTTCAACCAGGGCCCCTTTGTAACAGCCCCCAGAAGGCTACTGAAAAGTCAGCATCCATAGTTTTAAATAGGTTGGTTTAAAAAAGAAATTGTATTAGAGACTTTTCCTCCCCCCCCCCCCTTCACACCAAAAACCCA
>VXBB01017800.1:1060952-1078608 GCA_013399915.1 Illadopsis cleaveri | reverse complement strand
AAAAACCCCAACAAACCAAGCTAGTATAGTAGCATTAAAAAAACCCCAACAAAACAACCCCCTCAAAGCCCTCAGTTGCACTCCAGGAAATACTTCACCTCTAGTGAATATTAGGAAGAAGTGCTGAAAAGTTATATTTCTCTCCTGAAATTGTTGGGATTGTTCAAAAACCTTAGATAGCTGTTGCATCTTGTTATCAAATTCTGTTGGTCTTTCTTTTAATGGGTTTCACATGATTTTTATTCAACAAGAAAATAACTCAGAGAGCGACTGGAAACACTTAACGTGTGTACCCTGACACATCTGCACATACCATAATAGACACATGAATTTAATGCTCAGTTGATTCAATGCAGGGAGTGGAATTTAGTGTCAAGTCAATTAAAATATCCTGTTCCCCCCGCCCCCCCCCCTCCCCAAACCCCCTCCCTTTTTTTTTCTTTCCCCCCCTGAAGTATTTATCAGGGTTGCTGCATGGGAGGTATGTGGTGTGGAAGTTGTGGGAGTGCTCCGCTCGCGATGTGTTTGTGCAGCACAGCAGTGAACGTCCCCGCTCTGCTGCAGGCACCACAACCACACCAATGCAGAGCTCTGCTGTGCCATGCAGGACAGGGGCAGGGATGGCAAAAGGCTGCAGTCCCCACACTGTCCTGGCTGGCCAGTGAAGCAGCAAATTTGGCTTTGTGAGCGCGGCAGATGCAAACCCTGTCCCTGCTGCCCTGTGCGAGTCTGGAAGGCTACTGGAGCTAAGCAAGCGTTATAAAACAAACTGTTATGAGCAGCAGATAAATACAGCATTGAAAAAGATTGATGGTTAGGCAGCTGGGGTATAGAAATATACTGCTTTCCATCTTGACACGAGTTGTTTTGGTTTTCCTAGAAGCTTATCCATAGGTCTGTTGTGTCCTGTCTGGGATTTCATACCCGCAATCCAAAGACTTCGGGGTGAGGGCTGTGTGTGCCATGCTGTTGATGGAGTGTGTGGCACTGTCATGGCACTGGGCAGTGTGGGGAATATGCAGAATACACAAATCCTTTATTTGCCAGCGATAATGCCAGAGACGCTACAAAAGCAACATCATCTCTGCAGTGATTTTAGAATCAGTTTTGGTTTCAGTTTGGAAGATCGGCAGAGCTGGATTCCTGGGCTGCTGCAATGTCCCCTTTAAGTCAATGGGTTTTTCTCCACTGATGTGCGTGAATTTTGGGTACAGAAATTTATTATTAACATCTGCACCTTGTACATCAGAAAAAGCATGGGGCAAAGCTTAAATATATCTATAGACGAATGTATATGGATGCACATAAATTTTTAACCAAGGGGATAAACAATTGTCCTGTTTTCTATTGTTTCAGTATTTCTTCCAGTGTAGACAACCTTTGCAGAACAAAGCTGTCTTTGTAAAACTAAGTCCTTCAGCATGTGAATACTTACACATGTCCTTCACTGTTTAACTGGAGGCAGAAGGGGCTTAAACCTTGGAGATAAAGCTTGTATGTGAGTCCTTGTAGAACTGGAAGTGATCCTGCACTGTGCCAGTGCAGTGATCCCAGCACACCCTACCGTGTCTGGTTCACGTTTGGGACCAGTCCTGATGTATAATTCATACACAACATTTTATTAACTGGCAAATTTCCCCCTGAACCCGCCCCCGCAAATTCTCCAGACTGTAAGGAAGGAATTTGTTGTGTGGTGGCCTCTTCCCCCTCTCCTTGCCCATTTTTTTATGACTGAGGAAACCCTTTTATTGTATGCGAAATAAAAGCTTGATGTGGTCTGCCATTTTTTAATTTACCGTGGTATTAAATACAAAATGTATCCGCTTACAGAAGGTGGTTCATGGCTTGTGGTCTGGGGTTGATCCAGTGCTCGTTGTGACTGGTTGTAGGGGGACAGGGAGAAGGTAAAATCTTCTCCAAGGTCCGAGCACAGATGAGTGGGGTGAAGGCCTGAGAGCCTCATCCCTTCTTTCAGAGTTTATCACCCTGATAATTTTTCTTGTGTTGTGCAATGGCTGTCTTGCAGTGCTGCCAGGATTAATGTCATTCCCCTGGGCTGCGGGTGACAAAGTGACCCTGAGTACCAGCATAAGGAAACCAGCAGGTCAAATTCTGCTTTTCCAGTGTAAAGTAAAGTGCAAAAACCCCAGATCAGCTGCAGTGGTGGGTGGTAAGAAGATGCTGTGGGTGACTGCACAGAGATAGCACAACCAGGCTCTGGTAAATAATGAATCTGGGTCTCCTCGGAGGGAGGAATGGCTGGGGCACTCGTGTGGGGGTTGGGAAGACACAGGACCATTTTGAGGCAGTTCTGTTGTGCTTCCTCATCTTGGTTTCACATTTGCTAAATGTTGTGGGCTTGTGGTACAGTGCTAACAAAAATCGGATGAAGAGGTCTGGACAGCCTGGGTGTTGATGGCTCTGTCTCCATAAAGTGCTATAAATAATGTTTGGGGCTTTGTATTCAAAGATCTCTGACTCCAGAAGGCAGAATAAAAGACATGAAAGCATCTGAAATACAAAATATTAGGGCTTTTGCTTTTGAATGATCTTCCTTTATACTGCTCCATTGTCATGAAACCCCTTTCTGTCCATGGTTAGACAATGTTAGAGATGGCAAAACTGCTTTTTCTGGGAAAGAGAAGTTTTAATGAAGATAGATTGGGGCTCTTTCTGCTACTGTTATTGCTGGATTCCAATTTTCTTTCTGGAAGGAGAAAGCAAAATCTAGTCCCAAAGAAAAGCACATATGAAAAGGAAAGAGAAAAAAGAAGAGCAATGCCAGAAAACAGCTTCTGAAGCTGAGTCATGGCAAGATCTCCATGTGGGAGAGGGGGCAGCTCCCTGCCTTGGCAGCGCCAGGCAAGCTCCACCATGGACAAGCTACTCAAGGCATTGCTTTTTGTTGCCTTTTTGGTTTCAGGCTCACAGAAACACAGCTACATAAATAAATAGAAATAGTAATGTAATCTTGGCTGACTGGACCAGATATATGTATATATATTTTAATATATAGCAGCCTAGAGAGAGAAGGATTAAATTATAGAAGGAATAGAAGTCATGGGAGAGAAAAAGAAGATCAGGAATGGGAATGAGGGCAGCACATGGCATGTGCCCAGAGCTGATGGAGAAGGAAATATCATCTGACCCTTTCCAGGGTGGGTCTAGTCAGGCCTCAGGGTGTGGGTGCTGCAGCATTGGGATCTCAGGAGAAGACTTCAGGAAGCTGTAGAACTTGCTCAGCAGAGACTGGGGGATTGTCTTCAAATCTCTCTGGAGTGATGGGTTTCGCAAGGGGAAGAATGAACAAATCAGATTCTTTACATTTTTCATCATATAATCCTGATTACATTTCTTTTTATCCAACTCTGAAAATGGTTATTTATTATAGGATCAGAGACTCACACTCTGAAGCTTACACTGACATAATTACTCTGTGAAACGAGTCCACAGCCATAATTTTCATTAAACTCTTATGTATGGACAATCTTCAAAATAGATATTCTATTCAAGGTTATTAATAATTAAGTATCAAAAGAAAGAACTCAAGTGTCTTGTCTGGTTGATATAATATGTTTAGCACTAAACCATTGCTTTATTAGTTGAAAATGTGATACAGGCAGTCTCTACTCTCTGCCCATTGAAAGTGCTGCAAAACTTTCACCAAGACATTGAGATAAATCATGAGTGCTGAGACCATCTCCTCTTTGCTGACACTCTTTGAAGCAACGATCAGGTAAAGAAGATCAAGAGTTGATGGGAAATAATTAGAAGCTGTTACTTGGGCCCATGGATGCTCTGCTGTTCATGTCATTTCACTTTGGAAGGTTAGACTCACCAAAATAATTGCAAGCCAATCTCAGGGGAAATTATTGTTGTAACAAAGATTCAGGCCTGTAATTTTCTTCATGAAGGGAAAGCTAAAAACACCATTTTGACTTTTTGCTGGTAACAGCATTTAATGGCACACAGGCAGGTTTTGAGGCAGTTTCTCCCTCCCTCCCCAGTCTTTCCCCACTCAGTTTCACAGACCATGAGGTCTCCAGGACTTATCCTCAGTTGGTTTACATCCATGGCAGGAGCCAGCCCAAATCTATTATTGTTCTGGTCATGGGCATGTGTGGCCCTTACTGACCTAGGGTGAGATGGCCCAAATGCTCACCTAGATGAAGGTTTAAGTATCTGTCATCCATGTTCTCTGTGAATTCTGCTGGAGTTTAGCTCACCCATGGCTTGGGCTTCCTCATGTGAGAGGAGGTGCTGGTGCTGCCAGTGCCCACCAGCTCATGGACCAGCTCACCCCATGCTGTGAAATGGGATCACAGGTCCCTCTGTTCAGGTGGAGGCTGGGCTGAAACAAAGGCTTTGAGGTGCGCTTGTGTCCCCTCCTTGAGCCCCTAGCCATCCCATAATGAGTGTCTTCTTTGGAAACAGCCATTGTTTGGGGGTGGCTTGTCCCCTGGAGGTGATGTGAGTGATCTCAGGTCATGGAAACAACTGCTCCATCCACGTAACTATTGTTGCATCCTGTTACCCACATCACAGGAAAAGCTTTCAAAGCTGAGCATACCCAGTGCATGTGCAGGAGCTGTTTCTTAAACATAACTACTGTGGACTTTAACTGAGGCTTTTCCTTTTTTGTTGTTGTTGTTGTTGTTGCTTAAAGACAGTTCATATTATGTACTCAATGTTTTTCAAATTAAACCATTATTTATCCAGAGGTAGCCAAAAATGTAGCCGAAAAACCACCTCTGATTATTTTTTGACCTCTCTAAGGCTAATAATCTGTTAAAACGTCTTTAAACCGCCTTAAAGAAAACAGAAACACCACTGCTGACAACTCACATACCTACTTTTTAATGCAGTGTTATTTTAAATGGCTGAGTTTATAAACCTCTAAAGACTGAGGTTTGTAGTAGAAATGCTGACAGATCCTTAACACTCCATCCCATAATAACAATATTTTGAGAAAGAAAGGGAACGTGGACACCACTGTCCTTGTTATGGAGCTGGGAATTTATTCCCCCTTTATTGATTTAACTCATGTAGCCAGAAAACTGTTTTTCCTGTGGATTTGGGGTGAGGACGGAATTGAGATGGCAGCACCCAGATGTTGTTATGGGGTGGCTGAGAAGCTCAGCTCTGCCTCCACCATGGACTGAACCCACCAGAATTTTTCCTTCTACATTCCTATAGCAAAAAAACCCTCACAGAAATGTCTCGGTGACAGGGGGGTGGTTTGAGAGGCTCTGCACAAAAGGGACCACATTCCCAGGTGGTGCACATCAACCCTCACAGACCTCTGCCTGCTGCCTGGCACAGGGAGTTTAGGGAAAGGTATTAATTACACAAGACTGCAGCATTTCTCAGGAATGGGTGCTTTTCAGAGTCACTGCCCACATAAGAAGCTCCTTATATGCATCCAGGTGGATATCTTTATCCTGCTCTCTGGCCTGTAAAACTTCCTGAAGGGGAAGAAAAGCTAAATGAGATTTATGTACTCAGAAAGAAATGTGATAATTTGTGCTGTGCAGTGGAGAGGGGATGCTACCATATCATCATTAAATTGAGATGCACAGGCCAGATGTGATACCTTGATAAAGATTGATAAAATCTTTATAGGGCCACATGGCTCGGCTTGTGATTGGCTTTATGGGCAGAGCAAGGAGAGCTGCAGGCAGCACATAATGCCCTCACGTCCTCAGGTCATTATCAGGCTCTGATCGTGGGCTTACTTGATCTCTGCAGCCTGTGATCTCACCCTTGCTCACCCAGGTCTCACATAAAGAGCACCCATGTGCTGTGGAAAGGAACACAGATGGTGTGGTTTTGTCCATCTCAGCATTGTCAGGCTCTGTTTCTGAGGGCGTTCCTTGGAAGAGTTTTTTGTCCATTATTTTTCTTTCATTTTATTTTTACATCTGGCCATCTGGTTCTCTCTTTTTCCTCTGCTGAGCATCTCTGCAGATTTTCCTCTGCTGAACATCTCTGATATATATACACTGAATTTTTGTTGGCTTTATTGTTGGACTTTCAGTGTCATAAAAAATAAAGGCAGTGGCTCAGGGGATGCAGGCAGGTATCTACACCTTGTCCAGGCTCCCTGGATATTTCCACTGAGGTCTGGACTTTGATGAATAGTGTGTGGCACAAATCAGGACAGACCAAGTGAAATGGGGGGTTTTCATGCCTCTGAAGATCACAGCCTCAGTTTTCTCTCTGTGTTTTCCCATAAAAATTGAAGCAGCGCTGCAAGTTGCGAACGAGCCCTTGGGTTGGTTTGTTTCAGGCTTTACAATGAAGAGAGAGGTAAACCATAATGAATTAACTGCCCTCCCCCCAAAAAAATTTTAAAAAAGAGGGAGAAAGAGACACAGGAAGAGTTCATTTAATATTAACTTGAAATTCCTACCTGCCAGGAAAGCACAGCATCCTCAGACTTTTTAATGGAACTCACGACATTAGGCCAAACCAGGATTTTGGGAAGTTTTCCTTTACCATAAGCCTTTAAAACACCAAAAAGCAGGGAACTGCTTTTAGTTTGTTTTCCTGTAAACAGTGTAAGCATCTCTGTTGCTGGTGTGGGATGCCAAGCTATAATATTAAGGGTCTTGTTTATAATTTTGCAAAGATTTCAGCAGCAGGGTTGTATTTTTTGCCTATGTCTTTGGCTTGGCTTGCCACAGTCCAACAGCTGGGATCACTGTATGTGTGTGTGGTCAAATTTACTGTGAACCGATTAGGATATTAAACAAAATGAAATAAACATGTAAATCTCAAAAACCATCTTGGAGTTGAGGTTTACTTCTATGGAAAAAATACAGATGGAAAAAGTAACATAAAATTAAAGACATTCCTAATGACAGGCTTTTTTTTTTTTNAGCCAAAACCTGTTTACTTTCAAGACTTTTTTTCTGAAACATCTGAGTTGTATTGACAAATTGTTTTTTTTTTTTTTTTTCCAAGGAAAATAAATAGAAGGAAAATAATTTCAATGATAATAAATAGAAATTACACTTTTTATAGAAAAGGTCTCGCATCTCTAAGGAAAATGTTGCAGAGTAGAAAAGCTTCTTTTAAATAATTATAATGCTGTGTGTATTTGTGTACTCTTCCATGTGATTGAATGTATTTAGGCAGGAAAAGAAAGAGAAGGAAACTTTTATTGATTTGGGTTTTTTATCTTTTTGTTACCAAAAGTCATCAGCTACAGTCTTGGCTGGCCAAAAGCGATTTCAGCAGACTAACAGGGATCCGATATGATCTAATCTAATCGATCTATGGATGAGAAAAGCTTTTCTTTTCATGCCAGTTTGTTTGCTTAGCAAAACTGTGACTCCAAGAATGGCAGGGACCACCAGGAATAAAGGAAATATCCTTGGAAAGTCAAATCCGTGGGGTTTTTTTTGGTTTTTTTTGGGTGGCCTGTTAATGATTCAGGTTTAATGAAGGGATTGGAGTTTTAGTAGGACAGCTTAATCAGAATATTAATTATTTGTGACTCCTGCTGTTTCATAGAGGACAGATCTTCTGCCTGGCCCAAATTTCAAACTCAGTGTCTGGCTTTATTCTGTTTCTGAAAAAGAAGTTCTCAACTTTCAAATTTACCACTAAAGGGGGTTTCAAAATCCCTTTTGATCTTAGTTGTAATTTTTTAGCTCAGGCTTCTTTTTAAAAAAAGAAAATTTAAATGTGGGAGTTTTAAATTTTTGGTTTTAGTTTATTTGGTGTTGGGCATATTATCTAATGAGTAAATATACTTTAAAAGGACAAATAGAGTTTCTCCCAAAAGACAAATCAAAGCATTTTATTAAAAATTGCTGACATTATTTTTTTAAAATTTTCTCACAACTTTTTCTGGTTTGGTTTCTCCAAAATAAAATTCTAGCTAGTTTGGAAGCAGGCAGGTACTCTCCTCCTTTCAGTTCCTATATCCATGGGTTAAAATTTCTGGAAATTGATAAAGATCGAAACTTTTTCCTTTGGTAGCATCTTTTTCTCTGTTATGCACCTCAGGGATCTCAAAATTCTGATGTGGCTTTTCAAAGCAAGCCAGTCCTTTCTCTTCTGCCTTGACAGTTTTCTGGGGTGTAGATTTTCCCAGAATTTTTTTTTTTTTGGACAAATTTGTGCTTCAACTCTTCTCCCTCCTTTTTCTGCCAGATTTCATACTTGCATCAGTGTTATACTTTTTGTGAAGTAAGTTTCTTGGGTTATTTTTGGCCTAGAAATGTCAATGGTGGGCTCAGGAGACAATTTTGGATCTCCTCTACTGCTTTTTTCTTTTCATCTTCATGGATAGCCCTCCTTTACTTGTTGCCACCCAACAAAAGAAAAGACACCTTTAGTGATATGATGGTATGATGGAATTAAAAAAAGACTAAACTGTTGTTCCCATAAATGGAATAACACATTAAAACTTCCTGGAGTATTTTCTTTTAGGGGAAAAAAAACAACCCCAAATATTAAATTTCTTAATTTTAAAGCCATTGTTAATGTTGGATCAGAACATGCCTCTAAGAGAAGTGCAGAAAATAGATATTAAATTTCATCTTACTGAATATGGGCTTGTTTATATGAGTTACTTTCCACAAATCCTTTGAAGGGGAATCTACAAAACTCCACATTGTACTCTGGCCCCTTTATGTTCTTGCTGTGTTCTATCTTATATAGATGGACGTGGTCAAAAGGTCAGGGATTCTGACAAATACATGCTACTGAATAAGTTGCCCTGGATTTTCTGATGCATGAAAATACGCAGCCTAAACTTTTATGACAATTTTGATACAGATGTTTAAGACGAACTTTTTTTTTTAAAAAAAGGCAGAAGATAAAATTTCTCTTGCTATTTTGGTCTGCTGGAAAATAGCCTGGCGTGTCAAATATGTGTGTGAATTCTCTTTGAGTTATCTTGGGCCTCACACCCAGCCTTTGGTGGTTCTTTCGCCTTTCTCATTTTCTTTAAAAAAATATTTTAACACCTGACATTTCTGTTGCTTAGCCACCGAGACAGGGGTAACTTTTGAACTTTTCAATGTGCCAGACAGAGGGAATTCCTTAAATTTCTTCAGTCTTCAAGTCATTTCATAGCTACTGTCTGCCCATCTCAAAAAGATTTTAGGTCACAGCTGTAGCAGTCAGAGTCCAGGGAAAGGAAAGAAGGGGAAGCCTGAACACTGGGCTTGAAGCACACCAATGTCTTAATAGGTTTGAATCCCATTTTCCCTCTGGTATCAATCCAGCCTCATTTCCACAATGTCCCTTTCACCCCTGCTTTTTCAAGAAGAATATTTTGAATATGAATATTTACATGTGTATGCAGACTTCAGTTACCCTTGTAAATGAAAAAATCAAACTGACATAATAGAAAGAAAAGACAACGTCTTTTTCTGGAGAAAATTAGCTCCCCCTTTCTTCAGCCTCGTGTATGAATTTTGCAATCTTGTGACAATTTGGGAGTTATTTAAAAGAGTCTCATTCAGTTATTTGGGGTTTTTGTCTTTCCTTTTTTTTTCCTCCTCATATCTGCTGCTTTGTTCTCTAAGAACCTGTTGCACTGCAGTGACTTTCGTTCAGGAAAAATCAAATGCAAGCTTTAATGGGAAAAAATGATAAAACATATTTTAACAGCCAAGGGAATGCCTCAGGGAACCTGATCTCCTGAAATTTCTGGGATAAACTGATCAAGATACACTTGTATAAGTACCCATCCATCTCTCCCAGGAGTTGCCCCCCCAGGGGAATTCTCAAGGGGTGTAGCATGTCCTCTGCAAGTCATTTTTGCCAGAATCTGAAGCTCATTGGTGCTATTTCAGGATTTTGTTACAAACTCCAAGGCAGGTGCACAGGTCAGCAGATGCTGACAAATGGATTAACTTTGCTTCACTCCATGTTAAGTTTTTTCAAGGGAATGCAATGAGCTGGTCTCCAGTGCCTGTGTGTGGACTGGGGGTAAAACATGAAGAACAAGACTCTTATGTCTAAAATCAGGCTTGATATTTAGCTTGTTGGAAGCTGAAATTTATGCTGACATCCTGGATTATTCAGGACCACATAAATCAAAAGAGGGAATTTCTTCCTCAGAGGCCAGGTTTATGATCTGTGAATGCCCCAATTTTGTGCTGTTCTGTCATGGGTTCCTCTCTTACCAGATCTGCTCTAGGAAAGAGATTTAAGAATAAGATCTCTGAAATCATAACCATCAAGTTTATTATTTTCTGCAGTAAACCAAGTGCTGTTTCCATTCTGATTACATTGATTAACCATGTCTTCAGTATTGTCCATTACATATTCAGTATCTAGTGAACCAACCAATGGACAAGTCAAAATTAAATATGAGAAGGGTTTCCAATGAAATATATTAGATATCTAAACAATATTGCATAGTAATAATTTCACATAGAGGCATGCTGATCCTTTAAATTGAAGTCCAAACAGATAATTTAATTTTATTGTTTTACTTTATTATTGTATTATTTTATTTTGTTGTTTATCCTCTGTCCTCCCATATTCCAGATTTGTGTTCCTGCATAAGATAATCCTGTGATAAAAACAAGACCTTAATATACATAAATAAATATGTCCTTACTCCTAGAGAGATCAGGCTGTCTCAAGTCTCATACAGATCTCTGTTTCCTCTTTCCCTCCCCAGCTATCCATTCAGATATAAGGGTGAAAAAGAACTTAAAATTAATTAATTGCTCTCCAGGAATTGCTGAGAATTGTGAAAAATCACTCCTTTAAAAAAAAGTAATTGTGTTTTTTTCAACCTTTCGTGTTATAGGCATGTGAACATGTGTGTCAGGTTATCTCAGGGAAAGCCAAACTGGATGAGCCAACATGGAGAATACAGCCTGCCACTTCTGCAAATCTAGAATCACTCTTGTGTGGTGTTGGTCAGATCCAGGACAGACTATTAAAAATGTCATTAAAAAGAACAGCGACAGGTGAAACCAGTAACACAAGCAAGACCAGATCTCTGCTTTGCCTCCTAACACGTTCAGTCCAGGAGGATGCCATTGTCTCCCGCAGCACAGAAGCCAGGCACATCCACAGCAGAGGAAAAGGCAAGCTGGAAATATCTGCTGTGCAGTTGTGCTCTGCACCTTGTGACCCTGCCAGGACCTGCCTCCTGCAGCCCCCATTGTCCCCTGCTCTGCTCCCCATTGTTCCCTTGCAGGGGGAGATGGTGCACACAGCATGGGCTGATAGTGCTCGCTGCATGACATAATTTAGGTCAATCAGCATCAGTTACACCATCTGGAAAGGGAATGGCTTCTTAATGCTTCATCACTGGAGGTCTCAGCTCCCTGCATACCGTGGTCTTCCTCCAGCTGGGGTATAATGGGGGTAACAAACATCTAGCAGGGAGTGGTGGTCATCCTCCAGGGTTGGTTTTGTGGCCTTAGAAGCCCCAAAGAGCCACTTTCCCAATGACCATCCTTGTTTTCTGGGCTTTAGATTTTCAATGTGCTCTCCCTGCCCTGACTCTGTAAGCTCAAGCCTTTCTTTCCTCTCCCACAACCCCCTTGTAGAATTTATTTGACAGTCCTTCTGTCACTTAATTTCGTTAGTAGATCGGGATATGGAAAGTTTATAAGACAGCAATAAAAACAAGGAGATTATTCCTTTCAGGCAGAGCAGGACTTTAAGTGATTTAACTGAGAAGGGATCCAAGCCCTGGCTCGTGTGCCTTATGCAGATGCTAAAATCATTACTGCCATGTAAAAATATATCTGCAAGTTTCCACTTTTGCATTTCCTCACTGCAGTGGGCTGTGATGCCATTTTCCACCTATTTCTAAGCCCAGCAGCTGTCTCATCTCGCCCCCCACTCCCTCCCTAGACCTTTCCACAGCTTTTTTGCTGACACTGTGCTGTGCTGGGTGTCTGCAGGAGGCCAGGCTGGACTTTCCTCTCCAGCTCTGTCAGCAATTCATCATCCAGTTGAGGAATGAGTTATCCCAAGTGAGAATAATCCTGCTCATCTCTGCTTTCTTCTCGCTGTCTGCTTGATGGTTTCTTAGCAGAACTGCTGAACCAACACACTGAATTGAGGAGAGCTGTGCAGTGCAGGAGGTGGTACCATCCCCAGTTATTGCTCTCACAACATGAAAATGGCATGTGGAGAGGAGGGGGTTGCTCTGCCAACCAGAGCAGGCAGGGCTGAGGGACCTGTGGGACTAATGAAACCTTGAATAATTGGTTGGAAAATGAAGATGCTTTGCAGATAAGTATTTGCTTAGGGTTGCTTTGGTTATTTTTTGGATGGGAGAATTGAAAAAACTGTACTCTCTCCCTTGATTTTCCCTTCATTCTGTCTCTTTATTCCTAAAATCCATATGAGACAGGAGACAAAAAGCATCCTTAGTTTGCTTCCCTCCTCTGCTTTTTTGTTTTCACAAAAAAGTAAACAGGGAAAAGACAAAAGAGTATTAAAAGAGGGAAGGGGGCATTCTGAAAATAAAAAATTGGAACGAGAAATTCAAGCAGCTTTAGTAGTAATTGCTGGAACAGTAACATTAAACTGTGTCTCTGTAGTGTCCCTTAGCTCTGGTCTCATAATTCTGGGTAGGAAAGAAAAGGTATAACTGCAGCCAATGGATTTTCTTTTCTATAGCTCAGATCGCTGCAAGGAAGTTAATTTTTACAGTAACATGGCTCCTGTTTTACCTATAAAGTACCTATGTATGCTGTTGGCCTTGTAAGATGCTTACATCAGGAGCAAGCCAGTTGTGCCCCTGAGGAACCAAGATGTGTTTTGAACTGGAAAGGATGACAGTACTTTAAAAACCTTTTGTAAAAAAAAAAAGAAAAAAAGGCAGTACTGTTTGGCTTAAGTTCATTGCCTTGGAAAACTCTTATTTTGTGGCTCTCCAATGAATCCTCCTGCCATAGCCTATCAAAGTCTATGGTAAAAAAACCCCCAAACACACAGAGTTTATCTGTCTAAAGACAAAAGTGATGCCTGGAAAGAAATTTTTCTTTTGTGATTTAAAGATGCTTTTAATTACCTGGGCAAACATCCATTCAAAGTAGCTGGTTTGTCACCCTTGAGTATCATTGAGGGAAATGCTGTCACACATCTGCAAGGTTACTAGTGAATGATCTTGCTAATCACAGATTTGTGTTTTGTGCACGTGCAGGGATATTCTTCTGTGAATACACAAAGATAACCAAGAGTAATGCCCTTTTACACACATTTGTGGCACATGTGTGATTCACCTCTTTGCCACACCTAGCGTAGTACCTCAGGAGTTACTAAAATCAGATCAACTCTTATTTTTCATTTACCAACCCTGTATTTCATTGAACAGAAGCTTTCTGTTAAACTGAAACAGATGATGTTTTAAACTAATACTAATTGATTCCATTCCTGGAGTTCACAGTGGTAGCAAGTAAAATAGCTCCCTGACCCTGCTGGTGAATTCAGATCTCAGGCTGTGCCGTGCATTTTGACTTCTCTTTTTCTCCTGCAATGTCCACACAGCCCTGTGTTGGCTCTCAGCATCACTCCCTTCCCAAAACACCATGCTGCTTAAGGAGAGGGTTGTACTGGGATGAATGAGATGTAGGCAGGTTCCCAGCACCACTGGGGACACCCTTGGGAAGTTACTTCATTATTGCTGGAGTTCCTTCTTGGTGCAGTAAGGATAAATATGCACTGCCTTATATAAAGGCAGGATGAAATCCACCAGTGATTATGAGGAGCTTTGTTATAGTGAGGCTTGTATGAGAGTCACCTCATATATCTCATTAATAACTGAGGTTCCCTGTTCCACAAGGAAAAGAATCAGGTGCTATTTCTTCTTTTCTTTGCTGCCAGTAACATGAATTATAGTCAACAGTCCAAAAAAATACCACCTAAGCCCTCTCAAAAATATAAATATTGGGGATGCTTGCCTTGGTCTGCAGAAAGGACCTCTAATACTTTCAGCCAACCACATCATAAAAACATGAACACCATTGCTGGGAACAAAATCTCCTTGTATTATCGAGGTAGGAAAGTTGAATGTCTCATGCTGAGACCAAGGGCTTTGCACACTCTTAGGGCTGTGCACTTACAGTCTTTAAATCAGCATCTCTCCAGGAGCCCCTGTGCTGGTGTTGGGTTGGGCAGTCTTCCACTGACCCCTCATTCCCAATGGGGCAGGAGCAGCCTAGTCACTTGGCTGTGTATTTAGGACAGCCTGTATTGAACACCTTCTCTTTTAGGAGAACTTAGGTGTCATCTGGGGCAACAGGAGATAACACAGAACTTCCCACTCAGCAGAAGCTGATGTTTTACCAGGAGCTGTCTGTCCCTGCATCCCTGAATCTTTCTATTTACATCCAAACCTGCAGTAACATCTGCCTTCTATTGCAAGGCAAATGCTCTCCAAGCTGTCAGCATGTCCAGCTCCCCAAAGCAGGGCTCTTTAATGGAAATGGTGACAGCTTACTAGGAGCTCTGATGTCAAAACATGGGGCACTGGAATTGCACTGGCTATTTTTTTAACTATGTAAATGAAAACAGTTAAATGCTGGAATAGCCACTGTTGGTTCTTTGTGATAATACTATGCAGATCTTAGCCAGGGAGATCTCTTTGAAGAGCCTTGGTTTTATTACTGTTACAAATTAATCCCCAAATTATTCATCACTCCAAAGAGAGGCAAAGAGATTTTTCATCTGTGTCTTCTCTTCCACACACACTTTTAACTCACAGCCTCTGGAACTACTTGAATTGGTTTCTATAGCAAAGATTGAAAGTTTCAATTAGAGATGTTTGACAGAAGAAGCAAAAGGCCTGGCCTTTATTTAAAACAGGTTTGAAAGAGAGGCATGGAAATATGGGTACCACAACTGGAGCATCTCTTGTTGCAGGTGTATGTCTGGGTTTAGTTCCTCTGCTCAAGGAGTTTGTAGGGGCAAGAAGATGTCTTGTCTCTTCAGAATGGCTCATCTTTGGCAGTGAAGGATTTGTGTTCAGTTCATTAGAGGAATCAAGTGCCTTTTTCCAGGGAGATGAGTGAATTCTGCTGACCAAGGGATTGGCTTTCCTAAGGGACTGAATTGGATAGTCCATCCATATGGGTTCACAGGAGTGGGATACCCCAGGGTAAGGCTTGGGGGAAAGCACCATGGGGATCAGGCAAGGAAGCATCAGGACATGCTGTGACAGCACAACATGGCTTGTTTTCTTGCTGCCCAACACCAGCCCAAGAACTCAGAGACCCCCTTTACCCCTGAGGATGTCTCAGCTTCCACCACAGAGAAGGGGCAGAGCCTTTTTGCTGGGTAATAAGGGAGCTTGGGTGATTACAGCCCTGCCAGTTGTGTTCACAGCTGGGTGGCACAAATCCCATTGAAAGTGTCTTAATTATATTATAAACTTACAGCCCATTAACTTCCCCTCTTTGACACAAAGAGATTTAATTGACAAGCCATTACTATTTTTTTTTTATGCTCCCTTGGTGTTTGCTTTTGTTCTCTTTCCAGAATGGAGCCCAGATCAGGCCCTTTGGTATTAAATATGTCTGGCTTGAAAGTCCTCAAGTGGATCAAAACAATCTTGATCAGTGGAAAGTTTCTGAAGTGGAGCTGGATTTTACAGTGTGCATGTGTGCCTGAAGTGTTTCTTCTGCAGTGTTCAAATAGAGGGTTCATTTCACTTTAAGACCATAAAAAATGGAGTTATTTAATGGGGCCCTTGGTTGGGTAATTATGAAGCAAAGGAAAAGCAGACAATCCACCCAGGGGGTGTATGTGTTTTTTCTTCAGTGGTGTTAAATACTATTTGGATTATTCACTGAATAAACATTAAATAATGTAATTTGGAAACCAGGTCCCATTAGGGATTTAAATGTGCAGTCTGTCACTGGTAAAGGATTAAGATATTAGTGTATTAATGTAATATCAAAAGCTGTGGATTCCTTCTGTGTTGCTTAAGTGTTTTCTGATCAAACATGTTTGAACAGTTTGTTGGTTTCTTTTTTTTTTTTTTAATTGCTTGTTTCATGGTGCAATGAAAGTGAGGATGGATATAGCACAGTGTTTGAGTTTGCCTGCTTAGCCTGAAACTCTACAAAAAAAAAAGAGCCTGTGGGTCTAATCCACCATAGTGTGAGACTGGAGAAACTTGGCAGACCCAAACCTTCACCTTTGTTTGCAAAGAGCCCATCATGCTTTGGCATTGTTAAAACTCCCTTTCACTGCATCTCCCCCTCCCTTCCTGCTCCTTTCCCCAGTGCCACACAAATAATGCTTTATGCTTTGGATATTTCTGCTGTGTTTCATCTTAGAGGTTTCTTGGGACAAGGTGCTTCTACAAAGCATGAACAAGGATGAGTAGATCTGGCTTTTCAGAGATCCAGGGGCTCTTGAGACTGACTCAATCCTATATTGAGGCCAGGACTGGAAGGGAACTTGAGAGGCCCTGGATGACCCTTTGGAGTTTTTCCTTTAATATTTGTTTGAATATTTCTTTTCCACCTACAGTCTCTTTTGGAAATGGGTCTTGTATGAGTTCAATGCGTGAGACTATTTCCATCCCTGTGCAGAAGCATCCAGCAGGTTAACTGTGTTTATGTTGTTAGAGGTGGAGAGTACAGCTTGATTTTGCAATAAGCCCTAATGTTTACACCTTGGAAGGTTTGCAGATGCTGGTTTCCATTGAGGAGCAAGCCCTAGGTGTCTACAACAGCACCACCAGAAGCATGCTCTGCTAAAATGAGCTCCTGGGATTAAAAGTGCTTCTTTCTTTTGTGTGTTTATGAAGGTCACGTGAAATGGCCATTGCTGTCATTAGGAAAACCTCAAGATCATATATTTTGGAGATGAGTCCAGACACAGGTGCATATCAAGCCTTTCTTAAGCAATCCCTTAAAGATTTGAGTGCTTTGGATTCCTTTTGAAGTGACAGACACTTTGCTGCTGAAAGAGGGTGAAACTGTGGGTTTGGTAAATCGGATTGGCTTTCATCCACTCAGGATCCAGGCTGAAGAGTGTATTACCAAGGCAAATCTGAAAAAATAAAATTGCTTTTGTTCCAAGCTGAGCACATCCTATTGGCTTCTGAAGAAAAACAAGGCTTAAAATAAAATGCGTGTGTTTGTTTAAGCTGTGCCACTGGTGAATATAAATCAACAGCTCATCCCAGTCAAAAATTGTGTGCTCCAAATCTGTAGACAATCAAGCATTTTATTTTTGATAACCAGTCACTGTTTATTGTAGTATGCAGCAATGCTTTAAAAAGAACAAGAGTGTTCCTGCTCACTGGGTCAAGTCCAAGTACTGCATTTCAGCAAATGAAGCAGGAACTCAAGTTGATGAAATTTGCAAACAAATCCCCATGGAACCCCATCCATTAAAAATTAGCACTAAGTTAGATATTACAAACAACACTGGAAAATGGTCTCTGTAGCTATTGTCTTGAAAATCCTTGGTGCAATAAAAATTTCCCATTTTCTCTAAACGAGGGGAAAAAACCCAGAGTTGTTGGAAAACACTTCAGTTCACCTAATTGGAAAATATAATTCAAATATTCATAATGATTCCTCTTAAAAATGAACGAAAAGAACATTCTTGAATATTATTTGGAAGCAAGTCAAAATATGCACTTGTCGTTACTATGGCAATAAGCAAAAAGTAGAGGAAAAACCCCAACAACAGCAAAAAA
>VXBB01017800.1:1029036-1060922 GCA_013399915.1 Illadopsis cleaveri | reverse complement strand
ACCCCCCCTCCAATTGCTGGAAACATTTCACAATTAAAGCAGAAGAGGCTTGTTCTGCAGTTCTCACCTTTTGTCCTGAATAGCCTGGAAACAGAGGGACACTTTCCCCGTTGAAGTCTGGTGTAATTTCCCCTTGAATGGGCTCTCATGATAAGAACAGGGGTCACTGGATGGGATGGTATGCAATAAAGCTTGTGATTGCACGGTTCTTCATCGTCACAAAACAGCCCAACACTCTGCTTTATGATAGCACAATTGGTGAGCACAATGGCTTGGGTAGAAAGCTAGAGAAACAGAGAGACGGGTATAGATACTGAGATGGAGATATCAGTCAAGCGATTGTCCCTCTTGGTGTGTTTCAAGTGCTGAAGTGTACAAGTGGCTGAGAACAGGGTCCCCAAACATTATGCTGAAAAGCGGTGAATGAATAAAAAGGGATGGCAGGAGTGGATGAATCTTGCCTACAGAATGCACCTTTGTGGTCAAATGTATAAGATAATATATAGCAGCTGTGTTATAAGCCAGCAAAAGGGAATTGAACTCACAAAGCTCAGGCTTTCAATAGCTTCCCTTGTGGGAACACCAAAAGTTTAAGAGGTGGAGGAGGGCTTATTGCTGACTAACGCCCACACTTAATAAGAGTTGCCTTGCATGCTGTGGAACCTGTCCTTTGGGCCAGTTGCTAAAGTCCTTATTTACTGCCCCTGAGCGAGAGCTTTGATTGAGTAAAGGCTGAGTAAAACCTGGATAAAGGCTCAGGAGCTGGCTAGATGTGAAGTTGCTTGCCATGAGCCAGCATTTGGAGTGTCCATTTCTGGAAGGGCTGCCAGTTCCCATGGACTCAGTCAGGAGCTGCAAGGGCTTAGTGCTAGAGGAGGTTTTAACAAACACTGGAACTTTTTAATGATAATACCAAAACCCGNGCTATTGTCTTGAAAATCCTTGGTGCAATAAAAATTTCCCATTTTCTCTAAACGAGGGGAAAAAACCCAGAGTTGTTGGAAAACACTTCAGTTCACCTAATTGGAAAATATAATTCAAATATTCATAATGATTCCTCTTAAAAATGAACGAAAAGAACATTCTTGAATATTATTTGGAAGCAAGTCAAAATATGCACTTGTCGTTACTATGGCAATAAGCAAAAAGTAGAGGAAAAACCCCAACAACAGCAAAAAATCCCTCAGGTTTGAAAGGAACTTGCCACGTATGATTATTTTTATGATCACAAACCCCTTGCAGCAACCAATTTGCTGAGTATGTGATCTAATTGAGGGCAATCGTTGTCAGAGGGACCAAAAATATACTAGGCCTCCATTTTCATATTAAAATGCCATGCCTTGGTTTAACATTTCCAAGTGGTTATTTTAGTCCTTTTTAAAAAAAACAAAAGCCTGTTGAGGATAGGGTAACTCTGTTGACCAGTATTTTATTGAACTTGTTTATCTCTGGGAAATGGGACCACCTGATCTCAATAGAGGTTTTTTTTTTTTTGCNTAAGATAATATATAGCAGCTGTGTTATAAGCCAGCAAAAGGGAATTGAACTCACAAAGCTCAGGCTTTCAATAGCTTCCCTTGTGGGAACACCAAAAGTTTAAGAGGTGGAGGAGGGCTTATTGCTGACTAACGCCCACACTTAATAAGAGTTGCCTTGCATGCTGTGGAACCTGTCCTTTGGGCCAGTTGCTAAAGTCCTTATTTACTGCCCCTGAGCGAGAGCTTTGATTGAGTAAAGGCTGAGTAAAACCTGGATATAGGCTCAGGAGTTGGCTAGATGTGAAGTTGCTTGCCATGAGCCAGCATTTGGAGTGTCCATTTCTGGAAGGGCTGCCAGTTCCCATGGACTCAGTCAGGAGCTGCAAGGGCTTAGTGCTAGAGGAGGTTTTAACAAACACTGGAACTTTTTAATGATAATACCAAAACCCGGAAATATTTGCTCCCGCTTCTTCTTTCCAAAAAGTTTTATTAAAAGCAAACCCAAGCATCATAAAGCAGGCCCTCAGTTTTTCAAGAGAAATCTCTCCTTCTTCTCCCCTCAGTTCCATAAATCAGTGAGAAATAGTTTTGTATGAGCTCAGTCAGTACTGTGTGCGTTTTGGCCCCACTCATAGTTAGAAATTGCCTTCTAGTGATGCAGGATGAAAATCATACACCTTTTTTTTTTTTTTTTCCAAATCCCCATTCCAGCCTTTCTGCAAATCTGTGGATGGTGAGGGAGTGAGGTCAAGGGAAGTGTCGGTTAGAAGAGGAGTTACAAAACTCTTAAGGGGAGCTAAAAATACTCAGTCTTTGAGTCCAATAGTGGGATATTCATAAAGGACCAGCTGCTTTTCAACATAAATAATGCAGAAGAAAAATAGTAATGGAGCATACTGCTTTCCCACCAAGGTCATGGACAAAAAGAGCTTTTAAAGTAATATGGGATGCTAAGCAAATTTGATTATAATAGATTTCTACAAAGATTAGCTGAAAACTCTTTAGTTTCAGAAGTGAGCTGATAGAAAAGGTTCATCCTGGATTAATCTCAAGACCAAAGACAAGGTCTTACACAGAAGAACAGAATGATAAAATTGCTATGTCCTCCTAATAGCTGTACTTAAGAAGAGATAGCAAACATTTAAAGGTGTCATCTTTGTGTAAAATCTGGTTGTATTGTAGTAAAGGTGCTCGGTGTTCAGTGATCCAACAACCCATCAATACCTGGTTAAAACTCCCAATTTGTCTTACAGCACAGCAGTTTTTCTGCATGTCTACAAATGGACATAGCTGTTACTATATCTTTCTAGTTCTTAATCCTCTTTTCTGGCCTTTAGGAGAAAATATATTGCCAGGTATACGAACTACAGGCCACTGTTACGCAATTATCATTTTTGATTGAGTGAAGGTTTCACAGATGCCCAGAATTCTGTGGGATAGTCAGTTTGAATAGATTGATTTCTCACTTGAATCTGTGGGTGCTGAGGCCCTCTGGTAATCCTTCATCCTTGGGGAGAAGATTTTCATAGTCTAGATTTGGCTTCTAAGAGAGGTGGATGTGGAGTCAGGAGAGTGCAAGGTTCATCAAACTCAGGATTTGGCTTTCCCTGGAATACCAGGGAGAACATGGTGATGGATTTTTTAAGAGATGGTCATGTGATCAACGATCTTGGCAATGTATTAATGCTTTCTACTTTATAATCATAAGGGGACATATAAATTGCAACAATTGTGCAGTGTGTGTGCTTGGATTAATGTAACTGTAGGAGAATGGGAATAGATGCAGGATGGATATATGCTATAGTGTGTGTCTCTAGAAATAAATACCCCCGTCTGAAATTGAATAGGGAAATCCTTAAACAGTACAAAGGCAGATCACTTCTCTGGTTTCTGCTGGCTTCTTCTAGCAACAACTATTTGATTAATATAAATCAAGCAAGGAATCAAACATGCATAGCATCAATGATTCTCATTTTTTTGCAAAGACTTCAAATTAAGGGAATCCTCTGTGATGTAATGGTTTGTACAACTTGCCCTTGGAAGTCTTTTTTTGTGGTTATCAATTTAAGTGCAGCTTTTCAAGGAAAGAATCCATTAATCTCAACTGAATATACTTTAAAAAACCTACCTTGAATTCCCTTGGTTGAGGAGGGAATTTCTAAACTGGTCATTGTTGTTTATGGGCTGTTTTGTAACTAGAGAAAAAGAATTTGTTCTTTTGGAAAAATAAAAAGTATCTTTTAGTCTCAGTGAAAAGTGCTACAGTTTTTAGATGAGGGGAAAATTTCATATGATACAATATAATCCTTATTTTGGTACACATGGGGAACCAGTCATTCACACTGTTTGCAGTCAGAGTAGCTGGAAGTAGATTTCTGAAAACATAGTTAGCTAAAAAGGAACCATAATGTCTCAGAGCACATCTATTGTCTTAGGCTTTGAAAAATCCTGAGGTCTGGAAAAGTTGTGTTTTCACCTCTTTCCATACATTTATTCTCTGTGGATCTGGTCCAGAGCTGACCCGGCAAAGGTGACTCCTACTTCACAGGTTGTGTTCGCAGCGTTGTGTGAAGTCAGGGCACGTTACACTGATCCCTGTACCTCAGAGGGGTGTTGTCAAAGCAAATTTTTACCCATGCAACATTCTGAAAATGAACAGTTCTGAAAATTTTGTTTTCCAAGGCAGTCTGTGGCCAGCCTAAGCCAGAAAACTTCGTACTTTCTCAGGACACAAAAGGACTTTGGACCAGACTGACTATGATTCAGTGGAGAAATTACTACTGGGCATGGGTTGTTGCTCATTTGTGTTTTTTAGAGATAAGTTTGACCTGTGGAAATTGGCTTCAGACTTCAAATATTCCAAAAAAGGAGAACATTTATATCCATTCCAAATCAGTATCTGATTCTTCTTTAGTTTTGTGTCATTTTTATCATGGTGGATTTTAATTAACACAGGAGGACTTTGATCTTGCAGAAGACAGTTCTTGCAACAGCATCAGTGTGATCACACATCTAATTAACTGCCATGCTGCAAAGTAATAGAATAAATACAGAAGCACATATATACACAAAACCACCATATTTTGTTTCATGCATATATATTTTGTACCCAGAATACGTGTCTCAACTTGAATCTTAAGTAGTACAAAAAGCTACAAAAACAAGTTCCTCAAAAATATTTGGTTTCAATAGAGCCATTTGTCGCAGAGGATTAGGACAAGCAATGAAAAAAAGTACTTTGACCTTCATGGGCTGAACACAAGAGGAACCATTGCTGGAGAAAGCAATTTGAATGGAAGATTTGGGGGGACGATATAAAATAAGAGCAGAGGAATAAAATATGGAACAAACCAAATGAAAACGTCCGCTTGGGAGAGCAGAGTGCTTCCAGCCAGACCACACTGCTGGCCAGACATCATCTTAAATAGATTATTCAAACAAATATTAATTTGAGTTGCTAGGATGGAATATCTGGTTTAACTGTTATAAAGCACTGTATTAATGTGCAAGCCAGTGATTAATAACAAATGTACTCCCAGAGAACAAAATGTAAGATTAAGGAATGTTTTACAAAACGCTTGCAAGGAGTGGGATGTGCTTGCTCCAGAGAGTTTCAAAGCCAGCCCAGGACTCACTGACTGTGTGGTCACACTGGGTTTGCCTCAGTGCTGGCAGGATATCCAAGGCTGGGATCATCACCAAAATAGCCATTTTAACTGGCTCAGTGATGAGGAAATCCAGCCTCCTGCCTTCATACCTTGCCAGTACCTCAGCATGAAAGGAAAAAAAGTAAAGCAGGAGATAAAGGCATGGAGAAAGGTGGAGGTGGGGGTACGGGGGGGAGAAATTCTGTCATGATAGAAGGTGAGTGTGAAGGATAAAGCCAGTGCCCTTTTAGGAAGAGAGTGGTTTTTCACTAAAGTTCCAGGCACTGGCTCTTGAACAACAGCTTAAGGCCAGAGAAGGGGTTTGATTGTTGGTAGCAGCAGAGGCTTCACTCAGCCCTTGCTCTCTAAGCATTGAAATGTTGTGCTGACACAACTAGAGGTGACTCCTTTAGTCCTCATGAGTGATGCAGACTACTTGAAGAACCTAAACTCTCCAGAGAGGCCACTGAAGTTACTATGGAGTATCTGTTTTTGGCTCTTTATTCCAAATTTACAGAATCACAGAGTGGTTTGGATTTGAAGGGACCTTAAAAATTATCTCATTTCAGCACCCTCCATATTCCTATATCAGAACTCACACCCTGCCCCCGATAATGTAATATTACCAGATATTCCTTCCTAACAGGGTTAATTTGGGATAGTTAATAGTGAGGATCCAGTTGGCACCTTTGGACCAATAGGAAACCCTCTCAACCACTCTGCCACTCTAGTTCCTCACTGACGAGGAGAAAAAGTGCCACTGGGCTGTTCTGACCTAGTCCTGAGACCTCAGACTGGGTGGCAGGAACCCATCAGATCCTTCCCCAGCCTCGGGATTTGGACCTCTTCTCCTTCCTGCTCCAGATCTGGATTCTCCGGTGCTTTGTGAGGGATTCAGACCATCCATATGTCACCAAAGTGAAGCCATCAAACAGCCTGGTGAGAAAAAAATGAAGCACTACTGAAATGAACAAATCTGTGTGTGCAAAAACAAAGAAAATTCTCTTTCCAAAAAGAAACCCCCTTTCAAAGCCAAATCTCTCAGCTGAGGCATTCAGTATGAAAAGAGCATTTTAGGTAATGGTCCTTAGTGGGAAAAAAAGTGTCTGGTTTTAAATTGTGCATCCCCCGCAGCATTACCTGATGCTTCTCATTTTTCTGCCTCCAGATAAAAGATCTGAGCAGCTTCACTTGTCAGCTCAAAAGAAGGGAGCTGATGGAATAAGCTCAAGAGACACCATGGATTTTTTTCTATGTGATGTTTTATCTGTAGACTCCAACAAAGATATCCAAGTATTCTTTTACTTTTTTTTTTAAGCTGGAAAGAAACCTTGATTGTATTTCAGTTCCTTTAATTATTTTGTCTAGCAGTGAGATCAAAGGCCTAGGTCTCAAAACGAATCAGTCCTGGGCCAAGCACTCCAAAGTGGGTCCTCCAAGTTCATAAAAAAATACCATATTTAGTCATCTAACTTAGTCTGCTATTCAGAATTGTTTGGGCCTGCTGCTCTCTAGCCAGACATGGTAAGCTGCCCCAAGATTATCAGATGACTTGTGCTGAATGAGCACCGAGTATTTATAAGCCTGTTTTCTGTGGGTTTCTTTGGGGTAGTCCCAGATAATCCTAAGGAGTGGCTATTTTTTGTTTTTCAGTATCAACTCAGTCTCTTTCTGGTCAGGTCTCTGTTGGGGTGACTGTAAGTGAAGGACTGGAGGGAGGTGGGGGAAACAACAATTTCCTCTGCCCCCTTTGATACAGCTTCAGTTGGCTATGTGCTGATGCAGTTTTCAGATAATGCTTTTATCTGGCTCCCTTTTCCATCCCCCTGTCCCTGCATTTGTTACTCTTTGTGCACAGGAATAAATTGAGCCTCTGGAAGAACCTTGTGGAAGGATAACACCATTAGCAACAGTCTAGGAAATGGAGGCTCACAGAATTGGGGCCAATGTCCCTATTTACAAAGCAGGCCCTGTAGGCTGTAGGAGGGATTCCTACAACCAGCTTTTGGGCTGACCTGAGTCTGGGCACTGAATTTCAGGCTGCCACACTTGAAAGGTGGGTGGGTACGACTCACTAATGTTATTCAGAAACTCCACAGCAGAGTCAAGAGACAAGAATCCAGGTCTCCAGACTCCCAGTCCTGTAAAACAAGCTATAGATCTAATGCCCGAATCACCAGCATCCATCACAAAGACCTTATCTCTTGAGTTGCATGTGTTATAAGAACAACTACCCTAGAAATTAAGTAAAGGAGTTGAACTTGTATTATTTGGGATCCACTATTCCTATCTCTTCCACATCCCAGATCTCTTCTGTCTGGGCTTGGTATTTCCCAGATCCCTCTTCTGCTTTCTGTGGCCATCACCATCCTCAGTAATTTCTATTTCAAGTCTGTCTGTCCAGGCTGCCATGACTTCTGCAGCCTGTACTGTTCCTTCACTACCTTCATGCCAAGCTCCTTCTGGAAACTCCATGGGTTTTGCAATACTTCAGCATCAGCTGTCAAACCACAGTGTAATGAATCTCCTGCAGCACTTCCTTTCCTAAGCAGCTGTTTACAAATCCATCATATTTGGCCCATATTTTAAGACTTAATTTAAAGTGGAGACAGGAGGACTGCTGTCTGTGTGCTGTGATTGACACTGGAAATGGCCAATAGAGGCTGGAAGGAATCCCTCTGCACATCCTCTGTGAGCTTGTGTGGGCTGGATGAAACCTAAGTGATGAGTGTGATTGTACAAAAGCTCTCTCCTAGGAATGCTTGTTTGGCTGTAGAGGGAGGAACCATCTTTTGTCACCTGCAGAGCTGAGGTTACAGAGTAAGAGGGGAAACACGACTGCATAAATGCAAAACTTTCTTCAGCTTCTTCCTTGTATGCCTCAAAAAATACCAGGGCATCATCACGACCTCCAGCATCTGAGATGATGTTCTCTGGCATCTATGGGAGCACTAGGAGCTGCCAGCAGCCCCAGAGCCTCCAGGGGAGCAGTGGGCAGAAGTCAGGACTGACTTGGGCAGCAGAAGACCCTTCCCCAGAGGCATCCTGCAGCAGATCTGTTCTGCTGCAGCTCCCAGCCTGATGTATTAATTGAAATCAATACTGTAACATCACACTGCCAGGTGAAAAGTGCTGGAGGTGTAAAAGCAGACAAGCCTCCTGTCCATTGAGCTCTGCTGGATGGAGCTCAGCTTCCAGGGAAGAGCTGGGGTCAGAGCTTGGGTCTAGGTACCTGGGCATGTACCAAAGCCTTCAGCCTGCTCTGGTAGTAGGAAGCCTTGGCAAAGACCCCAAGGCAGGCAGGTTTTGTAGGTGTAAAACTTTCCAGTTTCAGTAAGAACATCCATATAATCAGTGACCATGGCCTAGAGGGGTGCTGATAGCTCCTGGAGCCATGCTAATTAATCATAGAACTCATTAAACAGAACAGTTTGGGCTGGAAGGGACCTTAAAGATTATCATTCCCAAGGGCAGGGATGCCACTCTCTCAATCTGGTTGCTCAAAATTGCATCCAGCCTGGCTTTGACCACTTCCAGGAATATGGCACCCACAGTATCTTTGAGCAACCTCTGCCAGTGCCTCCCCACCCAACATCTTCCCAAAATCAAATCTAAATCTATCCTCTTTTACTTTGACACCATTCCTTGTCCTGTCACTCCCTGCTGTGCAAGCATTATACCAGCCTGTATGAGCTGCTAGACACCATAATAACTCCCTTGGAGCACTTTCTTCTCAGACAGCCTCCCTGCCATGTGTTGTGCTATCTGCAAACACTGTCCTTGGGTTTTAATACCAGACTGGGACAACAGGGAGCCGCTGTATCTGGATGACTTTGAGAAACTCTTCCACCACGCCATGTTCTGCTAGCCCAGTGCTGAAGTTTCTTTCCTCCTGGATGGCAAGACTAAATTAATATTTTTTTTGTCTCTTTTCTTCTCTTCTCAGCCACTTCTGCACCTGTTTAATCAGTAGGCTCTTCAGGCGAGGTCTACTGCTCACTAAGGCACAGTGGCATTTTGATCTTGCCTGGGTCACCTCAGGTCTCCTATGTTACCCTTGATGATGATGGACTGGGGTTTGATGTATCTCCTGAGACTGGGATAATCCAGCTCCTGTGCTAGGCAACTCTTTCTCTCCTCTGTTCCCCAGGGTGCAAATATAAATTAGAAGTTTTTTGAGGCAAGGACAGTATTTCAAAGAAACATCAGTAAAATACCCAGCACATTGGTCTCTGATAGACATTCTTAGGCTTTAGTGGGTACAAGTATTTTATTAATACTGGCAATAACAAGAGCATAGTAATAATGGGATAATAATAACAACAGCCACAATCTAATACGAAACCACTTTCTGTCCCTTTGAAGTCATATGAAAAAATCCCCTTCTAATGTTTATTTGAAATATCTTTCACTTTTGTTCATCTGCAGTTTATTTACATTTCAAGATTCTCAGGTTTTTATTTCAAAAATTTGTAGATTGATAGTTTTTAAAAAAAGAAAGTGGAGAAATGTGAATACTTTATTTTCAAAATCTAGAATTTCACTAAAATCTGAAAAGAGGATGTCCAGCTGTTCTCTGCTTGAACTTTCTTATGTGTAGGATTTGAATGCCATGTGTTTAGTGTGAGAACTAACATTTTAAATGCTAAAAAATTTCTCTTTATTACAGAATGTACATTCTCAGTCCATTTCTTTCTGCCATAACTGCACCCCAGGGTTCCTTTAAGTAAAGCTAAGACCCCCAATGCACACAAATTTCACTTACTAGCAGGAGGAGAGAACGGTCATGTGCATGTGACTTTTTCAGGATGGTTGTGATTGAGTAAGTGTGTTAGAACACATTAAGTGATGCAAGAGTCAGCGCCAGTGCAATTGCTTTTCTTCAGGCCCTGGGGTTGTGCTCTGTATCTCAATTTTTACCAGCATAGTGGCTTGTGTTGTTGCTGTGCCGTTTTATCCCGAGCTGTAACTCATGCTTAAACTTCCCAGATGGCCCCGGGCCAGACCTCTGCTTCTTGGGTGTTTCAACCAAAGTTTGCACAACAGGGACCCAGGCTATGACTGAATCCTCTCATCACGTAAAGAAATATTGTTGTAGTTAACAAAAGAGGAAGGAGCTATCCCAGAGAGATTTGAAACATTTACAGCAACCTATGACACTGAATGACAAGTTATGTGTGGAAGCCTCGCTGCTCTGGTTGGGCACTGGTAACTTCTGAGCCACTGGCATAAGTGGCACTGAAGGGTTAAAACCTAGTAAAGAGAAGTGCTCTACTGCTCATTGCTACAATAACAACTGAACCTTCAACATCTTCCCCAAAAAATTCTTTTTCCATGTAGCTTAATTATGAACATATCAAAGTTGAGACTTCATGCTAACCCACACGTAAGTGTTGTGCT
Source organism: Illadopsis cleaveri (assembly GCA_013399915.1). Lineage (NCBI taxonomy): Eukaryota > Metazoa > Chordata > Aves > Passeriformes > Timaliidae > Illadopsis > Illadopsis cleaveri. Next base: position 1,050,397 of record VXBB01017800.1, on the reverse strand, counting down.
TCCACATATGAGGATCTTTCACTCCATTCTGTTCCATTCTTGAGGCCATTGTAATAATTGATTCTCTCTGCCTTCTTGTTCTTTTTGTGTAATTATTACTCTGTAAGTTAATCACTTGCTGAAAGTAAATAAATTCCTCTCAAGGTCCTGAGCTGCAATTTTATCATGTGGAGGGCAATGGGTTTCCACATTACTCACTCAGAGTGAGAGTACTTCTAATTCCAATCTGTGACGCTGCATGTTCATTTTCCTTCAGCACCCTTTGACCAAAACTTGTTGAAATTAATTGTGCTGCGCTGATTTCATGTCACGAAAATATGAAGGAGAAATATTAATCAGTTTATTAAAAATCCAGCAAATGTCAGGGTATTACCAGCCTTAATTAATATGTGTTTAAATTCTCTGCCCTGGGCCCTCCAGTCTTTTATTTTGTTTAAACTGAAGCTTGACATTTTCAGTCAGCGCATTATTGTCTAACAGCGGGAGAGTGAAAGCTATACCCCTTTCCTTAAACACACCAGGCTGTGGAATGTGCTCTGTCTCTCTCCCATTCCCCTTCCATTTGTTAGGTACTGGACACAAGACCCTGACTCTGTTTGAGAGATTCCTTTTCTTTGGGCTAAAAGGAAAGAGTCAAGCGTCAAACCACCGCTGTAGCCAGAGCCCAAAATCTGTACTTCAGGGCTTCAGTAATTGCAGTGGGTAAAATCTTTTAGTGCTGTCAGGAAGGATTTTTTTTTCTGTACCAAACCAATGATACTGTGTTTTTATTGGTTAAGAGTTTTTTTTAACTTGCACCATAAATCGTAGTTAAAAAAACTGAATGAAAATTCCCAGGTCATGGCAACTGATGGTTCTGTCCATAAAAATGGACAAAAGCCAGAAGGAATATTTTCATGCCACCCACAAAATATTTCTGCTGGGAGCAATTTGACTTTCTCACTGTGGTGCCATCCTGACATCATGTCTCTATTATCTTTGCTTTCTCCTTCATGTCAGTTTTTCTAATTAGTCCCAAAACCATGGAGCAGTGGCCCCAGTGCTGGCATCAGGCACTCTGCTTTGGAGATGAGTTGGAAAGGGAAATTTTACAAAAGTATGTAGTGACAGAATAAAGGGTAATAGCTTTAAACTGAAAGAGGGCAGAAGGTTTAGATTGGATACTAGGAAGTAATTCTTTACTGTGAGAATGGTGAGGAACTGGCACAGGTTGCCCAGAGAAGCTGTGGATACCCCATCCCTGGAAGTGCTGAAGGCCAGGCTGGATGGGACTCTGAGCAATCTGGTCTAGCGGAATATGTCCCTGCCCATGACTACGGAAATTGGAGCTAAATAGACTTTAAGGTCCCTTCCAATCCAAACCATTCCATGATTCTATATTTCTAAACCAGAATAGGGAATATCCCACCTGAGGCACTGATGAGGATTTGTGACTGAGCTTGCACTCCTACCCTAATTATGCTCTGTGGAGACACGTGTATGTGTCATTTGCCAGGGTGAAATATAAGACACATACTGAATATAGGAAATATACTGAAAATAGAACACAGGTAGGTGAGCACATTATGTCTGTAACTTTACAGACCTCTCATTTGGCCAGTCCTTGTTTGCATCAGCAGTTTTATTTGCTCTCACCACTTCGTCAACCTGCATTTTACCTTGGAGAATCATGGATTAATCCTGCCAAGCACTCCAAAGCAGCATCCTATTGCTCGCCTCCCCCAGTCTCATTCTTCAGTTGTGCCTTCAGGCTTGTTCCAGCTGGACCAAACCATTATAGAGGCTGTGTATGGATAGTTTCTTGTGATCCTGGATCTGTGTGTGAAAGTAGATTGGTCCTTTCTGGTTGGGTGGGCCATGAGAATTTCACCTGTCACTTCAGGCATTGGTTGAACCTTTCTCCCAACCTCTCTACAGCAGGAAAACCTGGGCTTAGTTTGGCAAGTGTCCTCCCACCTGCATATATTTTGCCCCACAAGACTCATGATCTGGGCTGTTCTCTGCCTTCCAAGTCTGGTTTTCCTTGGCTTCTCTTCCTGCACTGGATGATGTGGAAAGGAGTCTCCAGTGATTCCACGTAGCTGGAGATGGTGTCCATAACCAAAATATGTTCAAGCGCCTTTCCCTTCTGAGATGGACACTTTTGATCCACTGTTACTAAATCTCCCGAAAGGTTTCCCAGCTTTGTTTTAACTTTCCATAATCCATCTTTTTTTGTCTAACCTGGCTCTAACACAGTGATCAAATTGTCACTGTCCTCTGTCCATGTGCCTGTCTGGATCCCCATGGATCTCAGCTCTCCAGCTTCTACCAGCACAGCACCAAGCTGCCTCCTTCTCTCGGAGCCTCACAGCCACATGAAAGGTCTTGCTTCCAACAAAGCAAAAGTGTTCTGGTGAAGACTGATTTCCTAAGCCGTGGGTGAATCTCATAACCACAAACCCATCCTTCCTGACACTCTGCTGGGCCTCTGCTTATCACCCCACAGGCATGTGAGATCAGATCCACCACGGCCTCAGGCAGCTCTTCCTATGTGCACCACCCCACATCAAGGGTTCTGAGTGCAGGGGGTGGCAGCAGAAGGAAAGGAAGTCTGGAACATGTACCATCAGCCTGCTCAGTGAGCAGTGGGCCCTCAGGAGTCATGTGTCCTGCAGCTTTGTGTCTTGTGGCTGGACTCACTGTTGTCCAAGGTTGGAGCACTGTGGGCTGCTTCTGTGCCACAGTTTCTCTGAGAAACTTTGTATTACAGGGGGTCAGACAGGTTGAAAGTCTTGTTCTGTCTGTCCAGTCATTTCATGTTTTGGAGCTGGTAGATATCTTGGAACTCAACAGTGTTCAAATAATAGGCAACTAAAAGGTTCACTGCTGCATTAAAGACCTCTCAGATTTCTTTGTGGATTTCCTTTTTTCTTTTTCTCCTCTACATAGTGTACTTGTACTTTGTGATCCCTGGAAGTACCATACTTGATTAGGTCTCCTTAGCAATATAAGGTACCAAATTAAAACCCCCATGAATCCAAAATTTTAGAATTTTGGGGTGCTCTAAGTCCAAATATGAGTTGATCACCTTGTACTGTTTTCTGGAAACAAACCTCAAGTGCAGAAAAATTACCTTCATAGTTAAAGTCATCCCATCTATCAGTTCTGCCTTTGGACATTGCTTCCTTGGATGGCAGGCTCTTGGAGCACCACAAGAAACCAGCTTCTTTATTTGTGCTCAGCAGTGCTCAGCAAAACAAGACTCCTAATCTGAAAGCAGCCTTTAAGGCCATTAAAAAACAGAAATACAGTTTAAATATTCCTCTTTTCTAGAGGATTTGACTCAGCCAGCTCTGGGAAAACCCACCTTGTTTCCTTCTCTCTGCTGATGTTGGCTTGGGTAGTTTCCTTTCCCTCCCTCTTCACTTGGATGAGGAGTGATCTGCCTTCCCCCAGAGCCTGGGATGTTTCCCAGTCAACATGAAGCCCACGATACCAGAAAAGTGCTGCTTCTTGCACAGCATTGCTCAGGGACAAAAAGAGAAAATGAAGTATCCACCTGTCAATGCCACCTTCTCTGTCAGCCTGTACACAGGCTGAAAAAATGCTTTCAGGAAACACAGTGTCATTGTTCAGATCTGTTGCTACTCTGAGTAATACAAACCCCAGTACAAACTGGGGCTTGTAAACAAACATCACCAATGGTTTCACTGCAAAAACCCTCTTGAGAAACACACTTAACATTTGGTCAACACGGCAGAGGGAAACTCTCCCCCAAGCTTTGTAAAGGAGATGAGTCATTTCCACCACTGCCTGGGACAGAGGGAGAGTTTACTTAGCATAGCCCCATTTGATGGTTTTCATTTGATGGTTGTGAGTCATTGGGGCTTTCTTTTCAGCTGGTCACCAACAGAGTGGCTTTGCTGACAAGTGGGCTGTGTACAAGGGAGAGACAGCTCTGGCCATGGGCAGCCAACTTTCTCCTCTGCCCTGCTGGAGCAGAGGAGCCCAAGCTAGAAAGCCCTGTGCAATAGTCTTGTCACTCATCTGGTGGTAGATGTGGGATTTATGGAGGGATAGCAACTTGCTTATTTAAGTTAACCATGGTTTTAAGACATGTAATCCCTCTGCGCTGTGATTGGTGTCCCTGCAGCTCCATCTGGCTCTACAGCACACAGACCTGAGTGGCACATGAGAATAGCCTGCAAGCCAGATGCTTAACATTTATTTTTAGTGATGAATAAACTTTGTAAGCATCTCATTATATAGTTGCCTGCCCTAATTAGTAACATTCAGACAAGCATTAATCTGCAAAAATGCTTAGCGGTGCTGAGAGTTCTCAGTGGAGCTCTGAGACATCTTCTTTGTGGAGGGATGGAGAGGAGGGCTGTAGTAGAAACAAATGAATGCCTGGGGCTTTGGTGGGATCTAGTTAGGTGTTCCAGGAGTTTTCAATGTATTGGGCTCTCCTGAGTGAATTAAGTGCAACTCTTTGCTGAACTGCATTGAATGTCCAGTGGATTCCCTTAACAAAAGGGAATTTGATTTTGGCCTTGTTATTGGGAGCTGGGGTTGTTTAGCCTGGAGAAGGAAAGACTCAGAGGTGACCTTATCACTCTCTACAACCCCCTGAAAGGTGGCTGTGGTCAGGTGGGGGTTGGTCTCTTTCACCAGGCAGCACTGACAGAACAAGAGGACAAAGTCTCAAGCTGTGCCAAGGGAAATATAAGCTGGATATTAGGAAAAAGTTTTTTACAGAAAGGGTAATAAAGTATTGGAATGGTCTACCTGGGGAGGTGGTGGATTCACCATCTCTGGATGTGTTTAAAAAAAGAATGAATGTGGCACTTGGTGCCATGGTTTAGTTCAGGTTAGGGTTGTGTTGGACTTGATGATCTTGGAGATCTCTTCCAACCTAATGATTCTGTGATTCTGTGATTTGCATCATCGTCCTGAAAAAACAGACCATTGAATGATCTTGTGTTAATCTGCAGTGATGTGGGCCTTACCTCTCTCTGCTGCCTTCATCGTGCCGCTTTGAAAGCGTGAACAGGGTGAAGGTAGGACAGAATTGCCTGGTCTTTAGGTTCCTGGTCCTCTCCCAAGCCCAACAGTCCCTAACACCCGGGTCTCATTGCATCCTGTCTTGTGTCTGTGGATGAAACCCGGGCCCTGTGAGGAGCTCCATGCTGGCAAAGCCCTGGTGCCACCCCAAAGCCACTCTTTCAGGAGAATGTTCCTCTTGAACATCCATCAAACCAAAAGTTTCCTGTGCTGTTGGATAAAAGATGAACACCCTGTTATCTCTTGCTGGAGGAAAGCCTGTATTACAGTAGACCCACAGTCCTCCAATGTACACAGACAGTTATCCTGAGGGGTAAAGCAATAACTCTAATGCAAGACAGGAGACATGACAAGCAAGTGGAAATTTTTGCATAAAAGAAAATGTCACAGACTACAACAGATATTAATGAACTGAGAAAACAGACAGATGTACATTAGGGATTTGAGTGATACCTGGAAGCATATTTTACTTTATTTCGTTCATATTTTTACATCTGGCACTTTCACCATATTAATGATTTAAGGAATAATTATTGTAAGGTTGAGTTTCCTTTTAAAAACTTTCAGTGTTCCATCCTGGAATTCTTTCCAGATGCTGGTAACTAAAACTGAAGAAACATGCTTCAAAATGATAGTTTTCTCCCAGTCAGGATGACAGCAAAATATGTAAACGACCAATGGCTCTTCTAGCTGCTTGGTTCTTTATGAGCTATCTGATTCCCTTCCAGTTTGTTTAAATTTTTACCATGCAGATGTTCCTTTGGGTGACCAATTTTTATAGTTTTGAAAAGATTATATCAGTTTTCCATGGTATTGTGTTACTGTATTTCTTGGATTTTTTTATAGCACTTGAAAGGCTAATTTCTTAATCAGACATTACTAGTGGAATGTAGAAAGAGAGGTTAAAAAGCCAAACTGGCACTGAGAATTAAACACAGGTTCATAATAATATGAAAGGAAAACAAAAAGCATCAACTTGAGGATGTTGTTATTGAATGAAAGTTGAGAAAACTGCTAGGAACATGCATTTTTTATTATTATCAAAGGTGTTAAAATATATACATAGCATATGTTTGGCACTGAATTGTTGTTACACAGTTCTGTAGTATTCAGCTGTCTTGGATAAAAACTATCACTTTGATACTGGAAAATTATTATGAAAATGTTAGTTTTGGGCCTACTAGTAAAAAGCAAAGATTGTCTTGCATGCCAGTGAGGTTTTAGTCAAGGGTTTGCACTGTTTCCAGAAACTATCTTTGGCAGCCACCAACTTTCACCTCCGTCAATAAGCCTGCATAACATTTTGTCCTTCCTTATCCTTGTCAGGAGAGCTGATGGGGAGACAAGAGATTCAACCTGGCTTCACACCCAGAAATTCAGAGACAGATTCCAAACACCACTTTAGGTTTATAAGTAGCAACTGAAACGGGATTTAAGGAATGCTGGTACAAACATTAAGAAATACTCAGAAAGAAGGAAAAAACCATTTCCCACTACAGGGTTATTCTGTTTTGTTTCAAAGTAAACATGAATGCTGTTATATTGACACACAGCTTACGTAGATGCGTGGTTTGGGTCCAGTCCAGTGCTACCATAATTGCAACAGCCACACCAGAGGCAGGTTGGTTTTTTATCAACCATTCCCAAATTCCAGGTTTCTTCAGCTCAGGGTCTTGAGCTGGACTCATCCCTCCAACAGGTAATTCTTTAGAGAGTATCTTATTTCTGGAAGTTCAGGATTCAGAATGGGCCGCCTATTTCCCGCAGAGTAGTTTCCATTGAGTCATATCACGTTCATGGGAACAAAAAAACAAACCAGAGCTGTGTTAGTTTATAACCTTGTGTAAATGTTACGTAACTTGGCTTCTGAAAGTTTTCTTTACCTTCTTCTGGAGCGCTGGAAATCAGCCCCAGCCAGCGGCAGGACGCGGAGCTGGTTGTGTTGGCACTCCAGCTGGTGTGAGCATTTTCTCTGGAGCCCGTTCAGGGAGTCCTGCTCACACAACCACCACTAAATCATCAGGCTCAGGGTCAGGCATAAGTTTTTCATCAGATGACAGAGTCAGGGACCTGTCACCTCTGCTTTGCCTCCAGCCACAGCACGGAGCACAGCCCACTGCTGAGGATCACCCAGGAATTAGCACCTAGCAAATTCCCTTGCTGCTTGCAGGAGCCCTAGGCATCTCTGTGCCTGTTAGCTTTCCTGCTCTCCTCCTGTTTTATGTTGTAGTTTGTGGCTTTGGGTCTTTTCTGCAGCTTGTTTTAAGCTTGTCACAAGTTTGGGGGAAATGTTTTGCAACTACCTCTGTGTATGAGCAGGAAACAGAAGCAGAAATGCTCTGTATCTTACATTTCTGTCACTTTTTGCAATTGCAGAGGACTTGGTCTCATTTTGGTCCTCCATTCCTGGGTAGAGATGTACTTTGCAGCAGGAAATGTATAAGTTTGATAGAGAAACACTGATCTTCTCTGTGCTGGGGTTTTAGTGCCTGTTTTGTGTGAAAAGTCAACCACCTGCTCTGCTCATTGGATTAGGGATGAGTACAAATCCTCAGACATGATGATTTTTCTGAGTCATTGGGAAACAACTTTACCAATTTATTTCTGCCCCTTGCTTTTCTTAACACCCCTTAGTGCTGAATAGTTGTGCTGTTGCCCAAAGATCTCTGCCTGCAATACCATGCAAAGGATTTTCGAGCAGAGGTTCTGCTTGGGCCTGCAAGGAGATGTGAGATTTCCTGGGGGAGTGCTGCCCAGAGCAGGCCAACACTAGCCAAGCTCCCTAAGTACTTCATTTCCACTGCTATGAAATCCATGCACATACAATGCTGCGAGCCAAACCACAGGTCGCAAATCAGATTTTCTTCTAAAAATCACCAGCAACCCAAGCTGGCGTTTTCTTTTTGGTGCATTTTATTTCTCAAGCTCTCAAGGAAGTGGGTGGCTATCTCGCCTTCTGCTCAGTAGCCTTTGGGGTCAGAGCAGCTACCTGGCCTCAGATACACATCTCAAAGGCTGTGCCTGCATGGACCTTGTCCTGAGAGAGAGCAATGCTGAGAAGGCCATTAAGAGCTGAATTCTATCCAGTACAAGTAGAAATAAGTCAAGAATTTCTAGGCCTTCCAGAAAACTTGATCAAAACATAAAAAATCTCTTTCCTCAGCTGTTGTCTTCCACCTCTTTTCCTCTCACTTCAGCCTGAATTAAGTGAAACTATCCATGGATTCACATGAGGGAAGGCTTGTGCAGTTTCCATGCCAGTCATATGGACTCTCAGTAGATTTACCTGGAACTGACTTGTTTGGTATGAAAAACTAGAAATACTTTCATCAGTTTTAAGTAAAAACAAATGGAATTTAAAGAACCCAAACCTAAGACCTGTGCAACTGGTGGAAGAGAATGCTACAACCTGATGTGCTGTAGGAAAAGGACAACGAGCATATTCCCTCTGACCTCTCTGAATTGGAGGGGTGATGGCTCAATAAATTAGGAATAGGTCTAACTCTTTGAAAAGTGTTTACAGATACCAGAATGGTATTTCTGGTTGCTGGGACTACATCTTAGACCTGGCACTTTTGTTCTCCTAGATCCCATTAAGATTCCCATGCATTTATGCCAGGGTAGAATTGAACTTATACTGTGCTCATCTCTATTCCAAGCATGCTGGAAGGGAAGAGGAATGGAGACACTTTAGGTCACATTTTGTTTCCTATACTCTGCTAACTTAATTGAGAAATCAAGGAGCTGACTAAAGAAAATACAGTAACGAGAAATATATTTATATTAATGTGATGTATGTTGCAAGAAAAAATTTAATTGAGAATTGATGTAATTTTTTCAAAAATACAAAATAATCTGGATTGTGAAAGCGTTATTAGGGTTGAGAAAATAAACATTTCCTGTTGTGGTTTCTGCAAAATATCACCGGTGGCAGTTTTAGAGTCATCTGTAATTTGTGTTCTCTGGGGAAATATTTCTGTGATTACATATAGGTCTGAAAGTTACAGTAAGTATGTCCTCTCCTGGATCAATGAGCCCTGGAAATCTTTATCTTCATTAGTTATAGCCTCTGTCATCCCAGGGCTCTGAAGGATACATTTCAAGTATCAAGCGTAGTCATTATAATGCAATAGGAAATAGTCTAATAAATTATCTGTCCTGTTATTGTTTCTAGGACAAATATTGGATGTAGGAAAGATTTATTAGACGGAGATATTTGTGAATTTATCTTATAAATTAAACTTTTTGGAAACTGAGTCTATTATTAACACCAAGACCCCACAAGGATTTAATTAAAGGCCTATTAGTCAAACTAATTCCTGACATGACATAGGTTTGTATTACACAAACATATTTGACTTTCCAAACATGCTTGTGAGATTTGGCATTTTGCTGAGAGATACTTATTGATAAACATAACTGGGAGAAATTACTGAAAAGAAATTCTGGCTTCCACTGGATGTAAAAATTACCTCCTATTACTGGTGCCTGGGAAAAAATGAACATATTGTAGAATAATTCACTGTTATAAAATCACTTCTAGTAAGACAGATGCAGAATATTGGATGCGACCCTCTATTTAGAGAGCAAAAGGATAAGGACCACACACACTTTCAATTCCAGACTCAAATTTTCAAGATATGAGCATGAAAACTCGGTCTGTGCTGTAGCAGAGTTAGAGCAAAATGTCAAGAGGAGCTCAGCACCACTGGCAGCAACACAGACCTGGGAGCTGGGATAGCTAAGTTCCCCTCCCATCTCCATCACAGACTGGATCATAAAACCACAGAATGGTTTGAGTTGGAAGGGACCTAAAGATCATCTGGTTCCAACCCTCTGCCCTGGCCAAGGACACCTTCCACCAGACCAGGTTGCTCCTTTCCATATGATGTTGGGATTTAAGCCAGAGTCCTGTTTGGATCTTGCTTAGGACCTTGTGATTGCATGTTTCCAGAGAAACCAGGCATGGTCTGGATCTTTCATCACTCTTTTAAATGCAGAAAGCATTGGCCATGATATCTCCATGGGCCAGTTGCTGGGATAATTGTGCCATTTCAAGCTCACCTGTAGAACAGATATAACAGCATTTCCAGGCCCTTCTCTCTGTATGGATTTTAGAACAGAGGCTGGGAAAGGTGAAGTCATAATGGAGCTTTGGTCCCTGCTTTGACTCTGTATCAATCCCAGCACCATTGGAAGCAGTCAGGGACGGTAACTGGGGACTGTGCATGAAGCCACTGATGGAAGTCAGACCTGGCAGATGTTAATAGGAACAAATGTAATGACAGCTCTTCTCCTTTCAGTCAGGGGGTTTGTACAATGTGAGCGAACACTGCTTAGCCTAGTTTAGGTTTAGGCGCAGCTGATCTGCCTTGGAGTCTCTTCCAGTGCTGGTTTCTTTGACTCTATTAGATGTTTTCACACAGAGGCTTTACAGTCACTGCTGATACATCATATCTCAGCTAATTCAGTAGACACCTTGGTACAATTAGTAAGAAGATATTCCCCTATCACATCTAAAATGAAGCTTATTTTACAGCTTCTTGGCATAGAAAGTGTTTTGCTAACCTCTTACACCAGACCATAGAGGTAGAATTCATCAGATTAACATTTTAGCACTGTGGCTTCATCAGAAGGGTCTGTTGTGGTCTGCATCTCCTGAAAGGGCAGCAATCCCCTTCTAACACCCAAGTATTAGTTCATGAGCACATCAGCCAGATGTCAAAGTCAGCCTTGCTCTTACCAGAGAATAAATAAGGGAGGATTTTCACACCAGTTCCCATCTATAATCCTGTGGCATTAAGTTATGGTGTCTCAGTTTTGGTGAGTATGAACAGGCAGAAGAAATGAGCCTTGTCCTCCCACTGCTGTTGCATGGATTGTGCTGACAGTGGGCAAAGGTGCCACGTGCCACCCGTGGTGTGGTTCAGGCCCACCCTGGTGACAAACTGCTCGTGGAGGAGAATGGCTCTGAGCCAGCACACTGGGCTGGGGGATTTTCAGTGGAAATGTAATTAATGAGAAAGCTTTCTGCAGCCATCCTCAGTGTTCAGTAAAAGCATGACTTGATGTTTTAAAAATTTATCCAAAGATATTTTTAAAAAATCCTGCATGTTTATTCAAACTATGGTTTTTCCTTTACCAAAATCTACATGGGAAAAAAAAAAAGAAAAGAAAAAAAAAAGTGTATTTTTGGGATTTTTTTTGGTGTACAAAGAAACCAAAGTCCTGCTCTTGTCTTGTGCCCCTAAAAACCTCAATGCAGAAGTCTGTGGAATTTTGTATTTAATTTAGGGGTTTATTTCACATCAGTTAGAACAGAACTGTCTTTACAAACAAACAAACAAAAATTACAGGCTGAATTCTTGTTTGTGCTGCAACAAGACCTATAGGTGAGACTTCAATAGGGACAATGCAGGGGAAGCAGAGTAGAAACTGAAAAAGTATCCACACTTTAGAGAGTTATGGAGATGAATAAAATCATTATCCATCATCTTAGCTCTTCCCTGGACAAAGTAATCCTAGTTAACTACCCCCATCAGACAAAGATTAGCCTCATCTCTTTCAGCAGGGCCAAGTGGATGGAGGCAACTCCGTGTACTTTGAAAAAAGTGAGGACTGGAACATAACTATCATGAGCAGCCCGAATAGATATGAATACTTCAAAGGAGAAATAATTGCACAGAAATTGGGAACTCAGTGGGGTTTTTAGGCCTGATTTAAGGCAGAAGAAGGAAGCTGATGATGTTGGCTCTAGTCCTGGCAGTGGTGGTAAAAGTGGAGGCTGTTTCAAGCTCTGCAATCCTCTGTGAGATACTAAAGGAAATTTCTCTGCAGACTTCAATGGAAAATGTTCTCTGCGTTTCAGTCTCATTCTTGTTGAAAGTGGAAAAATTTTCTAGAAATTAAACTTCAATGGAAAGCAGGGGTTTTGAAACTTTGAACTTGTCTGTTTTCCAGGAAAACCTTCATTAATAGCCAACATTATTAGCGAGGACACATGAGTCATGAAAACCTCAAGAAATTTTCATCATAAACTAGCAAATAATGAAAAAGAAACAAATTATCTAGGAATGTGACAGAACTTTTGGGGGGTTTTATCTTCTCTCTAAATGGCAGTGATATGGAAGATTTGAGCCAATATTAATCACATCTCCTAACCTAGAAAATGAGACTGAATTCTGCTGCCAGCCCACTGGGTGACATGGCTTTGCAGTCACCAGCACTGAGCCAGTTCACACCAGCCTGCCATTTGGCCCTGAATCATGTGGTATTTGAATTTCATCTCTCCCTGCACCCTGATCAGATTAAGAGCAGGACTTTAAGAGACTAGAGTCATCACAAAATCAAGGCAGAATTCATACTGTGTGTCTGCAATGCACTGGAAAGAAAATTAGTAAAGCTAATAAAAGCAAAAGGTCTTATTAATTTCTTTATTTTCTCCTGGCTTCAGCTCAGGGACTAGGATTAACTTGTGGCAGAAGCATATAAATCTCAGACTTAACTACAATTCATCCTCCTGACCTCCTTTCTGAAGGGTTACAAAATCCTCAATGAAAAGCCTCAGAAGACCACTAAATATCATTGCTAGTGCTGTGCTGGGTGCTATTCTCATGTCCATCAGTTGTCAGTTCTTCTTCTCAAACCTTGAAGAGATCAGGATGTTGTTGCAAAATGGGAGAGGTCTTTGCACCAGCAGTCCTGGTGACTCAAAATGCTGAGGGAAATACACTGATTGCAGAAGGTACTCAAGCACCTTTAGGATCACAGTAATTTTTCATCTTTAATGATTGTCATCCCTTCTCAGGTGTCAATTCATTAAAATACTTCTTCGTCCTTTGCCAGATAGTTGTGTCATAATTAATTTTTCCCCTGGATCTGCTGAACCCAAAGTCTGTGTAGTAATTTTGACTTTCCCTCCTCATTTTGACTGTCATGAGTATTATCAAAGAATTAGCTTTTCCTGCCACAGCCCAGGGTCTTGAGGGCAGCACTAATGCAAGTCCGTGTTGAAGACTGATCCATGTATCCCAGAGAAAGATTGCTCCTCCCAAACTCCTCTGGAAATACCAATCAATGTTGCCATCTGGAGGACACACGGCTTTACAGTAGACCCTGTTTCCATTTTATGCTGCTGCTGTGATACCCCCATCATGAAAGCCCAGCTCACCACAAACAGTTGTTACTCTGCTTTTCATGTCCCAGATTTGCTTCAGTTCCTTCTGCAACTGATTATATCTGTTAGTCTTTTTTTGTATGTTCCACGAAGCCTATCATTATTGTATTACTTCTACATCTGGGAAATTGTTGCTATTATCATTATTAAATAATAACAACCATATCTGATATCTTGATTTGTCAGAAACGCAAAAAAAAACCCAACCAAACCCCATGTTTCCTCTTCAAATGATTTCTGGTGTCTTGGAAAAGCATTTTTGCTCAAAGCAAGGGCTGTGCAGCGTGGCAGACTCAGAGCAGGCAGAGCTCTGGCTTGCTCTCTTTAGGAAAGTCAAAGGGTAAATTTCTCATGAAACTGAGTCCTGGATGTAAAGTGCAGAGACAGAAAGTGCTTTTACATAGGTCAATTTAACCCCTTCATTTGTAATGTTCCTAAGGACAGGATATCATCTGACAGAGCTATAGATAATAGATGTCTAATATCACCTAGGTTTCTATAACCTGTGTGGTGAGTGTGGTGTCTCCATGGGATGATTCATCTGACTTACCCAGACATCTGCTGTAGGAGGAATGCAGAGCTCTCCTCTTCCCACTGACTTTAGAGGAGGGTCTTGAGCAGTCCTTTCAAATGCATGTTCAGTTTTTAAATAGCTGAAGGTGACTGAACTGAGCTGCCAAAGCTGGCTGAAAACTCTTAGATATCCTGAGACACTGAGACTTCACTAATCTAGACCAAGGCAGGTTCTCCCTGTTCTAGTCTAAGACAGGGAATATTTTGTGATATAAAGATAACATTAACATTTATAAATCTAGAGCTTATGTAATTGGTTTTGAAATGATTTTATAAACAGTCACAAGGGTGAAAGAGGTAATCCAGGCATCTCTGTGTTTCATACCAGCTACTCTAAAGAAATTCATTATTATGGTTTACCAGTAATAATATTAACTTGTATCACAGAAGTGATTCTGCAGCTGTACCCCAGCGTGCACCTGATATTCCAATTTATGTTGGAATCTACACCAACAATTAAAATTAAACTCTCTGGATTTTCTGCTTCTGAACTACTTTCGAAAAAAAAAGGATTTGTCAGAAACGCAATATAGTTTATATAATAGTTTATATTTGACATGAGGTCCATTGCTCTAAGAGAAGATTTCCTCTGACCTCCATGAGCTCTGGATGTGGTTCCATTTCTTGTACTTTAGTTGAGATTGTGTGGGGGATCTGTGGTTGGTGTGGCCATTCCAGCTCCTTGGGTCTGAATTAATTAGTTCTGGACAGCAGTTGAAGTCAGCACCTTCTAGGGAAGACACTCAATCTAAAGAACCATGGGTTAAATGAACATTACTCGAAACAGAAATAATGCTGGAAATTACCTTCAGAGGTCATCTTTGCCTGCTCCCTGCCCCAAGCTCTGCCTAAGCCTCTTGGTCAGAACTTTGTTTAACCTGTTCTTAATGGCCTTAACTTCCAGAGATCCCACCTCCTCCTCCCCAGAAAGCATCTTCCAGGGTTTCACTGTTCTTCCTGTTTAAAAGAGTTGTTCTTCTTCCCAAGTATTTTATCCAAACGTTCCCTGCATGTCACACTATCACTCCCCATCTTATCCTGCACTGACACAAAGTTAGAAATTGCAGAGCCAAGGAAACAGAACAGTGATTTTTCTTTACTAGTTGAGACAGAGACATCAAACACAGTTGTCAACGTCAATTTGGGCAGCACAGATGGCCCCTTTTCGAACATCAGTCAGATCAGAAAGTGATTTCTGGTTCTCAGTGGAAACAACATCCCCAAGTTGTCGGATCCTGTGAGCTCCCTGGGATAATAGCTTCCAGCAACATCCACCATGTACAGACTTTGGTGTGCCAAAGCTCCCGTGACCTGAGGGCAATAACTCCAGCAGACTGCGGCAGAGGATGGATATTGCAAGGTTCAGTGGGAGTGGTCCCTGTAAAAATTAATTGATTTTAGGACAAATTGCACCCCAGAAGATCTTGACAGTAGGATCCCAGGAGGAAATGGGCAGCCATCTATTCTGTAACCTCCACAGCTTTTGTCAGCTTGCAAGTTAGGTTCCCTGTTCCAGAGGGTGTTTTTAAATCGAATGTGGGAGCCTGTATGGACACATATAGAGACATATGGAGACCTCGTGTTCTCAGGCCCAGGTTCTCCTATACTTCTTCTAATTTAAAGGAATGCCTCTATTCCTAGCTGGCCTTTTAGTGATTCATGGAGTACTCCTTCAGTATTCTTGTTTTAAAATTGGAATGCAAGTTTAGCAGGGACAGTTTTGTAAGCAGAATGACATTAACTCCATAGAAATGAATTTATGAATTTATTTTAAAAGCAACATGATTTCTTACTTGATGTCCTGCCAAGTAATCTTGTAAATAATTTTATTCTCTACTTGGTATAGTGGAGTTGAGTACAGCCCTAATTGGGTACTTAATTTTCTACTTTGATGTATTAGCAGCCTTCTTGGTAATACCTGTTTGTAAACAGTGTGAAGTTGGAAACCATGTTATGTTCATATATTTTCAGCAACACTGTGGTACAACATCCCTTGTAAACCTCCAAACAGGCTATTAAAGGGTTTTCCTGTGGCTTGCACCAGAGCACTGACGGAAACTGAGGCACAGTGCAGTGATGGAATTTGGTCCAACAGGACTCTCCAAGCCCTGCTGTGCCCCTCTCTGTGCTGGTGTCCTTACCAAAGGTGTTCAGGGGTTTAAAGATGCCTTTGCCAGTTTTATGCCTTTGTCTCCACCACTGAATCGTGTGTTAAACTCAGTTAAAAATTCCCAGTGGCCTGGAAGGGCATGGAGAGGATCTTTGTGTGTATCTCCAGGTAGATGTCTGGACAGGCTGGTACCCTGTGACCGCATCGACAAAACCTTTGGTGGAACCACTTTCTGCTGTCTTGGAAACTGCTGTGTTTAAGAGAATAATGTTGCTATCGCCACTGGTTTTTTTTGCATCCCTCCCCCAGAACTGAGCAATATTTCAGCCCAAATTAAATGGGCTGTCACTTTCAGAGCAGTACATTTGACTCCTGTGTGTGACTTTGCCATTTTTGTCTTGTTGAATACTCTCTGTTGGACTATGATGAATGATTGCAGAACAAAGTAAAAAATAGGCTGAAATCAAAATGTTTCAGCTTTGTTGAGAAAACACATTCCAATTGAGCCAAAGTGGATTTTTCAAGGAAGTTTCCTAATGGGGAAATTGTAATTGCGAGCAGGGGGAATGGTGAGCTGCTCCTGGGATTTTGTAAAAATATTTATTTTTGCAAAGGATCTTGCAGGAACCTTTGCCATAAACGACCCCCAACAGAGATGCACTAACCCCTCTCCCCATCCTTTTGAGGATCAGAATGTTTCTTGTGACTTTGGGGATTGGGACTGGGTTTGGGAGCCTTCGGAAAGGAGCATGCAGTTCTCACTGTGCCCTACCACAATATATTGCATTTATCCCACTTCAATGTGCAAAGCGTGTCTTTAATTTCCAGTGAACAAAGGTTTGGTTTCTAGTTCTGTCTTGTTTTCACCATATATTTTCCAAAACCACTTTTTTTTTTCCCATTAATGTTCACCTTTAACCTATTGATTTGCTATAAAAACAAGCCCTTTTATAAAGGAAAGGTAAAAGGAAATGAGGGAAAACATAAACACATTGCAAAAGCAAGGATTTCCCAGAATAAACCCACATATAACACAAATATATTATGTAGCTTCTTTTATTAGCACTGTAAAAAAGAAGGCAGGGAAAAATGTGAAAATACATTAGGGATTTTAAAGGCAAGCAAATCAATTAGTCATTACTGACATAAATTTCCCTTTCCTGGGGACGTTCAACCTTCTCGTATCCCGTGGATGAACTCTAAAGCACCTGTAGTAGATCTGTTTTCAGTAAAGAGATTTAAACTACTGTAGATGTTTTTCCAAGGAAAATACAATGTTGACAGAATAATGCGTGGAAGAAGAGGCTACTAAGGCAGCTGCTATAAATTGCCAGCCTTGTAATCCCTCTTGCAACATGCCCAGCTTCACAGGATGTGCATTTGTTGATGCTCTACATATGGTTTTGAGCAAAAGTAATTCCCCCCGCAACATGACGACAACTAAGCATGCCCTACAATTGCACAGAAAGGATCCTCCCCTCACTTCCCTCCCATCCCCGAGCACTGGGATGAGGATGCTCCTTTTGGAAGGCAGCGTTGTGTTTCCACATGTATCTCCATCACCTGGATAGATGTCTGTGGCACTGACAGGCGTTAGGACGTGAGTGTTCCCAGATGTCCCCACTGGAACAGGGCTGGGTTGAGGGCTGGGATGGTCCCCTCAGGATGCCCAGCTTGGCTTGTGCTGCCAGTGCAGGTGGGTCTCTGGTAGTGACCCCCACCATGGTTACACCATTCTTCCTGTGGCTCTCCCACCCCTGCCAAGGCAGGAGAGCATCTGGGAGAGATGATGGAAACCTCTTCCACCATCTTGGTGTAGTTTGGCTGTCCAGCCTTTCTCCTCCAACATCCTTTTCCACAAAGCAGTTTTAGCATTTTAGCCTTGGACACAATAAGGTGCTTATAGACCCTTCTAGTCAAAACTGATTCTGTACTATTTCAGGCTTCTTTCCCCTCCCTCCCTCTCCCTCCCCGAATATTATAATTTAAGCATTCCCAGCCCTTTCTCCTGGTGGAGGCACCCCTAAACTCCACTCTTTGTAGCTGCATTAATTTTATGGCAGATCATTTTCCCTGTCTTCTTCCTTGTGTGACCACAGAAAGAGCTGCCCACTGCTAGTTGAGAGCAACTGCTGCTGCTCAGGATAACCCTGCTTAGGGCTTCCTCATCTGGGATGGGCTTTGGACCCCTCAGGGGTGATATGTGCATGCTCATACATGAATGCTCTGGATCCCTGAGCTCACAAAAATATCCCTGGAGCAGAACTGTAAAACAGGCAGGGGAAAAGATTTTGTGGGAGACCCCACACCACAGGAGTGCCTGATCCTGAGAGAGCAAGAGTAGGAGCATGAGGAGGCAACCAGTACACTCTCCCAGCTGCTGTCCTTTGCAGAAGCCTTGCTCTGTCTCCTTCTCAGCTATTCTGGTCTCAGCTCCAAGAATTGTTTCTACCACGTCTTGTAATGCAGTAACTTTTCCATGTAAAATTTTTTAGGAACTGCAGCAGTGATCAGAACCCAGGACCCCTCTGCAGCAGCCTTGAGCAGATGCAGTGAAGCCAAACCCCCTCGTTCCATCTCTTATTCCCAGCAGCTTTTGAGCTGCCTCCTACAGGACCACACGGAGAGGGCTCAGGATGCTCCCACCCTGTCCCTGCTCGGGTGCCTTTGGGGACCATGAGTCAGAGCCCCTCCAGGACGAGGTGTGAACTGCAAACACCATCTCCCTTCTCCAGTGCCTAAACAGAGGCTGGGGTGAGAGATCTGGGCTGTGCAGTTCTTGGGAGCAGTTCAGAAGCAGCTCCCACACTGGTGCTGCTGCACGGAAGAAACCAAATCCCACCCATGGCAGTAAGTGAGCAGCCAGGGCTGTGTGTCAGCATGGCACTGCTGAACCCCATGAGAGAGGTGAGAATAGGAGGATATCCCCACTGCCACTGGCATCAGGCATCAGGAGAGTTTCACTGCTTGGCAGGGGAATTTGCATGTTTTGAGTCAGGCAGACTTTTTTTCTGTTAGTGTTTTTTTTTGTTTCTTGGGGTTTTTTTAATTTACTCTGAATAAAAAGGAATGTTTCCTACAGAAATTAATTTCTATAGAAAAAGAAATAGATGTGTTTCACACACACACACACAGACATAAACCATGCAGTTAATAGGAATCCCATTGTCTGTGGAAAATCAACATCGATGGATGTTTCTGGTTGTTCACAATGAGCCCCCAGGCCGATGGCTCTGGTCTGACCCTCCCCAGCATGAAAGCCTCAGGAGGAAAAGGTCTCCCCACATTCTTCCATTTTGAGCTCTGCTGTCTCCTGGGGAGTTCCTGGGGACTGTGGGATGCTCATGAGGAGGGACAAAAAGCTGGTGGGACCCGGGTGTGGGAGCTAGGGAATCAAATACACTTTAGATTGGCAAACTGTGGACGGCCACAGGGCTCCTGGGCGATGCCTTTTGGCCCAGGGTTTGATATTTACCGGTTCGCACTTGCTCTATGGGTCTGTGACCTCTTTTTGAAACCTCTTCTTTACGAGTTTATTTTGGCTGGGCTCAGGCATTCATAAAATTCCTAGGGAACGGGAGGCTTGAAACATGGCTTGTAAAAGGAGGAGTGGGGAGGTGGGAGAATGGATTGAGGAGGAGAGTTTTCCATTACCCTGTCATAGCCTCCCTAGCGCAGGTCTTACGCCTCTGGGTTCCTTTGCAAAGCTGCAGGCTTCTGAAAAGGGGAGAGAGAAAGGGAGGAGAGAAGGGGGAAAGCTTCCTTCCCCGTTTGGGAGGCAGGATCCATCCCTAAGTATATAGGTCTTTCTCCAGTTTCCCTTGTCAGTCATCCTTCTGCAGCTTTTGGTCTTCGCAGCAGGTCAGCAGAGTTGGTGAATAGCTCGGCAAGCACAAGGCATCTGAAACAAATTAGATCTCTTATAGCCACCCAGAGACTGATGATGGATGGAGGTCTGTATTTACAGCAAAACTAATTGGCAACATACACAGACATCCAAAAAAGTATATTATTTTGCCAGACTTTGGAGTCGCTAGGCCCTTTATTTTTTATTGCAGAACATTATACAGCTAGAGATAAAAAAGAACAGTGAAAGTTTTAAATCTAATAAAAGCATTTGACTGCAGAGTAAAAATAACATACACAGAGAAGTTTGATTTGGAATCGAATTTTATTAATGGTCTTTTCTCCACAAAATGTTTCCAATTAAAAAACAATTCTGAAGTGATGCATTAATAAACTGCTCCCCCCTCTCCTTTGGAGGGACTAAGAGTTTTAAAGGCTGAGGTGGATAAAAAAATCCAGTGGATGTTATTAAAACATAATTTAATATAACCTAAATATAGTGCTTGCATACCACAGAGAGAGAACCGGCTGTATAATTGAATTCGAAACAATGATAGTATGTTGACTTTTCAAAGAGAAATATTATCAGATTGTAAGCTGCTGTTCAAAAGAGGGGTCTTCTTTAAACACCAAGGCATGCAAGAAGCAATAAAGAGCAAAATCAGCCACATTTCCCTGGACAGCATGTGGCAGATTTAGATTTCTCAATATGAATATATGTGAAATTGGGAGCATGCGGTAGATGAACAGTCTGGATTCCAACAAGTCATTTGTTTGATTTTTGGATGGATGATCTCTTTGCTTAGAAAAGAGGAGAGAAGGGAAAATACAGAGAGAGACAGATAAATGGGTCTTGCAGATCTGGTCTCCCAAAAGCGTTTGAGAAAATTGTGTATTTCTATCTGTCGATGTCATTGGGCAGAGCCTGGCTCTGAGTGGTGAAAGCTCGTGTAAAGTGTTTTCCCTGGGCCGGGAGCATTGTTCCCTGATAGACATATTTGCATGAGAAATAGGTGAGCTCTAGAGAAGGTCAAATGCATGCATGATGAGGGGGCTTTGGGCTGGGGAGGGGACTCTGATTCCCCTGACCACCTACACTTCTGTAGCTTTCCTTAATTTTGTTTTGAAGCGGGAATGAGCAGAGAGTGATCAGATGATCTGCATTAGCATCTTTCTGTGCTAAAAGTCCAACTTTCTCTTTGCTCATGCAGAAGACAAAAGAACAAGTCCCTTGCCCACCCCAAACACCAAAAAATCTCCATCGTCAGGAATCCTCCTCCTCAAGCCAGAGGCTGCAACAGACACGGTGGGATCAGGGAGCACCCACACCCTGTGGCACCCTCATCTGGCACAGAGCCAGAGTAAAAGGGTCCTCCTCGTCTCACCAGGCAGGGTGAAGACCTCTCTACACCCAACCATATCATTTACATCCACTTCAACGCCCCTTTTCCCAGCAGCACTGTGTGAAGGGATCTAAGTGCAAATAAGAATTAAACCCACGATCTTCCTCCGAAGGATTATCCCTGATCGCCCATTATTACTATTATTACTGTGTTTGCTGGGGCGGGTTTTCTTATTCTAAGCTTTCTCTCTCTCTCTCTTTTTTTTTT
>VXBB01017800.1:1014547-1029011 GCA_013399915.1 Illadopsis cleaveri | reverse complement strand
TTTTTTTTTTTTTTTTGGCTGCATCTGGGAAGCCGTCCTTTGTGTAAACAGCTATCAGAGTGAGCAGGAGTATGTGATCCATTAGCTCCGCTGAAAACACAATCATTGTGTTATTCCAAGCTGATGAAAACGTCCTCTGTAGTTTTCTCTCCCAATATCCACATGCCAATCAGCATTTGTCAGTGATATAATTTTCTCGCATAAACACATCCGTTGTGCAACTTCCACCCCGAGTAAATAGACATAATTCCAAAACCAAATAACACACTTGGAGGGGAACGGGAGATTAGACAGACAAGGAGGTGGAGGGGGAGCAGAGGGGAGTGAAACTGCAAGGGGAGATCGGCTTTAATTGCAAAGGGGGAAGATGGAAAATTCTCAGGAACAGGCAACACAACTGGTTTATTTCTTCATAGAGCAAAAAGGGCTGGGAAGGCGAACAGTTTGGGCTATTTTTTTAATGAACATTTGTGAATGAGGACCACCATGAATTGCTGAAAGAAGGATGGCTGTTGTTTATGGAATTGGGAAAACAATTTTTTTTTCCCAATTTGAAACAGAATAGACAATACGCTATAAGTGGGGAGGTGCCGTTTCCCCATTTTCACCAGAAGGCCTGCTCAGACATGCTACATTTTCCCCCTCCTTGTTCAAAGCTTACATAACCTCCGGGTAATTGTATCTTTGAATCCAATATTGCAGACTTATGCAAAAGAATGTTTTCCATCCCACATGTTTCCAGTGTGTTTGGTGTGTCTGTGTTTGTGTGTAAGGAAATTTGTAAAATAAATCCTTTATTTACATGAGTCCCCAGACTTGGCAGACCATGGCTGTGCCATGTGCATTCATACAGGATTGGTCTGTGGCTGTATGCAGTGTTTATTTAAATATATCCTCTGCCTACACACTGTACAAAAGGCATATGTGTACATCACAAAATGCTATATAGCAGTAGAAAATACATCTGTTCTTTAGAGGAATATCTTATGTGCTATCATGTAGGAGGACTATACAAGAAAATATGCTGGTGCAGGAGGAGGGGGTAAAAAGTATAATTGTGTGTGTTTGTGTGCACATACACACATTTTGTGTGTGTGTACATGCACCCTTGTGTATCTCTCCTGGTCACAGCCCTTGCAAAATTGGTGTCTGAGAGGGCTCCTATATGAAATAGAATCTACCTCTTGTCCTGAGGCAGAATTAAACCTATTAACCAATTTCCAAACCAATTCAAACGGCCGAAAACACGGTTTTCTGCTCGTATTTGTGTGCGCACTTCTCTAGTGAGACATGAACTTTAAATTCTGCTCTGCCTTTGAGAATGACCTGGGGCGATTTCAGGGGCACCCTGGGCGCGGGGGGCCGGCAGAGCAGCCCCATCCCTCCCTCCCCGGGCAGACAGTTTGCAGGCAGCTGCCCGTACGCCCAAACCACGCCGGCCGGAGATGCTTTCCGTCCCTTTTCCATCCCTTTTCCATGTGCACGGCGGCCTCTCCTGCAGCCGGGGCGGTGCCGTGGGTGTCGGCCCGGGCGGCTGTGCTGGATGTGCGCTGCGGGACAGCTGCTCCCCGGCACACGGGATGAGCATCTCCCGCCTGGGAGGACCAGAGGGGCTGAACCAGGGTCCCCACTAGGTTTTACAAAGCTCCTCCACTCACCCGGGGGGCGGCAACATCCCTAAATGCCTCCCAGCTGCGGGGTTCTCAAGCATCACTGGCCGTGCCAAGAGCAATCTCTGTTGTCGCCCCTCTCGCCCGAAGCACCGGCTATCCCAAAGCCACTCGTGTCCCCCACTACCAGGGGCCTGCCTGGCTGCTCTGCACGGGGACCACGACACAAACTTTCATGTGATCCCACGGGAACCGATCTGGTTTCAAACACAAGCGCTGGATCAGCTGATTTGCATTTTTCCCCATCCGCGGGTCCCAGGCTAGGGGAGAGGAGAGCTGAAACTCTAAACCGCTTTGTGCTTATTTGCTTTATGATCCTGTTGGGTGCAGTGTTTACTCAAATCCGGCAAGCATCTGGATTAGATAATTTGTTGGAAATTAGCGGTGTTTGATGGTTATCGGCCCTTGCGTGATTAAAACCCGGCTGTCAGCGTCGTGTTTGGGTTTCAGGAAGGCAGGGACGGCAGCTGCAGGAATCCCCCTGCTCAGAGCTGTGGGGGGCAGTGGGGCTCACACCACCCCGGAAAGGATCCATCCAAGAGCCCCCTGCGCTCATGGAGAACTTTCCAGGAGAGAAAGAGGGGCAAAAGTGCTGAAAAAAATTCTGTTCGGCTCCTACTGACACATAGATGAGAAGGGAGGGAAGGGGTGCAGGGAGCGGGGGCTGTGTCTGCTGCCTCACAAATATTTCAGCTGCTTCTACCAGGTTTGTGCTTTGCCCTTCATATTTACACCAAAGGTGGGCACAGTGTGAGTGCAGAAAAGCTTTGCTCACTTTCTACTCTTTGTTTTTGATTTTTCCTATCTAGGGAAGTATTTGTGCATCCCTCCCCATCCTGCTCTCCCACATCCAAGCACAAAGAACATTCACCCTCTTTCCTTCTCTTTCCCCCTCCTTCCTTCACCCTTCCCTTTGGGGTTGAATCTTGCTCCCTTTAAGTTACCTGGGGTTTTAAATGGTGACAAGCCCAAACCCTGCTGGAGGGGTCTCACCATCATTATATTAATATGTGTATTTTTTCACAAGGCTTCACGGAGCAGTTCAGCAAAACACTCATGACATAGCCGATGTTTTGCAGGTCACAGGGAGAGGGAAGTATTAAAGATGTTGCTTCCTCCACTTGGGGCCAGTGGGGCTCAGTGAGTGCTGTGCCCAAGTGATTTTTGTAGAAGAGGGTCAGATATGTCAGTACCCTGTGCTGGGGCAGAACCTGGACTGCCAGACAGGTGCTGTGTGCATGCTCTTCCTGGTGGGATATTCACCAGCAGGAAAAGCCAAGAGAATGCTTAGGAAGTTAAATAATTACAGTCCCTTTCTCAGCTATATCAGTTAGATAAATGATTAAGAACAAACTGTATGAATACTTTGCAGGATGGTGAGAGATGTACAAGTATAAACATATTTAAAATATAATATATGGGCTTTTAAAGTGTGCTTCATCCTACAGTGACTCTTAAGAATTAATATTTTCAGCTGTGCATGTACAGATATATTCATTATATAGTATGAACCACATAAGATTGACTCAGTTACAGTAAATGAGCAGAGCTGAGGTATGCAACACTTGCCGGTTCTATTTTTTTAATATAGTGTAATATGCTGTCATAAGAAAGGGTACCAAATGATAAATAATCTCTGCAGTTACATTCTGAAACTGGCCCCACCACTTGCTCCCAACAGTGTTTGCTGCAGCAGTCCCTGCCAGCTCCCCTTTACGCAAGTGGGGTGGGAGGTTATTTGGTCATCTTTGCACTGCCAGGGATGTACCAGTGCTGTGGTGAGGAACCTGCAATGGTGAACATCAGGCAGACCTTCAGGCTGGTCCCACCTGGGCTGCCAGCCTCATCCAAGCAAGATCTGAGCATTGTAAATTTACGGAGGCAAACCCAGAAGGAGTTGTGGTATCATATAGGAATGGGTGTTATCTTTCAACCCCTCATTTTCAAACTGCTGTTCTGCATTTAGAAGCTATTTCTCTAGTTTTCAGTAGTCAGCTGTGGGACATGGATTTGTCTGCAGATATGCCTGCCTGGGATGCCCCTAGGTTGATCTATTCCATGTCAGTACATCCGTATGGACCAATGCATGGTCCCGCAGTACCTGCATCCAGGGCAGTTGGGATAACGGGGCACCTCTGGACCAGACTCTGTATGTGTGTGTTCTCTGCAGGCTTCTGGGCTAGGGAAATTATCAAATCATCACCCTTTAAACCTTTCCAATCACTTCCCGCCCACAGCTTGATTTCTGGGGCCTTCAGATCTCCAGGCAAGTTTGCTGCCTCGCACTAATGAATACCGCACTGAGTGAAAACTCTATCTGCACATCTTTAAATTAAACCAAACCACACACATGCACACACAGAAACCATTTCAGCCTACCCAGTGGGTTTTTGCCTTGCTGCATGTGCAGCATTTCTTATTGATGTGGGAACCGTGCAGCAGAAGAAACTCCTTAAATATGCATCAGGAGCAATAATTTCTCCCCGTTGCCTGCAGCATGGGTTCAGACGATATGATCATGAAAAGGGAATGATTTCCTGCCCCGTAGAATGTAATTTTGTGAATGGAGCCATGTAACGCAGCATAGTAGCTTTGAAAAAAAAACACCATAAAAGACATGAGAGGAGAAAACAAGTTGTACACCACTCTGTCTTATGGAAAACAAAGCTGACTTACATGGATTAACTTCCTTGTTTGCCCTTTCATTGTTCCTTGATGGTAAAACTCTTGCGTTATGATTTTCAGAAGCACATAGCACTGAATGGTTTATGATGTTTACTTAGCATATAGGACAATAGATGGAAAAGTGCCATAATTTGTGACGCTGACTGCAAAATAAACCTACCATCATTCACACAGAGTGCTGTTCCTCTGGATAAACAGCCACGTTGCTGCTTGGCAGGAACAGACCATCGTCTCCCGGGTCCTTCTTGCTGGAGCTGCACATCTTCGGGCCTCAAGCCATTGGTGTTTAAACAGAGAGGCCTTTTGACTCCAGTGGGGCAGTGCTGGCACTGCACAAACTCTTTGTCCCTATTTAGATAAAATAAAGATCCCTGAAAGGCCTCCTGGCTCAAAATCCCCTCATGTGTTGCTCCACAATAGCTGCTGACATGGTAAAGTTGCAGAGAGGCCCCCAGCCAACAGTTTAGATATAGTATCTTGGGACCAGGAGCAGTTCAGATGTGGAGCAGGGTCCATGTTGTAGCACTGGTCACCAATCTGTATTTGATTTACTAGGATAAGAAATCTCCTCATCCCCATTTTGATTTATGAAACCATCTCCAGTGCATCAAGGTGGATTGGAGTCCAAAGTGACTGAACTTTGGAGCTTTTCCTGTGAGACTTTGAGTAAGGCCTTGTCTCAAGACCAGACTCTGAATCATGAGTATGTCTGAGCAAGTGTGTCCAGTGAATTTTATATATGCTTGAATTAACAAATCCTAGAAGACAGGGTGGGAAAGAACCTTGAGAAGGTACTGATATTTTTGCTCCTCATCCAGGACCTAAACAGCCAGCTCTAACCCATTCCTGCCACAGGCACATCAAACCTCTTCTTAAAACTCCCTAATGATGGAGGTACCATAAACTCCATCAGCAAACTCTTCCATTGCTCTCTTGTCTTTTGAAAAACTTTCAAAAGTTCTTTCAGTTTCTTTCAAAGCTCAAGGACTAGACTCTTTTTGTCCTTCCCATAGGAAACACAAAGGTCTACAACCTCCCTCTTCTCACTCAGGGGTCTATGGGCTGTCACACTGGGCCCTCTTTGCATTTCTTAGACTGAACACACACGCTAATTTTCAACCATTTGTTGACTCAATTATTCTCAATTTCTGATCCACTTTTTGTGGTTGTTGTGCTCCTCTGATTTCAAGCTGCTCTGTGCCTTCCTTAAGAATCTCCCCCAAGGTCTGACTATTTCTGGATTTGATCAGCTCTGATCAAAAGTTGGTTATGGACCATCTTTGTGGTTTTGACTTGAACTGGATCCAAAGCAAACGAATCCCATGGCATTTTTTCCCATTGGTCTCTTGGGATGTGGCAGTTTTAAAGCAGCTGCAGAAGACAAACAGAAGACGACCTTCCTGGCAGTGAGCAGTGGGACAGGCTTAGCTCATATATCTTGCATAAGAAACCCTGGGTTATTAATTTCAGTATGAGGCTGAGTTTTTCTCTTTGGCATGTCACACTGGCTTTTGATCATCCAGGAGCAGTGGCATAGAGGAGAGGGAGAAATTGTGCAGGTGCTGAACTTTGCCCACAGCCACACTGAAACAACAGCCCTCCTGGTTTGCTTTGTTGTGCATCATCCAGCTCACCAACAGCAACCATCCAGAGCCCAGACAGGCTGTAAAACCCCATTCAATATGTCCTGTTCCACATGGGCGTCCACTCTGGAAATGGTTTTTAGCTGGTTGTAGCTTGAATAGTGTAACAGGTCATCAGCCAGACTGCTTGCATGCACGTGGTTGATAAGGAACAGGCAGCATGGATTTATCTGATCTCATGTCACATCAGTCTAGACTTTTCTCCTGACAGAGTAATAAGTTCTTGTGGGCAGGGAAGCTGCAGTTGGACTATTTTATCTTGACTTCAAAATCAGTGACATTCCCATAAACATATCAGTCCAGTCAATACTAGTCAAGCCGTTCTGTTGTGCTGGGTGTGGAGAGAAGTACAGCTAAGGTGGCTGCTTTATACAAATCATTCTGAGAAAAACAGACATGGTTTGCCTTTTACATCCTACTATTATATTATTATTATTATTATTCAAAGAACGTGTCTTCTGAGGGAAGGAACTTTCTAGTTCTACTTCAAAAAAAAAAAAAAAAAATTATAACCCCTCTAATAAAATAACCAGGAAAGTTTCCTCTAAGAGCATGTCATTATGTCAACTCTGTTCAGTGGAGAAGCATTGCATTAGTAAATATATATTCGGGAGCTACTTGGTGATCATTGACATTTGGCACTGTTCTTTCATCTCTTCCTATTAGCATGTTTATGTTTGGAGTGTACTTGACCTATTTCAGAAATATTCCTCATCTTTTCCCATTATTTACTGAGCAGCAATAACCCTGGATAGAACCGCTGCATTTTACAGGCTGCAAAGTTTCACAGAAACAAGAGGCCCCTCTTGTGTTGCTTAAGTAGCTCATCTGTGAAGGTAAATATATTCCTGGATTTAATTAGGAGTTGCAGTATTAATATTTATGCAGATGAAGCTAGGTTGGGAGGGACACAAAAGAAGGGGGAGCAATGGTGTGTTCATCACTGCTGAAATGAACTGGCCAATTTATTCTTCATGAGGGGTCACAGACAAATGTCTGAGATCTCTTGCATGAAAATAACTGTTTCACTCCTCACTCCTAACTGAGGGCTAGGACCAGGTCAGAGATCCAAAGGCACAGCTTGCACCAAAACCTTGTTTTGTTTCCTATTTAAATGCTATTTTTCATGCCAAGACAAATTTGAAAGCCAAATGACACTGTTTTGAAGACAGATCCTCTAGGAGTATGGAGAAGGGAATTTCAGAAGCTGGAGCAACAGGGGAGATCTGATCCATTCTGTCTCATGTTGGATATGATTTTCATGTCCTGTAATACTTTTCTGGATATTAGAATGTTTTGAGGCATGTAATGAAAATTCAGAATCTTCCACTATTTTGTGGCTGATAATGGAAGATTCAGCCATAATGCTTGGCGTTTATATTTTGAAGCTGTACAATTTTAAAGTACCTCCTCATTATAATTCTCAAATACCTTTTCATTTCCACAGTCTTAAGCTGGAACACATTGTCCATTTTCAAATTCTCACACAAAAGAAAAATATTTGAATCTGCACTGACCCTTGAATCTCAGAGACAATTCAGTTCTTTCTGATCTTGCCTTTTCAACACAGATGAGATAGCAGAAACCTCCTGGCTTGGACCAGACTTGTTTTTTTCCACTCTTGCTCTGACCTTGGAGCCCTTACAGAATTTGGCTTGAAAAAGTTTGGGGGTACATAAAAGAGGAGAACTGGAGATCCATCCTACATGAGTGAGCTTAAATAGGAGCATGAATTGTTCAAAGGTGGCATCTTCATGTTGATAGAATGTGTGATGGAGAGTCCTGGCACATCAGAAGTTATAAATCACTTGGGAACACAAAGCTGTCAAAGGCAACATGGAAAACATGCTTTTTCTTGCTCTAAGAGCAGTTCACCTCTTTGTTCTGCCTTTTGTACCCAAGCTGCACCTGCCTTTGATTTTAATTATCAGGTACTGGGGCAGCACAGGGACGACTGTGTTAGAAAGCATCACCTTCCCTTCAGGCTTCAGCTTCAGCTCTTTGTTCTGCTCTTATAAGGTAATTGGATGCTAATAAATCACCTCTCTGCTTCACCATATTTAAGATGCTTCTAGTGACTGGAAAAATAATCACACTCTTGTCTATTTATTCCCTACCTTTGGTTTGCTCTGTGCTTTTCTTCCATTCTTTCTGTCAAGACCAACACTATTACTTCCATTCTCGAGATCAGCTTTTCCTCCTGTACAGTTCAATCTTTTCTTTTGGACAGTAAAAGAGAAAAGGCTTTGGTCCCATCCCTTTGCTTCTGCTTTTTTCTCTGCTGTGGAAGTTGCTTCTATCCAGCACGATGCCACAAGTCTGCCCCACTCCAAGGTATTATGTGGCAGATGTAGAAAGCTGGAGACAGCCAGCAGCTCTGCACAAGCCTGAAAGCATCCCTAGCCCCATGTCTGCCAAAGGACAAGGGGTGTCCTTCCCTCACATGGCAAGACATGCTGCACGGTCATTCACCACCTCCTACCGAGCTAGGGACTGCAGTCTTCCACTTGCAATACAATAGACCATATTGTCACCCCACAACTCTGCAAAATCTGCTGTCAATAGAGTTACCTGCCTCAGGCAGAGACTGTAGCTGGGGCTGGCAAATGAAGTTGTGTCCATCCTTAAAAATAGACCAAGCCAGGATGATCCAGATCTCAGAGGAGGCAGCCTTGTCTCCACAGGAATGGCAGAATCTGGCCATAAATAGTGTGCACCACGAAGACAAGCAGGAAAAAAAAACCAAAAAAACCCACTTAGCAACAACAGCAGCAGTTGCCACTGCAATTATTCCAGCAAATGACAATAATTTGTGCTGACTACACCATGGTCTGCCTATACCTTGCCAACTTGTTCCTGCTCCAACCATTAACATCAGTTTATTTTGCACACAAAGAAAATAGCTCTCATTTAAAGCTCCCTGTGCACTTTGTGAGTCGTTAATGAACTCTCATGATATCTATGGCCTAAAAAAGAGCACTGTGAGCTACTTTTTCTTGAGCAAGAATCATGATCTGCTGGTTGTCAGAGGAACTCATTTGTCACTTTTTGTCCCACATATTTGTGGCCCTGTTCTTTGGAATAATAAGAGCTTGGCTTGAGGAATGGGCATGAAATGTGGTTGTGTTTAAAATTTGTTTATTTTCATTGTTTTTCTTTAGCTTTGTTCTTGGAGCTTGTACAATAAAGGCAAATAATTTAAAGGACACAGAGGGCTGGAGTTTGGTTTTGTACTGAGTGTGGGAGGCTGACAGAAAAGCCATATCCAAGTGAAGGGACTACATTCAGGGAAGCCAAGGTGAACTGAAATATTTAAAGACTCTGGAGGACTTGGACTTGGAGTAACTTCCATCTTCCCTGTCAGCTTGTAACTCACACCAGACTCACACCCAGGCTGAACTCACACCGGGCTACTGGCAGGGAAATTACACCCCTTAAGTCATCAGCTGCAAAAGTGACTCAAGAGGCCAAAAGGAGCTCAGCTCAGGGCAGACTCACCTGTTGAATCACACAGCCAGGAAGCAACAAGCAAGAGACACTAAGCTGCTATGAATTAATGGTAATTACTCTTGCGAGCTAATTGATGCATTCCTAAAATTCCTCTTGAGGTTCTTGGCACTCTGAGCTCCACATAGGTGTGTGAGAAAGTCCTTTTTTTTTGTAAATAAACAGACACCACTGCTGTGTGTGAGAGCTCCAGGACTGGCATGACAGCAGCCTTAACCCAGAAGGATTTGTGAGACTTGAGGGTGATCCTCCACTCCCCACAGCTGCTCCTTCACAACCTGCCTGTCTCAGAAGTGGTGCAGTACCTCCACCACAGGCTGTTTCCAAGCTGCTTATTAACATGTACTTTATACCCTTACTGGCATTCAGATCCGCTCATCTGTAGAGCTGGTCAATGGGAAAATGACAACCAGCAAGTGCAAGGACTGTCCTTGTCTCAGAGTATACAGTGAAAGCTCTGGCTGCTGGGCAAGGAGTCCTCTTCCTCTTGTGGTTCTCAACCCACAGCATGAAGATCCCAGAGGCTACATTGAGGTGCTTCCTAATGCCATCTGAGAGAGGCTGATCCATCCTCAAGAGGCTTGACATTATTGCTGTGACAATCTGGGAGTTCAAAATGTGCCAGAAACTGCTTGAGTAATGTCAGGTAGTTTGACTCCCTCTAAAGTCAGTGAAGACAGAGCTGTCTCCTCCAGACAGAGAGAGACAAATTGAGTTTGGAGATAATGACTTAGGCACTCATTCCTATGGCAAAGTTCCAGTTAGGGTGTCACAATCTCCTCTGCAAATGCTCAAGACATCCTAAAATAAAGTTCAGTGTTGCCTGTATGCTTTCTCAATGAGGTCTGAGGATGTGTAGTACTGTAAACACGCAGGCAAAAATAATTGCTACTAACAGCTTTAAATTGGCCCCTTCCCTTCCCTTCCCTTCCCTTCCCTTCCCCACACAAGTATGTTTAGATTGATCTTTTTCAGTCTTTACTGGCGTATTTCTTTATAAATTCATAAATTAATTAGGAGATATAGATAGTCTAAGTGAGTTTTTAAGAAACAATTGTGGACTAAGTTCTATCTAGATTTACTGCACTGGAATCACACTGATACGCTGAAAAATTTGGTTACATCGGTCATCCTCCTTCTGAAGCAGTGGACAAATTAAAGCTGCTATATTCCCGTAGTTTTTCTAAGAGCATATTTCCCTCAATGAAACAATTGCTGTGGCTACATTTCAGCTGAATGAGTTCCGTATTGTCCTTCCTGAAACGCGCTGAGCTCAGCACACGGCGCTGCAAAGTTGCTGGGTTTGTTTTTGTCTCGTTTCAGTTTAGACATATGGCTAATCATGCTTGAAAACCATGTAATCTTATCCAGGGCAAAATTCATATCATTATGTAGGAAGAGTTTAAGTGTTTCCCCCTTATTTTAAAATAATGTTAAACTGGGATTACGCTGTATTATGTTCCTTTTGGACCTTAGATGTCCATGTGCATTCATATCAGCCGTCTGGCTGTCACATCCGTGCTTGCTGCCTCAGTGAGTAACAGTGAAGGAAACCAGCATATTAGCTCCTGGAACAAATGAGGCCTTTTCTTTGTAAGAAGATAGCTTGGACATAACTTAATATAACTGCTCCCTGTTCTTCTTAATGGAAAGCTCAGTGACATGACAGATGTCATGTCAGGTGACAGATAAATGAGTATTAATGGTCTCCCAGGCTGCTGAAGTTTTGGAGTATAAAAACACATCCCACCCTCTTAAGAAAATTCTCATTTGTGCATTTTTGAGAAAAAAGATAGTATTTTTGAGTAGCATGATTTTTATTAGATGCAAATGTAGCCCTTATCCCACAATAATAAACACACAGCTCTCCTGCTACGCCCAGGATCAATTCTGTATTTTTTGCAATTTGCACAGAACTATGCGAATAGATAACACAAACATCTAAACACTGATTTTATTTTATTTTTTTTTCAGACATGCTGGGCTATATGTGATGTACACACACATTTTGGTGTATGCAGCACTATTCCTGTGGCCATAAACTCACACATCTCTGCAGGTACCTGAGGGTAAATCTGTGTAATTATGCACGTTGAGGTCTCAAGGCAGAGCTCTGAGGGTTTTTTTATCCAGTTCTCTGTGGGGAGAATTACTTGCAGGGATCTGTTTATAGCTTGTGTGGTGTGTGTGGCAGGTTTCTGTGCTGTACTTTGCCTGCACACACACCTATGTGTGCCAGGGCCAGTAGGGCAGGTAGGGGAATATCTATATAATATACATATCAGTGCATTCTGAGCAGCTCATTGAGTTCAGCACAGTCCTCCTTCTGCTGCTTTTGTGCAGTTCATTATAGAAACATACTTGAGTTTGCTCAGTTGCTTATCCCAAAGGCCAACTTTTGATCTTCTCTTGGGAACCTGTCGCACCGCCTTGGTCTCTAGGTACCACCGCCAATGTGTTTACCAACTCTTTTTCTCTTTCTCGCCCTCTCTATTATGCGTCCCCTTTTCTCTGTCGCACAAAAGCCCTGCGCGGTGCTTGTGTGTGGTCCCCGAGAGATGCGGGCCGGGCGAGGAGCCGTGTTGGGGCGAGGCTCGGCGCTGGAGGATCTGTGAACCCGTGCAATTAGCAGTTTAGATCCGGGACCCCACGTGTGGGAGCCGGGCCCGTGGCCGTGCCCCCGGTGGGGACAGCCGCCCTCCGGGCCGGTGCACCGACCCCTGGCAAAGGGTCACGCCGCGCCGCAGACAGCCCCGGAGCTCAGGAAAAACCCCAGGACCACAGCCGCAATCTGTGCTGAGGTGTCCTCTCCCCCCTCTCCCAGCTCCCCGCCGCCCCCTGCACAACACATGGATTCAGAAGGGGATCATTTGGAAAGCATTTGCAAACATATGGGTCGTTTTTAAGTCAAGATTTCTTTAATTCGCTGTGTTTCCTAGGGGTTTTTTTGTTGGGGTTTTTTTTGTTGGGTTTTTTTTTTTTTTCGGAGGGAGGGGTTCGGTTGGGGTTTTGAGGGGGGGGGTTTTGTTTTGTTTGNTAGGGGGTTTTTTTTTGGGGTTTTTTTTGTTGGGTTTTTTTTTTTTTTCGGAGGGAGGAGTTCGGTTGGGGTTTTGAGGGGAGGTGTTTTGTTTTGTTTGGGGGGCGGAGGGGGATGTAGGCTCTTGCTGCAAAAAGCCTGCCTGGCAAAAAAAACCAAAAAAGAGGAGGGCCGAGTGGTGGAATAAAGAGCGCAGCAAAGCAGCTTGTTCCCAACTCATGTCCCTTACAGGGAGATTAAAAGAACAAACACTCTGCTCTTCTTAATGATGGCATTACCAAGTATAATTAATTAGAAGGGTAGCAAAAGGAATCAGATCCCCGATGCTAATTACTTTCCTAAAAGGATAATATGCTCTTATGTTACCAGTCTAGATCTGACAGAAATACGTCTATTACTGCTACCGCTGCTACTAATCAAGAAGTAAAATAAAATACCCAAGGGATACTCATGCCTGGGTTTATTTATATGGATGTATGTATGCATATAATTGTACATCCCCTAAATTATATATATATATTTAATGCTATATTATCTATATAGCATGATGAGTACAAATACACATATGTTATCAGTTCATGTGATCATAGAACCATTTAGGGTGGAAAAGACCTTTAACATCATTGAGTCCAACTGTTAACCAGCACTGCCAAGTCCAGGCTAAGCCGTGTTTATGTATTTATAGTTAGAGTGGATTTTAGACATGTGTATTGACAGACAGCCAGGCAGAAAGACAAATATTTATGACACCACTTCTCTGCAGTGCTACCACCAAAGGAGGGGAGCCATAAACAAAAGCTCCCCCACCTCTGCCAACCTTGGCCTGTGCACTCAGGTCTGGGAAGGAGCAGGGCTGTGTTTTCCTTTTCTTGGATGGAGATGTGATGACCCATTAGGCTGGCTTGTGAAGAGCTAATGACTGGATGGCATTGATTTGCAGAGGAATTTTAGCTGCAGAAAATGATCAATGCCTTTCAGCAAAAGATTTGTCTCAGCAGGCTGGACATGTTTTGGGTAGCCTGCTCTGGTTACTGTGAAGGATTGCAAAATAAATGGTGGGTTAGCAGCTGAAAATCACAGGCTTCGGGTATGCAGTGCGAGACTGGGAGGTGGAGTTGTTATTATCAACACTTTGAGAAGTTGGTGGGATGTTTAATGCAGCCCACATAAAATAAAACAGCCTGGCTCTCAAATGACTTTACCATATCCATGTGCAGTGCAGGGGTTGTTACTACAAGTTTTACTCCCTGTTTATCTACATCCTTCCCCCACCTCCTTGTGTGGATGAGCCCAGAGGTGTGATGGACCTGTGGATGTGCAGATACACGTGGGTGTGAACACACATATGCACGTTCCTCCATGAGTGTGTGTGATACCTGTGTGCACACTTGTGTCTCAGTCCTTGAGTATATTTTGGCTATGTTTTGGCCAAAACTTGCACATTTCTGTGCATGTATATATATATAGGTGCATTTTACCCACATGTGTAGAGCTGCATGTGTGTATCCAGGTGTGTGCCACATGCTTTAGCACAGACTTCATGTGTTGGTTTTAGTCATTTCCCATCCTTCCAAACAACTTCCCAAAATATCTCTCTGTCTCCCCACTCCTGCCTCCCAATCCTGCCATTGCCCCAGACTGCAACTGTTCTTCAGGACTTGAGGCCTTTGCCCAGTGCTCCTCAGTGAACAGAAAGCAATAAGTGCAATTTAATGTATTATTTATGAGTGGTGGGAAAGTCTAAAGGGGTTTTAATCTCTGCTTCTCCACTTCCTTCCCAGATGAAAACCATTTCACCTCCCTTCCCAGATATTCAGCTCCAGTGTGCTTCCCCCACCCCACTCCCATCTGCGCCTTATTTGTACAAATGTTCCCGTGTCTTTAGAAATCATCTTCAAAAAAAAAAAAAAAAAAGGGAAAAC
>VXBB01017800.1:897247-1014532 GCA_013399915.1 Illadopsis cleaveri | reverse complement strand
GGAAAAAAAAAAAAAAAGAGAAAAAGAAAAGAAAACCCCTTGGCAAACCCATATTGTACTTAAACATTTGTGAAGATTTTGTTTCTCTCAATATGGAAGCGAGAGGGGGCTCTGGGAGGGGCTTTCGTGGAGAAATGTCTCATTCAGTCTGCTGAGCCCCCTCCTTGAAGTTTCTTTTCAAGGCTGTTGGAAAGTTGGGCAAACTGAAAAGCAAAACAATAATTAGAGATAATTGCTTGTGTCCAAACACAGGCATCAAAGCCTCGGGGGTCTCATTTGTGATGGGCCTTAGTGTGTGATCCAAAAAAAAAAAAAAAAAAAAAAGGTGACCCTTATTTTATTTATTGAGTGGGGGAACAGAGAGAAAGTGCCAGATGGAAGGACCTCAGAGCAATCTCCAACGGCTCAGCCCTGCCTGCTTGGGCGAACAGGCACTGAGGCCAGGATAAAAGGGATAGAAAGCAGGGTCAGGAGAGGTTGCATAATTACTAGGGTGGAGGTAAAAGGGGTGAGGGGAGAGACAAGGGTCTCTCTGGCCCCACTCTGGGGATCTGTGCAGTCCCCCAGCTCTGTGTAGCTGGTGGCATCCCTTGTACTCAGGATAGGTACCAGGGAGGCTACAGGATGCCACATCAGGGGTGGCACAGCAGTCCTGGTTTTCAGGGGGCTGTCACCCCCTTTCCCTCCTTCCAAGCTGGATCCCTAGCATGGATCCAAATGCATGCAGACCCAAGAGACTGTGTCCCAAATTTCTCCCTGGTGGGACGCATTGCCAGCAAGAACACGGCAGCCCCTGCGTTACCCACAGCACACGCGGCCCTGAATCCC
Source organism: Illadopsis cleaveri (assembly GCA_013399915.1). Classification (NCBI taxonomy): domain Eukaryota; kingdom Metazoa; phylum Chordata; class Aves; order Passeriformes; family Timaliidae; genus Illadopsis; species Illadopsis cleaveri. Next base: position 1,013,704 of record VXBB01017800.1, on the reverse strand, counting down.
TGGAGTTTTTATGAAAAACAATCAGTCAGTGAGGAGGGACTGGGAAAAGAAATAAGGGGGGAAAGTTGAGAAAAGGAGGGATGGTATTAAAAAGCTCCACCAAAACCAGTAAAATGTTCTCAATCCCCTCAGCCTTACTGGGAAGATATGTTGCCCTGGCTGCAAGAAGGTCTTCAGCTAAGGATGGAGGGTGTCATATTTAGGGGTACTGGGCCCCTTTCGAGGGGACCACGGGAGTCTGAAGGAAAGCAGTGAGAGAAACTTCCAGAGGACATCCCTGTAGGAGAGGGATTACGAGGGACTCTCTGGGGAACCCTTGTTTCATTCTCTGGTTTTCAGAGGCTATGATAAGACGTGGCCAAGGTTTGTCCTCACCCCGCCTGTCCCTCGGTAATGGGCTTGTAATGACCTAAACGATTTGCTGATTAGGGACAATAAATCTGCCTGTCCGTGCGGGATGTCCCTGGGCGCGGGGCGGGGGCAGGCAGCGGGGACGGCCGGAGCCGGGGACACTGGCCCGTCCCCTAGCAGGAAGAGGACAGTGTTTGTTTATTTAGCCTGTTGTGAGTTCGGCAGCAGAGCTGAAGTTATTTATCCCAGCATCTGCCCCACGCCTTTCCAGAGGGGCAATTCCGGGGCTCAGACGGAGAGGAAGGAGCGACTGCGGGGGTGGGTCCCGGTTCCTTTGAAGGGGTGTGGGGGAAAGCGGGCGGTGGCTTTGCTCGGCTCGCTCCTCCGGGGACAGGTGAAGAAGAAAAAGGTGTGTGGGTGCGTGGAATAAAAACAAACAAACAAAAACACCCAGACAAACCCAAAACAAAACAAACCAGCAAGGAAATCAAACATCTCACTGCATTAGCTCTAACGAACCGGGTCCTGCGGGACTTGCTCAAGCGCATCGCCCGGTTCGTGAGCACGGTGCCAGGAGGCAGCAGCAGGTTTTGGAAGGAAGGAGGGGGGTTGTTTGCCGTGTCCTCCCCGCCCCGGTGCAGGTGCACACGGGGAGGTGGCTCTGGCAGTGGCACCGCGAGATGCCCCAAACGGGGTGGTCCCCGGCCGGGCGGGTGGCCGTGCCCTCCCGGCGGAGAGCTCAGGCATCGCCAGGCACTTCTAATTAGCAAAAAAAGATGTTGATCATTAGCGAGCAACAAACCTCTAAGCCAGGCGGGCTCTACCCGGAACCGGGCTGCGGGGCCGAGGGCTCCGTCCTGCCGCCGTCCCGAGCCGCTTCCCGGCCGCCGGGCGCTCCGGCCCCATCACCTGGCGCACAGCTGCGGCTCTCCCAACACCGCTTTCTTGGTTTACAGCTCTTTTTTCTTTCCCCTCATAGGGCTGCTGTAGTTGGGGGGAAATCCGCCTCATCCCGGAGCCCCTTCAACTCCCCGACCCTTCCCACTGCTAACTGTCGTTCTCGTGATTTCTTCCCTCCTCATTCTTTTTTAACATCTCTCAGTCTTGCTCCATCTTTCGATTCAGCAGCACCCCCGCATGCCGCTTTTAGCTTCTCCATCCTCCCCTCCAGCGACCCCTCCTCTCCCGCGGGAGCGCAGAGCCGCGCAGCTCTTGGCGGGCTGCATCCCGGAGGGTTTTCTACACAACCACGTTGGCCGATGCAAAATCATCTTGGAAAAATGTCGGAAAACGTTTGTCCCGAACCAAACCAAACCAGGATTCCCTCCCCTTGCCCCCACTGATTTTTGCTGAAAACAACGAGTGGCTTTGGATCGGGCTGGCTCCGCCGGGAGAGGCTGTTTGGGTCCGTTTCGCTGAGATTTTAAATTTATTTTACTCATTTTTTGTTTTGTTTTGTTGCTTCTTTATTTAAATTTCTCTCCAGACTTTTCTGTGTAGATAGCAGGTCTTCCTTCTCAGAACAAGCGAGTGAAAACACAACGTTTTTAGTCCCGCAGCCATCATCACCTGCCCCGGGGGGACTGGGGGGTCCCGGGACCCTCCTGCTCCACCGGCGGGACCAGCCCGGCTGGCCCTGCTTTCGAATTGATATTTCTGCTGGTGAGCCGAGCCGGGCTCCGAAACAAAATCGGCGTGTTTGTATCCCCCGGCGGGTTTTTTTTTTCTGATGTATGGATGTCGGGGGCTTTTGCCTCCTGCTTCGTCCTGTTTATCCCCTGACAATTTACAAGTTCAGCGCGCACACACACTTATCCCTGTGTATATCTAGATGACACATATATGGCAATTAATTTCATGATACCTTTGTGAAACATGCCATGAAATACACCTCGTACTCATGAGTTACGTTATAGACACATTATTTGCAATTCGAAATTGTATATACAGTTCTACATACTGTAGAACGTATTTCTAAGTGAATTTATGTACATCTTTAACGTAAACATACCTTTTCAACTAAATTTGGCGTATATATGGAGGCGAACTACGTTCTTAAATGAGAATTGAAATTACAAAAGTGGCATATTGGTGTGACAGGCAATTACAGGTATCTCAGACTGACGGAGTAGGTGAATATATAAACACATGGCATTTGCGGGAGACTTTATCAAATATTGCTCTGTTTGCGCGTGTGTGTCCATATAGAGAGAAATGGCCTCTAAATGCATATTGTGTATTGTTTTACCTCTAAACGACCTGTGAGCTGTACCTAACTACTGAAACCACCGTTTAGATACAGACGCGCATCCTCAAGTGAGCCGTGCGCGGGCGGGTGCGCGCACACGAGCACGCACCGCGGGCAGGTGCGGGAGGTGGGACGGGCTGGGGAAGAGATGAGGGGACCCCGACACCCTTCCGCCGTGATTTCCGACCTGCTCGCATCGAAATGCACCTCCTCCTCTTCCTCTTCCTCCTCCTCCTCCAGCTCCTGCTGCTCCCCTCCCGCCGGGGTGGGCAGGGTGGGCTCCCCGCTGCTCGGAGCTCCCGATGCTCCCCCATCCCCGGTGTTTGCCCTTCCCCGAGGCACAGCCCTGGCCTCTCCCTGCCGCGGGGAGGTGCCGCTGTGAGCGCCCCGTTTGTGCCTCCCGAGCCGGGCTGGTGCCTGTCCCCCACCCCCGGCAGGGCGAAGGAGGAGGGGGAAAACGCGAGTAAAGCGAAGTTTCCAGGCTGAATACAGCCGCGTTCAGCTATTTTAGGGACGGGAGTCGGTTCTAAACCCAGACGCACCAGCTCGCCTTGTGCTTGTCACCCAAAATGTGCTGTCAATCGGGAGGGAGCAGACGAAGGTCTGGCTGCACCCCATCCCCCGGCTGCTCCCTGGGTTTGGGCACTCACCTTGTGCCCACCTTGTGTCCCTCCTACAGACTCAGACGCCCCTTGGAGCAGAGGGGAGGCGAAAGCCACTTGTCGGTTTTGTTTTAACACCTTGATGGGTGAAATACAGAAAATTTGAAGTGTGACCTGTGTGTAGCCCTGAGACTTAGCTAGAAACCCTCATTGCAACCCTTCTTTCTCCTTCTGCAGCCAGGGGAAATGATTCTGACTCCACTCGGCAGCACCGTGCCCCCCGCAGGCTGCAGGGCCAGATGTGCCTGCCCCACTGCTGGGTTTTCGCTGTGCACAGATGTTGTCTGCTTGTCACCAGTGTGGGCTGGCACCTGGTCCTGGCTTATGTACAAATTTACACAATATGTAATATGATGTAAAATAGGTCCTAGTCAATATGATGTAAAATAGGTCCTAGTCAATATGCAATATATATGTGTATAAAAGAAACACTACACAGCATAAAACACTCACAATATTCTGTGTAATACTGAATTTGCAATAACAGGAGACATAGTAATGCAGGGGATTTTGCAAACTGCTGTGTCTCGTACGTGTCTTGTATGTAAAGCTCCTATTACAAGCCATTAGTTAGGTGGTTTGGTGATCTTAAGATCATTCATAGTCAATTAACCCATGGGACTAAATTATCCCACAGTACTCCTGCCTCAGGTCGATATCTACATAATCTTTCAGCTCTAATACATCCGCTGCTTCTGAGTCTGAGTCACACAAAAATGCTGTATCTTATCCCTAATTTTACATAAGAGTGTGTGTGTGTGTAGTCACAATATATAACGAGGGTTTCTTTGCCAAGCTGTGTTGTGTGTGTAGGATTGCATTAGTATGGACACTATTTCTTTGTAAAACTGTAAAATTTCAAGACTGACAAGGTGGGTTTTTTAGGAATGTGCATGATTTTGATATATACCCAAAGCTGCCCAAGCTAAAAGCCAGGAAGGAAAGGAAAATCATTATGGTGCTGAGCCTGAGGAAAGCTGCTTTGCCGAGTGCACTTCTGGGCTGTGATACCCATGAAACAAACAACAAAAAATGCTGGAGGGTTCATTTTCCAGCTGCTTTAGTGACCCAGCCCACATGAAGGAGCCAGCTGTGAGGGCAGAGGCAGTGAAGGGAAGAGCTGGCGTGCCTTTGGGTATGTGGCTAAAGCTACTGTGATCTGGGATGCACATTACAACTGAGGAGCTGGGTTTTCTCTGTTGTAGCTGTTGAGCGCTGTGGGGAAAAAGTCTTTTAACTATCAGCACTGGAGTGCTGCTTTAGAGAATGATTTTCTTCTCTGCTACCGTTTCTTATGTGATTTTTGAAGAAATCATTGAGCATTGGGGTTTGCAACAGGAACAATACCAAGTGCATATGAGCCTGCATGTGTATGTTTAGAAGTCACGAACGCCCACATGAATCCCACAGCTGCCAACAGGAAACTCGTACACGTCCACAGAAAATCAGTTTGTGTTTTGGGGAGGATATCTGTGTCAAATACAGATAAATAAAGTAGGGGTAGACACAGACACAATCAGCTGCTCACAACTTTAAAAAAAAGTAGTTCGGGAAGAGAGTAAAGAAAATTTTTCTCAAATGCTAGTCTGTGCAAATGGACAGAATAAAACTATTAATGTTCACGGAGTAGATAGCTGTAAAAGCACATGGAGAGTGGAGTTTATTTTCTGTTATAATTACATGGTGTAATATTTTGATCTTAAACTCTAATCATTTGGTCACTAAAGAAGCTTATTGCTGAGTCATGAGTCAGGGGTTCCATTTTAATCTCTGATATTGGAAACTTATAGTTGTCTTCCACTCGTAGTAATATTGCCTAATTTAAAAAAATGCATTAATTATGTTATAAACTTTTTCCTTCCTTCTCTTCTAAATCTAAAACCAGATTTTTCTGTGGTTAGTTTGTACTGAAAATGACTCATACTCATCAGGCCAGGCCTGTTAATTTACTTGAATTGTTGTTTTGAAAGGAAAGAAAAGATGTTGCTTTAAAGTACCATCAAGAGTGTTTCTCTTCCCCCTCTCTAATGAAATAAGACACTTTTTTTTTTTTCCTCCTTGTGATCTGTTTGCAAAATAATCAGAAACAAACTGGTGAGGGGAGAGGGAAGAGTTGTTCCAACCTTTGACTTTTCTGTCTTACAGAGGGGTTTATGAGGGGGGTTGTGCAGCACCTTTCCTGCAGCTTCACAAATATTTTGGGTTCTATTCTGCCAGGTTCTGATCCCCCAAGGGGCCCAGTTCAGCCACACAGAGTAGTGTATTCCATGCTTATCTATCTGACTTGTTGGACTGACACCTTCCAGCCAATAAAGGGCTTAAAGAGTGGGATCAGGAAGCCGATTTGTCCTACAAACTGTTGTCACCTATCGGTATGGAGATCTCCACGCCAAGCCATCAATCTCAGCTCTGCAGATTTCTGTTTCTTTTTCTAGCACCACGTGGTGAAGACACTGAGGCTTTGAGGGAAATGTGTGTATCTATTCAGTGTTAATTATCTCTCATTGCTGCTTCCACCCCCTTTTAAGGGTAAACCACCCAGGGCCATAGAGCAGCCACAGTTTAAGAACATTTACTTGCATTCAGCCTGGGGTGCAGGGGCTCAGCTCTGCCTGGAGAGGCTCAAGGTTTTGCTCTGTAGGGTGGGGAACCTCTGTGGAGACAAGGTGAGGTAGTGGCCATATTACAATGACATCACTAATATTCCATCATGATATAGCCTCATCTGAGCTCAAATTATTGCTTCAACCATTTGACCATCAGATATTACATTGCAGGTTAGTGAGCCTGTTGAAAAGCAGAGACCTGGCACTGTTCAGTTGTCCTTGGTCCTGACTTACTGATCATCAGATCAGAGAGGGCACATCATGTTGGGCTGGAGACTGATCTGGACATCAGAAACAGTTCCCATGTCATGGCTCTACCCAACATCATTAATCACTGCTAGGGGCCAGTGCATATCACAAAAACATCCTAGGGACAGGGCCTTTTTCTAGGGTGGTGGCACTTCCCCTGGTTGGAATTTGGCTCCTGCCTTCCTCCAGCCCTAGCTCATTGCTCCTGAGCTTTATCTGACATGGAAGTGGCATTGGCCAATCCCTCAGGCAATTGCTAATCCTAGGGAAATGCTCTGCACCTCTGCACAGGCTGTTTGATCCAAGTCTCTGCTGGTTTATTTCCTAAATCCCATCTGAACAGTGTGGCTGGATAAATCAGCAGTTACTCACCCAGCTGGGAGCTGTGCAGAGCCCTGGGGAAGCCAAGAATGTGTTAGGGAGGTCTGGGCTTCTGGGCTTTGCTGCTCTTTCTCAGGGAAATGACTTTTATTTCTGCATCTTGGAGCATGGATTTCCTCAACCTTTTCTTCCTTCATGGTCACTGCCACTGGTGAAAGCACAGTTGGCAAATGTGTCCTCCTGGCCCTGGCAGCCCCTGGTTCTTCTTTGGCCTAATTAGCCCCTTGTAACCTACTGCAAAGGGGGTGTGTGCACCCCAGACTGGGATGTCCCTGGTTAAAACCTTCCCAGGCTTCCAGCAGAGGCACAGCAAAGCTCTCACTGATTTTAGTGACAGCATGGGACCAGTTTCCAAGAAATTTAGGGATCCTGCGTTGCCTTGTGGCTTCTGGGAGGGATTTGAACCAATGACTGAAATTAGAAAGCTGCCTGGAGTGAGTTGGTTTCACTCCCACTCCATCCAATTTTAGATTTTCATCTCCAATCTCCTTTTCATTGTGATTATATATAATACATAATCATCATCTGTTTGACAAGCTAGTGTTCTGACTCCAGACTCTGCTGCCAGAGAGCCATGGATGGAAATAACCAAAAAAACATATGTACTTAGGGCACAAAGTAGTGTGCAAACTCAGCACAAACACCCCAAATCTGTTCTTCTGTCTCTGATTTTGATTGACTTCGAAGAATCGTTAAGAATAATAATGAGAAGCTGATGACATCTCAGCCTGAGGAATGCACCACTGCTAGAGAACAGATGGTTCAAAGACTTTTTTTAAAAACCTTTTTTAAAAATCAACTTGGCACCTTGGCCTTTCTTGGGCTAAATGCTGAAACTTGGAGCAACCACAGCACTTGGCAGTTGGGATCCTCTGAAAACCATTGTTTTTGCTGCAGAAGAATGCAAATTTAGAAAGATACAAATTTCTTTCTCATCGATTATTAATATTTTTTCTTTTATGTTTGAGAGAGCTCATCTTTTTTTTTCCCTAACTGGAAGAATTTAATTTCACAGCTCTAAAAATGTTCTGATTTTAGAGATAACTGACTGGGCTTTGAAGTAAATAAATAATTGTGAAGAGAGGGGATCATTAGTCTGCCGTTCAGCTCTGTGTTTTATCAATTTCAGTGCTTTCTGCTCTCATTTTTTACTTAGCAGTCTCCTAAGCATTTTCAAGTTGAAGACAAATCAATCTGTAGTAAATTTAGTCCTATTGATAGCACAGTGGCTTTTCTCAACTTTAATTCACTGGCTTCTTATAAATAGTCACAGCCTCTTAGAAAACATTAAGTTCAACAGCTAATGTTGTTACTGCTATATTGAACCCACCAAGATATCCTAGAAGAAGGAATTTTGTGAAGAAAAGCATCCGACCTTGGTGTGAAGACTTTTAATGGTTGATCCTTCGATCAATGATTCCACATTAAATCTATGCTTTATCATGCATACAAATTTGTCTGGCATTTATTTTCAAGCAATGAATCTTGTGTGGCATTTCTCAGCTGGAGTAAAGTGCTATTCCATACTGGGTATTTCCTTTTTCCATCTGTACTTGGGACATCCTAGTGAAGCCACCTCTTAATCTTCTTTGTGATAATCAGATTGAGCTGCGTAAGTCCCTCACTAGAAGGCATGGTTGGCTGTTAGGTTTTTTTACAGCCCTCGAATCATGTGGATTTCCATATGGCTTGACATCAGCAGAGATTTATGCTAGCTTGGAATTTGGCTGTATATTTCAATTACTGTGAACATTTTGTGGCCTGGGGTGGAACGCGCCTCAGAGCATGACAAATTATTTGTAACATGCATATCTGTTGAAGTCAGTCTAGCCATCAAATGGAGTAAAATTCAGTTGCATGCAGATGATCAGCGGAAAGCCCATGTCCCATTAAACTGTTTTCATGGGTTTATGTTCTTCTTAAGTGCAATTGAGGCCATGGGAGCAAAGATAAACATCAGCCATTGAGACAGATGCTTAACTTATGCACCTCATTTTTCATAGCCTCAGTGGAGCTGGGCTGATTTACACCAGCTGAAGACCTTGGCCCACAGTAAGCAGCACAAACTGATAAAGGAGTGCAATCCTCAGCTGGCTGCTTATAAGAGAGCTTGAATGCAACCTCAGTGCCTGGTAACATCTCATTAGAGCCTGAGTCAATATGGCAAGGGGACAGAGCTGTAACAGAGCAAAGCTGCAGTGGCTTCACAGAATCCTAATTGCTGTAGGGGGAATCTGCTCCATCATTTTGGTTATTAGCTCCAGGCAGGAGTTTTCCCCTTAAAATAGATACAAAGACTGAGGTAAGTGAAATCCAAATGTTTGGCTGATGGAAGTTCTTTGGATCCCACCCAAATGCTTCCCCTAGGCCGTAGAAACCACACAGCAAGGTCCTAAGCAGCCATGGGAATCAGTGGCATGTGTTAGTGCCCTTTGCAGTCCTGGTTTTCCACATATGTGCATTTTCACATGTGTATCTTGTATAAATATATTCACACACAAACCACAGACATTAATGTTCATCTGCATCTTATAAATACCTACATCTAAATACAAGAACATGTACACTTATATTTCCTGCAGAGGGCTATAGATAGGCATGGTGGCATGGATGGGGATGCCTGTGTGCCTGTGCTGAGCTGCTGTCTGGTTGTGTAGAGCAGTGTGATCAAGAGAATGTGGGTGGAAGCCTGTGTGTTTATGTATGCGTGTGTGGGGAAGGACCACTGGGAAATAAATGATATGAAACGTCTGTACATTCCAGGGAAATGTTCGGATCCCTGAGGTTAAGGGATATGCTCTAGTCATAAAAATAAACACGTTGGTATAGCATGCCATTGATATGTGAATAAACTCACTAAGGAGGGGTAAAGTTTCAGCTTTCACCTCCTGACGGTGAGCTTGCTGCTTCCCTCGCTGCCTCTTTTGACAGTTCAAAGTAAAATGACATTTTAAATAAGAGGTTAAAGAGCAGAGGAAAACAGAGGTTTTCTGCTTTAACCAGGGGAAATTTGATAAACCAGTCTTCCAGAGATGCCAGCAATTTCAAAAGGCTCCATTTCCTTTTGATAAGGTTTTGAGAGAGTAATTCAGAGTAGGATCTGTTAGCCAGAGCTCTTAGCTGCTAAAATGTCAGATCAGAGGCTGAGCTATTTCCCCAAGACTAATGGTTAGTTATTGCAATCTATAGCCTATTGTACTGAGCCCTTTACAAAATCTTTGCACCACTTCTATCCTGCCTTTAAAATCACACTCAGATTTGCAATGGGCAGAGGGGTTTAATTAGGCAAAACCTGAAGAAAGGCTCATAAAAAGCTTTAAAGCTTAACCTACTTTTTCCAACTCAGTGTGTTCTAATAAAAGATGCTACCTCCTCTTGCACACAGTGCCTTGCACCTCCCTCCAGACCATGACACCTGCACCAACAGTCCCTCAAGAAGAGCAGGAAGTGCAGAAGCACCCAGAACTGTAGAGGGTGGAAGTTCTAATCTGCCTCCATTAGCTGTGCTGGAAGTTTAGCCCACTGTTTTTCAGGGTTCCATTGTGGCTAATCTGTGGTAGAGAGATGCTGCACTTCTGTTCAGATGTGAGTGAGGTGTTTTATCAGTGGCTATAAGCACGTTTGTAGGAATGGATGTGGATTGCTAAATATGTAAAAAGGGGATTAAACCCATTCTCCTGGTCTGTGTGAACCAAGACCATTCCATGCTTACACTAGCTCACATTAGTGGTTATCAGCTCAAATCCTGCCTTAAAAAAATTTGGCAGCATGGGACTGACTCAGATTTGAATCCAGGTCTAACAGAGATGTAGGCACAACTGATTCAAACCATTTTCATCTGTGCACTGACACCTGTAGCTCCAACCCCATGCTAGCCATGTGAACAGAACTTATATTTCCAAATCAGCCATGGGCAAATCCTGATCCATGTTCAACTGCACCCTGGCTGAAAAAATACCTTCCCAAATTACTGAGAAACTTGTCAGTACTGGGAACTGATTAGCCCTATCTAAGTCACAAAGCCAATTTCTACATATGAATGAAACACCATCTGGTTTTTTTTTCTTGATTCTAAGAATTTTCAGTGAGGGTTTGCAGGCATCTTTGCTTTGAAACCTGGGATAGATTTTCTCTTTTAGTGGTACCTCTTCAGCTCTATGCAAACATTTCTGTATTACTCATAGGAATATCTGGTTATATATGGATATTCCACAGGACAAAGTATGGATATTTTTGCCATCAGACATCTAATTCATCAATCTTTGGGCATAAGTCTGGGCACTGAGGAGCAGACCTCCCCGTGTAGTCAACTCTGTGGACAATGACAGTGAAAGAACAAATGTGTTAGAAACTTCTTTCACTGATCTTTTTGTCTTTATGAAAAAATGAGGACAGCAGTGGTATTTTGAACAGAATTTTACTTGCTGCAGGTTTGGAGAAGAAGGAAATCTCAGGTTTCTCATGCTGTGATGCTGACTGACTTGAGGTCACTGTTGTGCCAGTGTACAAAGGAGTAACAAGCTACGTTTCTGAATGCTTTCATGAACTTTCCCTGGGATCAGAGGGTAATAACTGGGTTTCAAAGCACCAGTGGGTTGCTCTGAGTGATGGAGCAGTTATGGCATGGTTTTGAGAGCCAGATTTTTGACCAGAATTTTCCTGCCCACTTCATCTGAACACCATGTGAAAGATCAGACACTCTCATCTTTCCTCTGTCAGGTGCATGAGAATGTGAGCAAATATCTGAGCAAACTTCAGGTGAGCAGGCTTCAGTCATCCCCATCATCTGATGGGATTTGAGAGGTCCCCAGCAGATTGTTCTGCGCTTTGTGAGATACAGGCCAGTTCTCAGCTCCTGCCTGGATTTCCCTGTGACCCACAAGGAAACACTTCTCTGTTTTGTCCATGTACTGAGGGAGGGAGTGCAGGACCTGCAAGAGAGGCAGCAGTGGGGAGAGATTGCTGAAGCATTTCATGGAATGGTAGATCCAGCCTTGGCCACGCCTGACGACTTTCCCTGGAAGTCAGCATTGTGGCCCATCACATTGTTCTGGTGGAGCACACCTGGGCTGAGGGGCAGAATCTGGACAACTTTGCCCTCAGGTGAAGAGATTGGTTTGGAGGAAGGAAATTCATGTCCCGTGGGCTGCTGTCTCCCAGGTTTCCTGCATTACACAAGCCAGTGGCTTTACATCTCTCTGACCCAATTTCTCCTGGTACACACACAATTTTACTAACCTACTGGCTGCTCCAGTGATGCCTGAAAAACTTGCATGTGTGGAAAAGATGAAAAACCAGAGCATCCAAAATGCTATCAGGAAAGAATCAATCAAACATAGAGGTACAAACTCACCACCCTTAGACCACCCAATCTAAGTTTGCCCAGTGTGACTTGCCAAAAATATTAATAGGACTGTGCTGATTCACATCAGCTGCAAATCTGGCCTACTACTCACTTGTAGGAACCGTGAGTATGAGATATGAAGGTTGTATAAATCTGGATCCTACAGATATGCAAGTGTGCAAATAGTGTAGGTCAAAAGACAGAAGACAGATATCTGCCTAGGGAAAAAATGCAGCTATCTTTCTGTAACAATCTTGGAGTGTGACACACTTAAGATTCCTGTTCTGGGTGTGCTGTACAGCAAAACCCCTGCTTTTCATTCAGGCTTTCACAATCACTGCTATCTTAACTCCAAAGCCTCGTTAAATCAACCCTGTCTGAACTGTGGTACAATGTTACAGTGCAGATCCTCCCGTTCCCCAGTGGGAAACCAACTTGGACTCAGGAGCCATCATTTAACCTTGGAGTCTCTGAATCAACAAGGCAGTTTCTGCAGAGACACCTGGCAGCACATGCATTTTATGCTTTAACATGGCTGGTAAATCCTGGGTGGTTAAGTAAACTTAACCTTCATTTATGAAACTTGCCAACCAAAGGGTAAAATGTGCCTTGTGCAAGTAATTACGTAAAGGTCTTAGAGAGTGGAGTTATCACTTAAAGATGCCGGGCATTGCTAATGAGTTGACTGAGAATTGATCTCTCTGTAATTTAGTTATTTATATGCAGTTCCTGTTTTCCATGCTCAGCTATAGGTCAAGCCCACTTTGAACTGCTCAGAGACCCCCAAGTTTGTCAAGCAAAGTCCCAAAGCCGTGGCACAATGATATTTTAGAAAAGTAAATATTGTCCTGAGGGGCTTTAAAAAGGAGGCAAAGCTGTTTGCTTTCTAGCTGGTTCTTTAAACTGGACAACTGCTTCCTGTTACTAAGGGGTCTCTCAGCAACGTGACTTTGCTTCTGTTAAATAGAAAAGAGCTTCAGGAAAAATGTCAGTGCCACCTTCCAGGTATTTTCATAGCTGGGCAGGAGCAGCCTTACCTTTCTGAACAGAAATACATTTGCATTATTCTGCAAAACATGTAGCATGGGGATAACGAATCTGGGGCTGGAGGAAGCAATGAAAAACTCAGACTGCTAAATATTACCCTCAGGACTGATTTTATTCCAAAGGGTTGTGAGCAATGTTCAAAAATCTATTTGGTGCTTTATATATTCGTGTCTGGGCAGATATCAAGACATCACTACATGTGTGTGTTATCCCATATTTGTAAACTCAGGTGTGGAGTTACTGGTGCTGCTGTCTGGAGGTTAATGCAGATGGGGCTTTCATTTTCATGAGGGCATCTCACAGAGAGGAGCAGGGGATGCTCCATTATGTAAGGGGATATTTTGGATGCTTGAGCTGGCATCTGTCTGCCATGGCCACCACACTCACACTGGGGCAGCTGGGAGAGCTCACACACCCTCTGGTCCTTTCCTTCAGCCACAGGCTCACACTGGGCTGGGCAGACAGAGGAGGTGCAAATTTGGGCACACCTGTGATGAAGTTTCCAGCATCACTGAGAAGGAGCTGTTTGCAAAGAGCTGAGGCTGTGTAAGGGAATCTGGCTAAAATGGTGCAGAATTTGCCTTGTAAACACCAATGATTTGCAAGAGCAGGACATTCCTGGGATCCAGTTGCTGCAAAAACGTGGCTGAAATGACTCTCCTCTAACTCACTGCCATAGCTGCTGCATTGGTTTATGACTCACTAGTGCAGTTGAACACTTCCAAAACAGTCTTGCTTGGCTCACAGCTTTGTCTCACTTGAGTATTTTAAATCTATGTGTTTGTTTGGGGTTTTATTTGTTTGAGAGTGACAAGTTTGCTTATAGCCCACCATCTGGGATAGAGCATTGTCCTTTCTTGTGCTTCCTTGTTTGTGGCTGAGAGACTGAAGGTACCTGGGGCAGCCAAATCTCCCAGCCTGGCATACCATGAGGTTTATTCAGGTCAAACAAACACAGCCTCTGTGGAAGGATTTACATCTGGCTCTGACACGCTTCTGTCCCTGCTGTTACAATCCTGCATCTGCTGAACACCCCTGGGACAGCAGAGGAATGATGCTGTGGAGGTGACACACACGGCTTTGGCAGCTGTGGCCTTGCCTACAGGTTTGTTTCAAATCAAGAGAAGAGGGTGATCCTCAAACATGTGACACCATCTCTTCAAGGAGAACTGTACCACCTCCTCAACCTTAATAACTCACCCTTCCTTCTCCTGTGGCTTTAGCAGGCTCCAGATGTCCCCTCTAGGTCTCCCGTCGGTGATCCCAGCCCTTTCTTCCATCCATCCTTGCTGCTTTAGGAGCTTTGCAGGGAGGAAGGCGTCCTTCGCCATCTAGTGAGCAACATTCACCATCACCGGCTCCTGCCGCTGCAGGAAAGCTGCCCCCCGGCTCGGAGGGAAGGTCCTTTCCTCACCTCTGACACACCAAGCTAGAGCCTGTATTGCACTCTCCCACCCACCGCCAGCAGTAACTCGCTGACAAGTTTTCACAGGCAGAAAATTACTCTTACCTAGAGTTTAAGCGTTTCAGCCCCTGGGAGGAGCCCTGCTGGTAAAGCTCTGCGGTGTTTCCTCTAAAGTGTTTCCCCTCCTGCTGTGCTGGGGATTGCAGCCAGAGCAGTGGGAGCACCAAGGCGATGGGGAGACAGATCGGTGCAATATGATCATTTAGCTACAGAGGGAGGAAGAATTCCACAGTTGGTCTGCTGTTGTATTAGGAACAGAAACTTTCTCTGAGATACAACACATGCACTGAGAAGGGGTTTTTTTCCTTATATTTGTCTTTTTTTTTTTTTTTTTTTTTTTTTTTTTCTTTCCCCCTTCTGGGATGCCCATAATTGTACAGGATCCAAATTCCCTTTATCTCAATTTAAGAAATGTCTGATAAATGACTGCTGCTTTAGGGGGTTTCTAAAGGTTACCTGACATCTGCTGAGAGACACTAATGTGCAGGAAGCAGGGCAGGAGCTATTGATAGATCCATTCCTGCCTTCCTGTCTCGTTTTCTACTGCCTGTCCCCTATTCTTAGCCTGGTTTCCAAAGGAAATGGGGAGTTGTGTGATTGCTCTGCCCATGTTGGTCTATCAGTCCCTGCCTAATCACTCAAAACAGGCAGGTTTCAGCCAGCTGTGTGTGTGGAGTATTCTCCTATTAGAACCCTTAGTGTTTTGTGGAAATAAATAACCAAGGAATAGGGGAGAATCCTAGATCACTGCTCTGGCTGAAGGGAAGGTTGTTAAATGAGCCCAGCATTTGATAAAATCTGAGTGAAGCCACATAAAAATTGGATTCAGATAATGAGGTTTCATGCATTTAACTATAAAGTTACTTGTTATTATCATGGGTAATTAGTAGATTAAATATATAAAGCATTTTATATAATGTTATATTATTACAATAACATCTTAACGACCCCTGATTAGGAAGGAGATTCAGTGTGTCAAGTGTTGTACGAGCTCATAACACACAGATGATCCTGGCTGCTCCACTGTGGTGTTTATTCAATCATCCCATGGCACAGCCACTGAACATTGTTAAGGATACTGTAAAATTCAGGATTTGGACACTCTTTTAGAATGCCTGTTTTAGAAAAACAGGGAAGGGTTTTCTCTATTTTGTGTTAAATCCGAGGGTCATAATGAATTGGAGGTTTGGCAGGGCTAGAGAAAAGCTCATTTCAACAGAGGATGATGCTACAACACTATCCAAATGCCTGTCACTCAGTGTCACTGAGTCTCCCCAAAATGAGCTGCTGCAAAGCAGACATAGTGAGCTGGGCTTATCCCTCCCACTGCTGTAAACCGGCTTTTATCACTGTGGCTCTTTCCTGCATTTATTCCGTGTGTTTCTGGGCTCAGGGGAGAGGTCAAGGGCTATCTTGAAGGTTAGGAGATGTGCTCACAGCCAAGGGCCATTCCTGAGCAGTGTCAATATTTGGTCTTACACAGAAGATATGAGCAGGAGATAAGAGGGCACTGAGGCACATCCGCTGGGAAGGTGAGGCCAGGCATCTGATGAGGAGGATGAAGGTGAGGGCAGTGGGGCAGAGGATTTTGCATAGTCCCATGTGGCAGTGGTGGCACGACATTGCAGCTCTCTGATATTTCTCTGTGTTGTGTGTAGATGGAGGAGCCTTGTCAGCCCTTAGAGGAAGGAATAAGCATCTTGGCCAAGGCCAGAGTATAAATCCTTGCTAAAATGCAGAGCCCTTGAACCTTAAACCCAAGTGAAACCCTTTCCCTCCCAGTGTTATACATGTGGACCCCATGTGTCCAGCTGCACAGAGTTCTTTGGGTGCAGTGCAGTAGCTGGTTGCCCACGTACCCTGAAAAGCAGAGATATGTGACAGTTTGGGACCTAAACAATCCTGTATTCCATGGTCCCTGTGGGATAAGGGCAGTAGTTTGAGCAATCTCAGGACTGGGAGCTGAAAGGAGAGCACATAGGATGTGGAGGAGGGAATGTAATCTTAAGTGGTAATATGGGGTTAAAATCCTGATAGTTTTTAACTCACAGGGAGAAATGTCTCTTGGCTTTTCCTTTATCCCCAGGAGACTCACCCTGATGTCTATTAAATAGCTATTACGTAATTATGGTATATATTGCCTACTTAAATGCCTTCTGTCATCTGATTCACATGATTGGGCTATTCATTCTTCCCCTTTCCACCTGTTTCTTTGTGCTCCAGAGCAGCAGTAAATAGCCTATGAGCTTCACCAGAGGAATGACTGCAACCCACAGCAAGACAACCCCACGGGGGCTGCAAATGGCAAGTGGTTTTAGGGTGCTCAGTGGTTTGCAGTGACACCTGGGCTTGGGGAGACCAGCTCCTCCTGAAGGCAAAGCTCAACATCCTGGAAAAACCTTGCTAGGGTTTGTTGACAAAGGAGTCCCATCCCTGCACCTTGGCTGTGGCTCAGGGGGTGCTGAAGGCTGATGGGCAGTGGTTTGGTCTCTGCACAAAGAAGCAAGAGGGCTGGAAAGCTCCTTTTACAGTTCAAACGGATGTTTCCCCAGGCTCGTAAAATACACAGTTTAAGTAGCAGCTATATTTCTAAGGCTGGTCCCACACCTGCAACAACCTTGTAAATGGTGCTGGGATATATGGCTTTAAGACTCCTTGTAAAAAGTAAGATCAACACAAGATTTACACTGTTTTATGGAATTGTTTTATAAGCTATTTTGACAATGAATCGTGCTATCAACGTCACCTCTGGTGTTAATCGTGGAGGAAGCATTTAGGAGGAGCCAACAAAGATTAATTTAAACCCCTTTCCTAGCTAGCTCTGGGTCTGGGCTGATTATTTCTCAAATTCTGGATGAATTCTCATTCAGCCTGTTTCTCTTTGTCATGGGCAGCCTTGTCACTCTTTAAAGGGAGGAACAAGCACATTGGACAAGGTCAAAGAGCAAATCTTTGTAAAAGTCCAGAGGCTTTGGGTGGTAGGCCAGGTCTTCCAGCCCTGGAAAGTGAATGTGTTTTGGGTTACTTCACCTCACACAGAAGGGGATGACAAGGAATACAGGAGGTACACCCAGACCTCAGCCTCCTGTCCTCTCCTGCCCAGAGATGGAGGCTTCAGGATGAGGTCCAGGCAGGCAAGGGAGCAGGAGGGGATGCTTCGTAGCAAGCCAAGACTAAGCAATGTTTTTGGGCTAGGTAGGGATGGTGCAGTACCAGGAGTGTTTCCCTTGAGAAAATCTTCTCCCAGTTCACCTGAAAGCCCCGAGATGCTGAGCCTGACCTCACCCACGTTAAACGGAGAGCTGAGGCTCCCCACTGCTGATCTGCTCTCCCTGCTCACCTTCCACATAGCTCTCAAAGACAGGAGGTCAGGATCAAACTGGCACTTGCTCCATGCTCCTAGGATGCTCCCAGTTTTCTCTAGAACTGCAGTTGTGAGTGTAGATCCCACAGTGCTGGGTCACACCTGGGCCTGCCCTGCACCATGTGGTAGCCATGGGCAGATGCCTTGGAGAAGGGACACTGTATTCATGAGTGCTTTCCCAGACCTGCAGCACAGGGGATTTCCAGCACTGCTACACCTTTTTTTGCTGTTTGCCTTCAGTGGAGCTCTGTTTTCCTGATGTTTGTACAATTTTTCCTTTAACCCTGGTGGACTTTATACATCCCCAGCCTCCTTCAGCAAGGAGCCTCCCTTGGATCCTCTACTGCCCAAGAGGAATCTCTTCCTCCTCTTCCTGCTTCAGCATGGCTATCAAAACCTTCACCTGGTGGCTCTGTGTCCTGTGCTGGAAGAGAGTGAGCAGCTGCTCCCTTTCTGTTTTCTCCCAGTGACTCAGTTGTAGCTCTCTGCCATCCTCTGCCAAGCTGTTTCTTTTTTTATGTACTTACAAGTCTGAACAAAAAGCACAGAGACAGAATATGCCTGTATTTCAAATTTCCTCATGCTCTGAGGGCACCCAGAGAGAATGGCTGGAGGCTGAATCAGGTGCACAGTGTTTTGGCATCCTCTGCTGTTTGGCCCAACGGAGTCACAGCACAGATCACCACAGGCAGTTCTTGGCCCCTCTGCATGTAAGGGATGTTCTGTGCACAAAATAACTCCTTTGCAGTATGAGCTGTGGCCACGAGATGTCTCTTTGACTCCAGCCTGGGAAACAGGAGTCCCAGTGGATCACAAGCTGTGCAGAAGCTTCTGGGGCCAGCCGTTGGCACTATCCCTGGTGAGCAACCCCCCTGCTGCAGTTAACAGGATTGGAGAGCAAAGCCATTTGTGCAGGCAGAGGTGATACCTGTTATCAGGCCTGCAGGTGTAGGTGGGAGAGAAAAAAAAATCCATAAGCCCAAACAGCTAAGCCTTCAAACACACAAGATGTTTTTCACTCCAAAATAAAAATTACCATCTTCAAACTGAGTCTTAGCTGAGAATAATCTCTCTGAGGTTATTGGATTTTGTTGGCTATTCAGATTTGTGGAGGAGAAAAGTGTGATTGATACCTGTGGAGAAAAGTCAATGGCCTTATGGAGGAGAGATTGTTGGCCAAAGGGAGAGAGAAAGAGAGGAACAAAGGGATGGATGGTTACTGGCTGTGGGATGGTGACAGCTTTACTGGTTTCAGGGAAGTATATGTGCCACTGTAACAAGTGAGTCTATGAGCTCTGACATGCAGCAGATCTGGGGATTTAACCTCACCTTTTAACTGTCTTGTATGTTTCCCATGAGGCTTGGAGCAAAAAACCAGAAGTTGTGTGACTGTTTTCTGAAAATATTCTCCACTGGGCAACTGAGTATCTCAGATGAGGGGTAATACAATATAATTAAAACCAAATAATTTGGCAGATTATCTCTAGCATCATAAATTGACAACAAATTCCCAGCACAGAATTGACCCTGATCAAGACCAGGTCCCTATCAAATGACCATTTTTCAGACGAGAAAGTGCTGATGGCCGTGCTGGGAAAATGTTACCCACCAGGCAGTCTTCAGCTGGTTGCCATCCCAACTTGGGACCAGAACCATTTCTGCAATTAAGTGCCAAAATGTTTGTTTGATCTGGTAGCTGGAACCCTTCTTTGAGAGCTCACAATGTGCGAAAAAAAGAAGAGAAGAAAAGCAGTGGCTGTAACGCCGCTGGAATGAATGCTTTCCTTGCCTGCCGATCAGAGCAGATTATAGCTCACCTGCTGTGAGCTAATCTCTCAGGGAGAGGGTCAGTTGTTTGGATAGTGTTGCTAATGGAAGGCAAAACCTTTCTCCACATTCCCTCCTTCAGTGCTGGGTCTGTTTAGGAGCTGAGTCAGTCCTGGGTTATTCATCAGCTTCGTGAGGAGCCATCCACCCAAGTTCACAAGTACCTCTAAAGCGCTTTACAATTACAGGAAATTATACTCAGGAGCTGATGTTAAAACACGGCTCTCTGCTCACTTCTCCAGCACGAGAGGCAGAGTGTCACATCCGTGGCCTGCATTAGTTCCTTGTGCTGGAGAAATTACATGGCAGGAATTTATTCCTTACCATGCTCCTCTTTGAGGACCTGAGTGCCAGCAGTGCTGGGGGGATGTTTTCCCGGGGGAGCTGGGGAGGAGGTGAGGCAGAGCCTTTCTGGTGGCTGCAGCAGGTCCTTGCCTTGCTGCAGGAGGTGTGAGAGCAGTGCTGTGGGCAGGGGGCCCTGGCAGCCCCCCTGGTCACCAGGGACAGTGTGACAGCTCCTCTTGCCACGGCTCAGACCACCAGGGGAGAGGATGGTGACAGTCCCCCTCTGATTGTGCTGTGCTTTCACACCCTCCAGGTCCCTCATCTTCAACCCTGGGGCTCTTCACCCCAGAGGATATTAAATAGGGCATGTACATTTTGCTTGTTTTGTTCATGGCCCTCCTCTGGTAGGACTCATGAATAGCACGGAATCATAGAATGGTTTGGGTCAGGTGGGACCTCTAAAGGTCATCTCATCCAAGGCAAGAGTAGGAACATCTTCAACTAGATCAGGTGGCTCAAAGCCCTGTCCAGCCTGACCTTGAATGTTTGCAGGGACAGGGCATCCACCACCTCTCTGGGCAATTTGTGCCAGTGTGCCATCACTCTCATTGTAAAAAACTCCTTCCTTGTCCCTGACATGCAGGATTCAACCCAAGAAATCCCTGTATCAGGGCAGGAGGCTCTCTCTATTCCCTGTCAGCCCCTCCTGACTCATCTTGGGGTCATGCTCTGGATTCTCCTTGAGGGTCTCCAGCTCCCCCTCAGTTCAGGGTGGATTCAGCAGCAGCATATGCTCTGTAGCTTTGTTGCTACTTAGGAATTGTTCTCTGTGGATCACCTGTCTGCAGATGGGGAAGCATTGTTTGGTTGATTTCTTACTTTTGTAAAATTTGCAGTGTGGGTTTTGGAACAAAGTCAATACATGTGCACACGGAGGTCAATAACTCACATTTCTGTCCAAGAGACAGACCAGATCCTCTGTTTAGACAGTGGTTTTTAAATGATAATTTAAAGTCTACTTTATGGTCTTTGTTACTGCTTAGTAGATGGTTTGTACTATTGCATTTTAGTGAGATGTTTCAAAAATGAGTATTTGTTCAGCTACAGCCTGCAAGGTGTAGCTAAAATGACAAAAAATATTGAAAAGCAAAATATTTAATACTGTTCCTTTTAGCCTTTTATTGCTTTACTGCAGACTCTGCAGCACCAGCATTACCAGCCAAGGGCTCTCAGGAAGGTGATTTGCCACTGTCAGGCCCAGCCACCCTCAGCTGCCCAGCTCTGATGCCCATGTGGGGCTCACAAACTCAAAAATCCCATCTCCAGGTGTTTATACCATGTTCTCTGGCCTACAGAGATGCACAGAGATGCTGGACCAGAGGTGTGGACCTCTTTTTGTCAGACAAGACACCAGTTCTAGAACAGTTCTCTCTCTTCCTTGGCAAAACCAGCCTATCAGTGGGATTTTGATCATAATGTTACTGTCCTTTCTTTCCAAGTGACCAAAAAGATATTTTCCATTCAAACCCCCACTACAAGGAAGTCTGTAACCATGAGTAATGAGAAATCTTTTAGGGATGTACAAAAGATGCATATTTTGCTCTCAGGCAGCCATTGAGTGAGGTCTGTGTTTCATTGCCTTCTGTTTAATCCAGATTTCTCCTGGGGACATCCAGCTGGAGTGGAATATAGATATTTTGCCATCAGAGGACATTTACCTTATGATTAAGAAGAGGTTTTTCAGTGCTAGCAAGATGATCATCAATTTTATATCCTGTGATTTCTCTGTCCTTAGCTTTACAACATTTTAATAATTTCCCTTTGATTTAGTAGCTTAAATTTGTCTGTAAATTTGTTCTCCAGGGAGTATAAGAAAACATCTTTAAATAATTCTTATGTGGAGAGACGCTTGCAGTATTTTTTTATTAATATTATTCATTACTTTTATGACAAGTGAAAGCCATGGCTGAGGTACTGAGCAGCCACACAGAGATCTGAAAAGAGAGAAATAAAATCAGAGAGATAAGGAGAGAGTGGAGGAGCCACTGTCAGCTTTCTGTACACCCCAGGTCCAGCAATGTCCGTGACACAGCTGGAAATCTGGATGTAAACCTGTGTCTTCCTTACCAGGCCAGTGCTTTAAATGTCAGCATGCTGTTTTTCCCTCCTATGTGGCTAAATTTTGAATTTGTACTTCCGTGAAACTCCGTTTTTCACTCCTTTAAAGTACTTAGACTCACAGAACCATAGGTTCTCTCTTGCTTTTATTCAGGTTGTCAGACGGATGTGAGGATGCTGAAATGCCAGAACAAGTGTTGGTGTTCTTATCTCTGCCTACACTGGCTTTTTAGAAAAAGACAGGAGTAATTCCAACTGTGTAAAGTTAATTTGGTGGTCCAGGCACCACTGTGCCTGGAGTCACACACACACACACAAATGTCCAGAGCTGTTTGCTGTGCTGGATGCTCTGTTAGTACTTTTATATTAATGAAGAGCTGATCATGATGAAATCCTCCTCCTGGGGAAGTGGGACAAGACAAATCCTGGCTTGTGCTGAACCCTTTGCACTGGGCTCCGTGGGGTTTGGTGCTGGAGCCCGAAGTTGTAATTAAGGGCTGCTGGAATAACAAGCAATAATCACTGCTGGGATATGACCCCACAAACCCTCAAAGAAGAAGTCTGGGTTGAGGAGCAAACTCTAATTTCTCTTTAATTTCCGTAGCTGTCTCTAGATGGCACTATGGCAGTAGGAGTTCTGCAGCGGATTTGAAGGGAACGAGGCAGGAGCTGGGAGGCTGCGGGCTCCTGCCCTCTGCCAGGACGTTCCTCTGCTGCAGGGGAGTGAGATCGTATCAGTTTTTGTTGGGCGTTTTTTGTGCCCCACGAGACATCAATCAAAACAAGTAAACTTATTTCTTTCTCAGGGGTTAAAACTAGTTTTGTGATCCAGAGGAGATTAATTTCGTAGAGCATCTCTGTGTGCTTCCTAGGTGGGAGTACAGAAGTGAATCTATTTCACCTTCATTATCCTTTACAAATTTTCCATAAACTGTTGCCCACAGGGAAGGATTCATTTTTTTGTGCTTCTCACCTTACATCCGGTTTTCAGGTGGTTTTTTTTTTCTGTTGGTATCAGGTGCTTCTCTGTGACACTCCCACTCAAACCATCAAGAGCATGGAAATATCACTGAAGCCTGAATTTCTTACATTAAAAATTGGCTTAATTAGAGTCCTGGTGGGAGAAAATATTCCTCTTTAAGACAAAAAGATTGCTGGCAAATCATGCTAATGAAGTATTTAAAAGCCTAAGAGACACAATACTTAAAGGGCTAACAATAAGAGGATGACAGTGGAACACAGGGTGTACAAACATCAGGGTGGCACTGTATTTTCAGTTTACATATTGTTTCGTGTAATTGCAGCATTGTTATTTCATCTATCAGGGAATCACTTGTGTTCCTGCCAGGGCAATTCTAATGCTCTGTGAGTTCAAGCTAGCCTTATTGTCTTGCTTTTCAAATGCTGTTTGATTTTGCAGTAGTTGGACTCTAGGGATATCCTCCCCAGAACAATGAATTGTTTTATTTCCTTCTTAATAATTAAAATTAAAAAAAGGAAGCAGACTTACTTCACAGCTGCTGGCTTCAGTGCTGGCTGAAGAGAGAAGCTGAGGCAGAGCCCTGGCTTTGGGCAAATGAGCAGACTGTCCCAGGGTGTTTGCTGCCTTGGACTCTTTAGCTGCACGGGAGGAAATGGCTTCATTTGACAGCAGCAAGGCTGGGTTCAGTTTCAGCATCCTGTGAGGAGCTTTGGGATGCTGAACTTTTCCCAAGGTGCTCAGCCCAGCTTTAGGAACCCACTTGAGGTATGGTCATCGCTGTCCCCAGGCAGGTGCTTCCAGACAGTGGGTGAAAGCATATAAATCCTGTGGGTTTAGTAAAAACGGCTTGTCTTTCTTATGGAGATCCTCACAAGGTATTTCAGTGCCTCCCATCCCTTGTACTCCTCTGGGAGCTACAGACCTGGATCTGTCTGAGGAGGTGAGCCTTGGTCAGGAGAGGATTGTGGCCATAAATTCAGTGTCAGCTGAGACATCAATCTGCCTGAAGAAGTGAACAGCCACATGCTGAAGCTGGCATGAAACCCATGATTACCAGGGAAAAGAAACAGGGATGTTTCTTTATAGGGAACAGTAATGGAAGGTACAGACTCAGCTCTAACTTGCAGGAATTACCTTTCCACCAATTTCTTGATTTCGGATTTTAAAAGGCATTTTCTTTCCATAATGAAACACATGCAATAAGCAGCTTCCCTTTCCAGATGTTTTAGCTGAATTTTCCAAGGAAAATGCAGTTCTCTATCCCCCCTTTCAGTGGTGTTGCATTTCCAACATTTAGTTGCCCCTTCAGAGCAAGGAGGCTTCTGCTACAATGGGGACAGCTGAAGGAAATTAAGAAGACAGCCCTAAACAATTGAAGAGCATGTGCAGAGCATGTGTGGAAGTGGTTGATGCTCTGGGATGTGTGTCCTTGTAAGCCCCCAGTCTGTCCCCACCACTGTCCTGCCCTGTGCCCTGCCATGTGTCAGTCCCTGGGAGCTGCACTGCTGCACAGCAGGTTGTCCCTATAGAATCCCTTTGTGTACAGGACTTAAAGTTTGTGGTTTTGTTCTCATGGGGATGTCCCAGAGCACCCAAATCCTTTGCTTCCCCCACTTTCCATTCACACCCTGCTGCTCCTCAGCCTTTGGAGGCCATCCCCCCAGGGCAGAGCTCAGCCCCAGGCAGGGTCTCTGGGGCTCTCCTCCCTCACTGTGACCCCAGTGCACCAACGTGCTCCATGCCCACAGCTACATATGATTTCTTGGAAGAATCAGTCATCTAGGAGCCAGGTCCTGGGGGCCACAAGTGCCTAAAGCAAAGCAAGAAGGGAGTGATCAAAAGGTTTCATGGCACCTTTGGCACAGAGTGGCTCTGCTCTCATGTCACCTGCAGCAGTGCTGCTGCCCAGAGCAATGAGAATTACTGGTCTGGAACCAAACCCTGGGGAGCTGGAGCACTGTGCCCTCCTGTCAGCAAAATGTGAGGAGGGGTGAAACTTGCACTGTGCAAAAACTGGTGGTGCCTTCCAACCACCAGACTTGGGGAACTGCCTGTCCAGTGTGATTCTGCAGCAGCTTCAGGCAGCCAGTCAGCTGCAGTGAAATAATAATAACAACAACATTAACAATAACAACAGCAACAAAAATAATTCTAATGTTGTTATTATTATTATTATTATTATTATTAGGCTATAAGACAACATGTTCTTCACTTCTGCTGAGCAGCCTCTGTTTGGGATGTAAGCAGAATGTTATGGGGTCTTTCCATTACGTGATGAGCAAAACCAAATGAGAAAATTATGCTTTGTACTAAAAATCCATTTAGCCATTAGATCACAGTATTGAAAGCATAAAGGAAGGGTTATTTTAGCTTTCAGCTGGCCAGAAAATGCCAGTTGGAAGACAACAGGAGGCTCCCTTTCACAATGTAAGAGCCCTTTCTTTCCTGGATGAAGGGAGTGTTTCTGACTGTGGCATCATGCTGCTTGTGTGTGTTTCGTTCTTTACTCTGGGCTGAAATGCTCTTGTCAAAAGGTGAAAAACAAATCTAATTGCACATGACATTAATAAAGTCTTGCTGTACATCAGCACTGTATTTTTGGGGGGATAATTTTGGAGTTTACTGGTTTTGCTGTAACCTAAAGCAATTTCTTTGCAACAGCCAAGTCCCATCCTAGCACATAGCACATGACTTTTAGGGGGAATTAATATCATATGATATTAATCACTGATGGCCTAAAGGATAAATAACCTGTCACAGGCCATGCTACAGATCACATCTGGGCCTGACCTGAGGCAGCCCTGGTGCCAGACCTGAGCATGTGGGAATGCAGGGGCTGATATCTCTGTTGGAGTGCTGCTACAGCACCAGTGAAAAATGAGAGATGCAGAGGTTAAAGGTGACCCTCAGGGCACTGCACTGGGGTTTCAACCTTATTACCTGGCTGGGGATCCCTGTGCTTTGCTGTCATCAACTCTCTCTGCTCACTTTGTGCCTCAAGGACCCAAATTCCCTGACAGCCCCTGGGGCAGCACCTCTGCTCTGCTGTGCCACAGCCCCTCCAGCAGCAGCTCCTGGCCTGCCTTTGAACAGGCTTAAAGAGCAGCACTTTGGCTGCCCTGGGGAATTGGAGCTTGAGGAACGCTGTGGTTTTGGGGTGGAGAATGATCAATTTTCTGTTATTTTTGCAAAGGACAATGGGTGTTTGGGATAGCTTTTCTCCCAGTGTTTGGCTCTGGACTTAGCATGAATTTCTGTCAAAGCCACCCACCTACGGAAATCTCTGATGCCAGAATGCATTTATGAGAGGATATTTAGTCTACAGGATAGAGCTGCTCAGTGTAACCCTTAATCTAGAGGCAGGATGATTTAACTGAGGACTATTACATTTATTTTGGAGTTGCAATACCTGACAGCAATTACGGACCCAGAGTGAGACCCCCAAGTAAATGCTCTCAGCAGTGTGGAAATATTTCCCAGCACGTTTCTGAAATGTGCCATTCCTGAAGGCTGTGGTGGTTGGGTGAGGTTCCCTTCCCTTGCTCATCTGGTAACAGAGCTCTGGATGCCTGGCTCATGAGTCTGCCCTGAAAAATCTGAGCACTGCTCAGTGCCAGCACCAGGATTTCAGCAGGAGCTGAGATGACTCACTTCACAGTCTTCTCTCGAGCTCTCTTAGTCACTAGCATGGTTCCTAACACAGAGATTGTACATGTTAAGTGTTACATACATAGTGCCACCCCTAATTCTTGCTTTAAGCTGTATCCATCTATACCCAGCATCCTGCACTGTCTGGAACCACCACCACATCCCTCCACTGACTGTGCTTTTGGCAGCTGGGGGACTTTTCTTTGTTTTTAAACATAGCACCTCCTTTTCTTCCTCCTGCCTCTCTTCCATGGCCATGTTCTAGCTGCCAACATCAATAAGTTAGACTTCTAAATTTAAAGTTAATCTGAAGTCATCCATTTAATTCAGAGAGCTGTTTGCAAGAAGCAGCTTTCAGTCATCATTCATGGGAACAGAAGGATTCCCAGGGCAGTGAAAGAGAAAAACTTGGGGTCTGGCAGACTGATGATGTAGTTCCAGACAGGAATCTGCTTGCTTGTTTGTTTGTTAGTTTTTAATATAATCCCTTCCCTTTTTCCTTGCATATATCAGTAAGACAATAATCAGGTTTTGGAGCAAATAATTTCCTTTTTTTTTTTTTTTTGCCAGAATTTTGTGAGTGGCTCCAGTGTCACAGAGCATCTGTGTGACCTGTTGCCTCACAGTTGTCTGAAAATCTGGGCATTCTCTGCATTTTGTAAGATATCCACCCCTCCAAGCCTGGTCTGTGTGATTTTTGCACTCCTCTCTCAGCTTGTCCCAGCTGGCATCAGAAAGTTTCCCAGGGGCAAGAGGTAGCATGAAACAGAGTTGAGCTGTATCTGATCATGCTTGAACTCCACTTACCCCACAAAAAGTCTAATCCACATTGGGTTTGCATAGCACCCTACTTTTTAATGGAATCTTTTACTAATGAGTTCATTCACCTCACTAAAACTACTCTGCAGAGCTGGGCACTGGCTTTTATCTGTCCTCTGAGCCCACCAGCAAAGCACACAGTCTCTCCCAAAGCAAACACATTCCAGTGTGAGTACCAGCAGATGGAATAACAGGCTCTGTTGGCATGGATAAGGTTATTGCTTGAGAAAAAATTGCAGGATTGGACCCCTAAGGTCAGCAGAAGACAGGGCTGACAGGATGCTGCATGTGCTCTGCAGTGCCACTGTGTCCCCTACCCACTCCATGGCCTGCTAACATCTCTCTCTTGCTTTTATGAAAAAATCCCCATGTTTTCAGCTCAGAAATAGATCTCTTTTGAAGTTTAAAAGCAGTTATGTCATAGCTGAAACAGCTGTTCAGCAACCACCCAAGCAAGCAGCAGTTCCCTGTGCTGCCTTTGCAGAGATGAGCTGGCTCTATGCATCCCTGTGTCCCAGCACAGAGGAGCATGGGGAAGCATGACTGGCTGGAAAAGCATTCCAGGGAATGCCTGTGGATGTGTTTAAGCTCCACAAGAAGGCACTGCCTGAGAGCTGGTGCACAGTGCACGTTGCCTGCCTGTCTTTCAAGGTGGGAAGAACTGGCACGTTTGAGCATCCCACAGATTTCAAAACGTTGTTCTGACACAAGCACACAACCCTCTGCACCTGGGAATGCAGGGAATTCAGGGTGACGTTTCAGCCATTTCCCCACAGCTGCTGGCCCAGGGTTTGTGCCTTGCTGGTGTCAGCCATGGAATGAGCTGGCATCCCCAGAGAGCACAATGTGGTGGCCACTCAGCCCTTCACAAGGCTCCTCAAAACCCTCAGTGTCAGAGCACAGGGACCTCAGAGTGAAACAAGAGAGATATTCTACGGCTTACAGATCCCCATCACAGCTCCCTCATCCATTGGTGTCTCCTGACAGGTACCTGTGCTGCCACTGCACCAGCCAGGTAGTCTGTTCAGCACCTGTAGCACCTTGTAATTTCACCCAGCTCTGGGTGTGACCACAGACCTCTGTCATGAACGAAATCATGGGTAAAAAGAGTACAATTTACAGGGATGTAAGTGGAGATGGTGCCTCATTCCTCTCAGTAAAGAGAACAGAGGATGCAGACAACTTCATCTTCATATTTCATGTAATGGGTCTTACTCATTAACCCAATTTTTCAAACCCTGTGGTGTGCAGGCCACACGATGGGAGTGACAGCAAAAGTAGATTCCTGTCAGGCTCCTTATGGACATTCCTCATAATGCCCCAGAACAGCACAGCAGACCTCACTGAATGTGGAGTTTCCATGATTAACCAATGGATTTCAGCCCTGTGATTATGGCTTGACCAAAGATTATTACTTTGGTTCAGTACTTCAGCATCATCATCATCAAATCATCACATTGCAGTGACGTTTTTCTTCACACAGTGATTTCATTCAAAGCAGTGTTTGCTAAGAGAGAGAACTGAGAGGAGAAATATTTGCTAAGAGAGAGAAGAGAGAGAACTGGGAACCGAGTTCTCTCAGATCTTCAGCACTTCTGAAGGATGGGAGGGTTGCAGGAAGTTTGATTCAGATAGAGCCCATAAATTATTTTAGCAAAAGGCCTTATAAACTCAGAATGAAGGAGTACTCAAAAAGCCCTTGTCATAGAGGGTAATAAAAGTCTATTTGGACTAATCAAAATCCAGTGCTTGTCCTCAAAACCAGGATGAGAAGAGGAATGATGCTGTTAGGAGAGAGGAGAGATCCAGGTCAACAATGGAACTATAGTTTCAACTATCAACAGTGTAAGCAACCCTTTCATTTAGAGCAGAAATATTGATTTTTTTTCCCATTCATTGACATTCAAATATTACTGCTGTTTATCAGTGACATCTGTTATTATTGTTTGGGAACTTAAACAAAATTTTAAAATTTGGTTGTTTCATGTTTTGTACAAACCATGTGATTCATTCATTTATTTATTTAATTAATTTTGAACTTGCAGTATGGAAGCACAATGTAACAAGAAGTCATTTCAAGCTGAAGTTAAAAACTCCACATTTCTTTCTCGTAGTGCACTATTTAGTGTTTACCTGAGATATAGCTAGCAGCTAGATATAAAAAATAGAGATGCCAGCCAAGGTTCAGGACATTGACTGAATGTCACAGCATCACTCAGTCCTGCAGTTTTGACCAAAATGTGTTTTGCAGATGATGATGATGATGATGATGATGATGGGCTGCAACTCCGTGAAATGGTAATTTTTGAAATGGTCAAGCAGTGGA
Source organism: Illadopsis cleaveri (assembly GCA_013399915.1). Lineage (NCBI taxonomy): Eukaryota > Metazoa > Chordata > Aves > Passeriformes > Timaliidae > Illadopsis > Illadopsis cleaveri. The sequence goes on along the minus strand of VXBB01017800.1, from coordinate 983,982 downwards.
GGCATTTTAAGTGAGGATTACAGCTCATTTCTCACCTTTTCCAATTCACAGCTTGCCTGGCAATCATCCTGTCACGTCAGAGATATTTTATGTTGTCACAGCACACAGTGGATATGAGTCAGTTGTTGAGTTTTGGTTTTGTTTTAAAATGATTTTGGAGCTGGTCATCTTTTATAGGAGACCAGCTGAAATGCCTTTGCAGGCATTACACATATAACTGCATTCTGAGGGCAGGAGCTGACTGGGACCAAGAACAGGAGCCTCTGTTAAAATAGCTGGCAAGTGACATAAACTGGGAATATTTCTCTAAGGGCTGAGTCAGCCTGGGTGGCACCACTGAAGGAGGCAAGTTTGGGTGACAGCTTTCAGACAGTGCCTGGTACTTGAACTGAATCCTACCTGCACGTTTTTGAAGAGAGAAAATGGGGAGACAGTGGGCTGCATGCATTAGCTTTATGCTTTTTAAAGAATTTCATCTCGTGGTTGGAGAAGCCCCTAATCCTGCAACATTTGAGTGAATGTTGTGACAGGAACCCGGCCTGGTTGAACCACTTGACTGATATTACACAGAAAGACCACTCCAGAGCTGAACTGTCAGGTCAGGCTTGTCTAAGAAGAGATTTTTAACACATCTATTTTTCAGTTCTAATCCTTTATGTTATTCTTCAGTTTACTCGTTTGGGCAAATTTCACATAGTCTGATTTTATGGAAACAGCTTCTTTAAACACTAAAAGAAAATGATGCCCTTTGGTGCTTTTAATTCACTGTCTTTGCAGTAATTCATGCCAAAAAAAGGTGGCAGGGGAGCCCTTATAAAGTTCTATTAATTGAAATAAATGAGCCATGCTTCAGAGAACAGTGTACCATAGAGGAAGGTCTGCCTTGTGAATCCTGCTCCCATAGATGTCCCTTGTGATTTCAGGCATGTCATAAAATCCACTGTCCACCTCATTTTCCCACCTTATTAAGAGGGACTGAGGTTGTTCCTTACCAGAAGCCTCTGGGTGTTGTGAAGCCCAGCTCAGTGCTTCAGTAGTACTTGGAGGACCTGGAATTTTATTTTGAAAGCTATAGCAAACACTAGTCTTTCCCAGGGAATGGTGTTTATGAGCATGCTTTCATTAGTCCCTTAGCCTTTTCTTTTTCATTTGAGTCTGGAAAAACGTGTGGAAAATCATTTCATGGGGGCCTCTGGGAGAAATGAAGTTTCTTGCAGAGTGGGAGCTCTAGGGGATCATGTAGTGGCAAAGTCAGCTCCCCGAATCCACCAGACAGAAACAGAAAAACCTCACTGGCCTGAGGATGGACTTAAAGCCCCCACTGGCCTTAGGATGGACCCAAACACTTGGCTTTTTCCCAGCTCTTTCATTTGTGTGTTCAGTCTCAGAGAAAGGGGAAGGTGAGCAAGGCAGACAGAGAAGTAAATGTCTGCTCCCTTCCTCCTCTCCTTCTCCCCAAAGATCATTTCCATCCACTTGACTTCTTTCCCAGGTATGGTATCATTTGCTTCTGTGGGTGGGAGAGAAAATTATTTTGAAAGTTCAAGAGAAACATAAGCCTGCACATTTATGAGTGTTTTTCTCCTCTTCCCTGCCTCTGAATGACCAGAGTTTTATTATTCCTCTTGACTGCATGCTGAGATAGGTACTTTCCTTTCAAGCAGGGCCTGCTCCTGGCAGCAGGCAGCAGAGGCTCCAAACCTGGGATACTCTTTTAATGTCTGAGTCTTCCATTAACATCAATACTTTAACCTTCCCCTCACCTCTCACCCCCCCTTGGTGTTAATGCTTTTGCATAAAGATGGCCCAGGAAGGGTGAGGTTCCAGGGAAAGTTGGGTATTTTTAAGAGAAACCAAACAGGGCTCAGAATTCCACTCTCTTCACAAGCATCATGATCTCACTCCATGTGTCTTTTTACAGGCCTGCACAACCACAGGAGGGACCCAGGTGCTGGTGCCATCACTGAACCCTCAGTGATGGGGAGCCAAGCTGCACCTCCAGCCCCAGGCTCTGCACAGCCAGAGGTCTCCCAGGCACTCAGCAGTGGCAAACCAGACTCAGCACCACAAACAGGGTCTAGAACAAATGGCTGGCTGTCCGTGGACTGCTTGGAGGAAAAGGCAGCAGGAGGATAAGGTAATGGTGTGGATTGATCCTGCACAGTTGGCCCAGGCACAGGCAGAGAACACAGCCAGCATTGTCCATCCCTCAGTCCACAAGCACCACGCAGAGCACACGTTGCCTGAACTAATGGGTCTTCATAGGATCCTTCTGGTTGAGAGATGATATCACAGATTATATCTGTGTCCACTTTAGGTCTGGACTGTTGCTAAGAGAAAAACAATTCTTGGCAAATTCCTCGAAGTGCTTGCCTCCTACAGTTTGGATGAAGACGGTTTTTCAAGAAAGATGGGTAGGTGTGAGATTCTGTCTCTTCGCCTTCTGAGAATTGTTTTCTCCAGTGCAAAACTGAAGATGATACTGCTCCCATGAAAAATGAGGTGGATGCTCAGGCTAACATGAGTGGGTGGAAAGGACTTCAAACAGGATGAATCTGGGGACAAACCTTCCCTTGCCAAGACAAACAGCTGCAGAGAGCTGCAGGAAGGAAAAAGGGCACTGCTGTTCAAAATGATTCAGTCACATAGGGCTGATTAAGACTGTGTATCCATCAATTTATAACGAAAACCAATGGCTTTCATATGAAGAAAGAAAAGGAACATCATATGTCACACAGGAGGGCTGGAGAACTGATATCATCAGGACAACAAACTGATATTCCGTAGGACAGTGGAGATATGGGATGAGCACAAACCTCTCACTCTCCTTCCTACATCTGTCTTTCATTTGCTTTGCCTCTATCTGCCTGTTGTTGATGTTTTCTCACATTATCCTGGTCCCTTTGTTTAAGCTACATTTCATTCCAAGAAGGCAGGGAGCTCCAGGTGTGAATGAGGGCTGTGGGCATGAACTCACTGTCACAGTTACTATTGTTATCATTCCTCTGAATACCAGCTGGTGGGGGTTTGGCTCTGTGGAATTCCTTCTGCTCTTTTAACCGTATCCTTGTTAAATGTGGAAAATGGAATGAAAGTGGAATTAAAACGTGGAAAGTGGAATGAGGTGCAGTGCTTTGCAACCCAAAGGTGCAGCCTTAGCTAATGAAGTGCTGGCATGCTGTGGAGCAAGACTGAGATTGCAGGATTGGGACCTGCTGTTCAAATGAATCAGGTGTTCAGGACTCGCTGCTCTTCTTTGTAATGGGAGAAACTGTATGTTAAAAAAGCCAGTACAGAGTTTTCAATGCTCTATATAGTTTCAATGTTTTTTACTTTAAGACCCCAGCGATATTCAGTAATTGTATTCCCACCATCCACCTATTTAGCAATCTGAACACATACTATTTTCCCCATTACTATTGTTTCCATTACTGGCAGTAGACCTGTGGATGTCTGGTTATTTTTGTCTTTGGACACCCTCTGTGTACATCTAAGTGGGCACAGATATTTTAATACATTTTTCAGTGTTTCCCCCTGCTCCAGTTGAGCCCCTGGAGATGTTTTGGAGCTTCTTTGTGTGTGTTGAATGAACACCTCTCTGGGATCAGTCTGGAGCACAGAACTGCCATAACATCAAGCTGAACTCCAACCTTCCCCCAGTCTGGCATGATGTGTTCAGTCCCTCCACAAATCAGGTGCAGCTCAGCCCTTACCCACTGGGGGCTCAGTGCACAAGCAATTGTGTGTTTTCCCTCGGATGTGCTGCCTCAAATACATTTGCCAGGGCCAGGGATAGCCCATGGCTGGACCACACAGACTCTCCGGATGGGCTGAGACTCCAAAGATAGGATGGCAAGCAGCTTTGGCAGTCTGGTTGGTATTTCAATAGATGGACTCTTTTCATCTTTGTTTTTCAAGAGTTGCACTTCTATTTTGCAACAGGCCCTTCCTGTGCCATGTTTAGCTCATTCAAACCAGCTCCAGTGTTTGTACCTCCCGCTGCATTTCCTACAGTGAATATTTCTAAACCAGCTTTGCTGGTGGAGACCTCTCCAAATGGTGTGTTAAAGACCAAATGATTTAGCACATAATTAAGAAGTAAACAATGATCAGCAAGAACTCTGCAGTGTCAGCTACAAGGCATGGCTTGGATGCAAGAAGCAATATGCCAAGAGAAATGAGTAAATCAGTGTGTCTGTATCTTAATGTGGAGAGGCAGCTTCTGCTCCATCCCCATTGGAGTCACAGTTCAATGGGTATTATTTTTTGTTTTGTCAGTGGCAGCAACAGTGATTCTAAGGACACTAATGGGAGAAAAGAGCTTCCTGCAGCCACCAGGAGTGAGCATGGATGCTCCACCTGGGCTTTTGCACACACTGCGGCTGGTTTGTGTGGAAGGGCTCATTTCCTGGCCCTTGTGCCAGACAAGAGATGCTTCTGTGCTTCCCAGCACCAGTGCTCGAGGTCTAACACCAGTGACAGGAACTGGTGCTGCTGGTGCAGCTCCAAAGCCTTCCTGTACCCAGGCAAATGGATTTAGTAGTGAGGGAATGGAGTGGTTAAAAGGAAAGAGCTTGGTTCTGCTTTCTCCATGTTTCATCCCATGTTGGTGTTGGGCATAAATGAAGCAGCATGCCTAAGTCCCACAGACAGAATGTTTCTTTTACTCAGTGATTCCCTAGCTTTTAGTGCAAAGCAAAGAATCAAGACACACAAGTTTATTGTGCTATGGATTTATAATAACATTTTATTAATATATTATGCTACAAAAATATTTTGATAAAATAATATTAGAAAGCATCTTTTTATTACACTCTTCAAAACAGTTCACAAAAGCAGGAGGCTGAACAGGAAAAAATATCTGAAATACTTTTGAATTGAAAACTGACAAATAAGCAATTTGAATTTCGGTGTGAGCATGAATCTGCAGGATGGTTAATCAGTCCTGTAGAAGGAAAGTATTGTCTACTTATTGCAAAGACCTCTCTGCCTTTAGCTAGATTAAGGTGCCTCCTGAAATGTTAGTCACAGGAAGGGCTGAATTTGGTTTGGGACAGAACACAGACAACACACACACACGTTAATGTACGCACACACACACTCCCACCCACACGCATCCCCCACCCTAAGATCTCAAACTTCAGCAAATTATCTTTCTGCTTCAGTTAAGCTGAAACACACTGAAATTGAAGCTGAGTTTTAGCACACTCCATGGAACATTGATCACTTCAGAGATATGACAAGACCATATAATTTTTGGATATAATACAGAAATACGGTACTAAGCAAAGTTTGGCATGGTAACGCTTATGCTGAGATAATAACTTTGGCACTTTGGTTTCTCTAACATAAATATATGATGGGAAATTCCTCCCTAACAGTGGTATATGGTAATGACTGAGTCATATCATTTGACTAATCAATGCACTAAACATAGATTAAGTTCTCCCTCTTTCCATCTCTCTCTCTCCACAATTGTATATTGAAGAACTTAGATAAATATACAACTCTGTACCTTGGGTGTTCCTAAATTACAGTGGAGCTTGGAGGAATGGGAAGGGAAGTTCAACAAAGCAGATTTTTGACACCTGTATAAAGCATAGTTATCATAAATCATGTTCATCATTTATTGCCAGAAGACATATTGCATTACTCAACAGCTCCAGGGATTGAAAAGAAACTACATCAGTCATAAAATATAAAATACCTTCTGTCCCAGCTTACTGACTGGTTCTCCAAGTGGCAGTGCATGTTAATATAGTATCTGTAGTTAAGCAAGAAAAGCATTAAAACACTGAAAGAGGAGAGATAAGATTTATTGCTGATGATAAGAGATTATTTATTCCACCATTAGGGCAAGATCTTGGCAGATACTCAGCATTTGTTTATAGTGCCACAGTTACATTCAATGTGAATTGTGTTGGTGTTCCTTGCAGTTGGTTGAGAAGATGAATCACGGCACCACTGAGCTTTGGACTCATCCAAAGTTGTGTCCTAGACTGGCAGACACTGGGTAACTCTCTTGATTCTGTTTCTCAGAGATAAGCGGGGTCACCAGTGTTTGCCGTATGTGGTGGGCATGAATGTTTTTGCTACATCTCCTGCTCTTGGAATCTTGTGATAACACGGGAATCTGAGCTTTCCTTTGGAAGAAAGAGTCAAGTCAGTTTTCAGTTTTCCAAGAAACCCACAGAGGAAACTGAAGCCCCCTGAAGCTGGTAGTCAGTGTTGCTTCCAGAGCACGTATCAAATCTGGTCCAGGTTTTGAACTTAGGGTTTAGAAAATCATTAGAAATTCAGAAATCATGATCCATTGCGACAGTGTGCACAAGTCTGTGCTAACCACTACTACTGTGTTTTAATTAATGCTGGGCTGCCACAGCTGATTAGCAAACAACGCATTTTATCAACACAGTGAGGGTTCATTATCCAGAATTGCTCTGCATACAGGTCCTGTATGTGAAGAAAGTGACCCTAAGTTGTACTTCAGGGTAAGACAAGAGAATAAAAGACGTTTTTGGTTAGAGACCTGTGCTGAAGCCGTTCACGTGGGGTTCCTGAGCTAAGATCTACAGAAACCTACTTAACCTTTAAGTCATGTCTCCTCCCTGAGCTGGACAGAGCTCAGGTGACTGAGGGAGCTGCTTCTAGGTGGCAAAAATCAGGTGTGTAGACCCCAAATCCAAGAGACACCTTTTGACACCTGCACTGCAAAAATGTGGGGCACCAGCAAAAGGGTTCCAGTAAAATTCATTAATTTCCCAGAATTACAGACAAAATGCCAGGAAATGCAAAGATGTTAAAACATACTTTGATATCCAAGCCATTTACATCCTGTGATAGCCAAACATACCGCAGTATCTGAGCTAATGAATATTGAATATTACTGTCCAGTGCAGAAGTGACTCAGAAAACCTTACTGGTGATAAAAGAGTGACTATTCTGTGCAGCACAATGACAGCTGGGAGTGTGGAGAGATCTGTGTGCTCCTAATATTAAAAGAAAAAAAAGCCCCAGAGGTTTATGGAGAAAGCCACACAATGGGAAACTTCAGAATTGTAATTTCTAGTCTTGGTCCTGTTGTTGGTTTTCCTTACAGTCTTGGACAAGTTGTTTCTGTTTTCTGCTCTTTTTTCTCTCCCTTATCTTTACATGGTCTTGTCTATTTATACTGTAGGTTTTCCAACACCTGGAATTATTCCTGGGATAGTACCACAGATTAATTTCTGGATACGATCTGGTTACAACAAATAAAATTCAATGGGTTTTGGTTTGTTGGCTGTTCACTTTTACTATGTAACTTATCATTGCCCTTAAGATTTATCTACCTTATTTCTAGTTACATTCTTGTAAATAAGACACTATAATTCAGTTTTCATCTCTGCCTTGAACACATCAGGAGAACCAATAATCCTTTTTAAATGCATTAATGTTGAATTTGAAGGTGTCCTAAACCATTACATTCAAATGAAGGCATTTCTGGAGTAATAGCTCAAATAAAACCAAAATGAAAGTTCTCAAAATATGTTTCCAATATCCACCTCTGTGCAATAAATATTATGCAAGGTGAATGGCTTCTGTCCAAAACTAACATCTCTAATCTTCTGCTAGCCAAAATACACAATATGAAAGTACGCACGGGGTCTGTTTGAATCTCACATTTGGGGCAAAGCTCAAAGTTTTCCATTCAGACTTATCAAAGAATCACAGGTTAGAAGAGACCAACTGTTGTACTTTAAAAAAAAAAAAAAAGAAAAGGCAGGCTTATAACACCCTGTGCTATTACCCACTTAAGCTGACGAGAAACCTGGTGTTAAAAATAGAGCAAAGGCTGGGGATCATGGTAAGTTAAAAAGAAGTTGCCCCTGCAAGGCAAGGGGCTGGGATGCATGATGGAAATTATCAGTATTCCATCATGAAATCCTGTGATTTTTGTAGTCTAGTTACTTTCTAACTTACTTTCCTGAAACCACTGGTATGACAACAAGCAAACTGTGGATTCTGAACTCTCTCTCTCACTGCAGAGTCTTGCAGATTGCATGGAATCATCTGCAGCTCCAGAGACCAGGCTGTAGGGCTGCTGGGAAACTTACAAGGTTGTTTTTAGCCACAATTTTATCAGTAATGTTATTATAATTATCATCATTATCTTTTTTTCCAAGGTGAAAAAGCACTGCTTTTCTGTAAAGAAAAGCTTGTATTGTATTTTTCTGATTTTGAGGTTTCTTTTCTAAATAAGATGTTTTTATCACATAGTTTTGATTTTTGGTTTGTAGATGACTTAGGAAAAAAACCCACTATTTCAACCAAAACTCATTTTCTAAAAACTTGTATCCAGAGATTTTTCATCATGTTTTGGTGGTGAAAAAATATCTACATGCCTTTTTAAAGATAATAATTTTTAAGATGGCACTGAGTTTTTTTCCCCATAGATGTTGTAAATCTCATTCCTCAACAACAGCTGTTGGATAGGGAGCACATTTTTCAGTGAGGGTAAAGTGTCATAACTTTTCCATCTAAGTCAGGTCTAGTCTAAAAATGGAAGAATGTTCCATATGTCTCCATAACACGGGGGTTAGCTTGATTCCTGTGGTGTTCAGCACATTTTGGACAAGATATAATTATTTCAGCACAGAGATATCAGCTCTATCAGCTCATGGAAGCAAGAGAAAGGGGAATTCATATGTTTTTTGCCTCCAGGTTGTCCATGGGCATTGATAGAACTGACACAAAGCAGTTCTACAGATTAACAGGACATTACATCTTTATGATCAGATAGACCAAGCTCTCTTCTCATTTATGCTTGAAAAGGTTGTAGGCTTATGCTTACATAAAATGAGGGAGAGAAGAAAATAATTCCAAGTAGGATTATTCCAGACTTTAAAAGCAATTTTTTATTACGAAAACGGTGTCTTAATTTGCATTAGCTGATGAATTAATCCCAGGGCAAAGAGGGAAACTGGTAGTTTCCAAAGAAGTTAAATAGTTTAGTTAAAGACAACAGGGGGAATGTAGAGGATTATCCTGACTAATGACTTACTAAGTCATGTAGAAATAACTGGTATTTTAGATTGTGGCAGCTAGCAAGTTAAGAATGCACTTAGTTTTCTAATGAGCAAAGGCCCCAGAGAACAGGATCTGCTTTATTCAGTGTAATCTATGTTAATGAGATAAAAGAAGTAAAATAAAGAAGTTCAGCAGAAATGTACTTATTGGACAGTTGCTGTAAAATGTAATGGTTAAAGAAACAAAGAAAGCATTCATTTGGTGTCAGTTCAGACATTTGCAGAGTTGTCAGAAAACAAATATAGAAAATATTAATTTATCTGTTTCACCATCGCTACTGATTAATAGGGATGTTATTAACATATACAACAAGAAAAATAAGTTTACCAGTTGAATAAATACATTTTTCTTTTTCTTTTTTTTTTCTTTATATGAACATGTATATTTTACAAAACCCCATAGCACTATGGGAAATAAAGATCCTTCTACAAAAAGAAGATGTAAGTCAGTGTTACAATAAAGCTTTAGAGTTTCAAAATGTATCTGGGCAAAGAGACAAAATCAGCTAGAAGGCACTACTGAGTCACTGAGAAGGTCCAGCTTGTAACTGTTGTTGTCTTAAACTCCAATTCGTTCATAAATTATCTGTCTTCTCTATTCCAAGGGATTGCATGTAATACTAATGTGGTCAGGAGGGCTGCAGTAGGTTCAGGAGAAAAGAAGCTATGGCCATGCAGAGAGGAAATGTTACTGATGGCCATGAGAGGCTGGCTGGGGCTGAGCTCGTGGGCTGGGGCTGGGATGGGCGGGCAGGACGCGGCCTCTGATCCAGCTGGTTGGAAATCCAGATGGGAGGTTTGACTGTGATGTAGCCATTGGTTATCCTGATATAGGAAGGCAACGTGGTGGTGCTAAAAGAAAACACAAGAGAAGGAAATTAAACAGGAGAACCCTTATCTCTGCTCTGTGAACTGTCATCCCAAGTGGTAGCAACCACAATGGCAATTCCAATTATTATTATAATTATTATTGTTTGCACACATTAGACGCCAGGGAGAGAGCCAGAGACTGATAACTGTGATGAAGTGGAAACAGCTCTGATGCAGGATGTCCCTCAGCTTCTGGCTGCTGATAAAATACAGCCAAAGGAGGGACTGCTCTTACGGGATCTGATTTACTGCATTCCATTTCTAAGCATCCATTACTGGCCAGCATCAGAGATTGTGCTAAATGTATCCTCATGCTGACCCAGGATGACCTTGTTCTGATGTTGTTTCTTCCCACCAAAGGCCTGAAATTTTGCCATGTCTCAGTGACTTGTCTTACTTACCACAGACCACATACTGAGTCCAGGAGGGTCCAGAATACATCCCTTCCCTGTTTCACCAGCCTTAAAGAACTTCCCGGGATCCCCTTGCTCAACTGATAACCTTGAGCACAGGACACTGAGCAGGTTCATTTCTTTTCCTGGCTTTAAGCCATTTTGGATCAAATCACAAAGCCAAAACCAGACTCAGTCACTGTTAGGTTTCCCTGGCTGTGGATTTACCTCAATAGCAGTGTGATTGCTTATTGATTGTAGCTTGAGTTAGTACTTTGATTTGAATTTGCAGGTTGGAATTCATCATGACTCCCATGACAATGGAGGTCAAAAAGGTCCATTTATGATTGATTTGGAAGTTTAAGTTGTAATCTCCATTTCATAAACTGCTCCCATTGCATCCATTACTGGATGATCCATAATCCACCAGTTGTCAGGGAGCAGCACAACCAAGCATGCAAACTGCACAGGGTGGATTTTGGACTTAAAGCCAAGACATTCTGCTGAGAAGTGAGGAGAAAAATGGCAATCTCCCCTGAAAAAAAAAGATTTGACACTAATACCTGCAGATTCTCTAAATCTTCCATAAAGGGGATTTGGAGGCACTAAAAATGACCCTCATATAATTTTTTAGTGGGGTAAGAAGCTCTGCAGTCCCTTAAGTATTTAGCTACAGTATCCAAGATCTTGACCTTGGAAGAAAAAGGTTGTGTCTTGCATAATATCAGATAAAAGCAATAACATCTTACTTCAGATTCATGCACAGAAACAGAATTTAGAAGGACTAAAAGCTTTTGTCTTTTTCTGTCTAAGCAACACCAAGATAGATTTTAGATGAGATACTTCAAATGTGCTGAGTCAATCACAACATGAAAAGATCAGAGCCCACCCTGAAGAGGGCATTGGTCAACACCAAATCCCTTTGGTCAATCCCTGCACATTACACTTCACCCTGACTTTTGGGAGAAGTCACTTCATTTCTTCCCTCATCCTTTATGCTGTCACCACAGCTTCTGGGTGGGATAGTTGTTCTGCAGCTAGAAGTGATCTTAACTAATGTGCAATGAATTAGAGTAAAAAGAGAAGGCAGTCTTCAATTAAAGACATAGGAATTGCTTCATGGGACGAGATAATCCATCTAACAGTATTAGGATTCTGATACTGAGGAGCAGTGCTTGTTCCTGGGCAAAAAAACTGCTGTGAACAGAGAACTCTGAAATCAAGGCTTGTTGGAGAAAGTTCTCTGAATTCCCATGGTGATTGGTTGGTTTGTGTCTTGAAGTGATGATACCAGACACCCAGCTTTAGTGTTTCTGCTCTACTGCATCAAAGCTGCTGCAGTCAACGCAAAGAGCTGATCTGTGATAAACTAATGCTGCTGTTCCCAACCTGCCTGGCAGGAATGGCACTGGATTAGGCACTCTGTGGCCGAGCTCCTGTAACAGTAACATCAGCATGAACAGCCTTCCCACAGTGAACACAAAGCATCATTAAAGAAAACTTCTAACAAAAAGAAGTACTACACACTGAGTAATCCAACACAAATGCAGTCATGCTTCAGTTTCTGATCCAGATCTCATTTGTCCTGCTGAGTGATGATGTGGTGCACAGGTCTGGCAGCACTGACAGTGGGATCACAACTCGGGTTTTTCCTCTATACCTGGTTTCCCTAAGGTAAGCATGGGTAGGTGTTTGTCCTCATCTTTTGGTACTGATTGTCACATTATTAAACTACAAAATTTTGCCCTAAATTAAATTTTTAACTAAAAGGAGGGTTGGATTTTAAATTTTAATTTAAAAAAAAAAATCACCAAAATGCCATTCAGATTTCCAGTTTGTGTGTATCCTGCTCTTCACACATTCTATGGGCTTGATACTCCAGTGAGATTAAACTTTCCCTTGCACAAACTGTCTTTCTACTTCTCAGGGATGTTCTGTGCACACAGGCTGGCCAGGGAACCTGCAAAAGCATCACAAGCCCACTCATCAGCCAGCTACATCTAAGGAATTCCTAAAGTAGCCTAAATCAACACTTTATTTTTTTCTATGATGTTTTTGTGTTCTAGTCAACCTCTATAAATATTTTGGTTTTGTTTTCTGGGGGGATGGGTTTTTTTGTTGTTGTTGTTGTTTGTTCTTTGTTGATTTTCTTTTCTCCCTTATTCAAAGACCTGAGAATTATTGACCACTTCTCCTTAGTTAATGAGCTTATTTTTTGTTTTCAAGACATTACATTTGTATAAAAGCATTTTTGTTAAGATAAATACTGTTAGGTGGGGTTGTTTGTTTTCAAAAGCTCCTTGAGTGCCTTACAAGAGAAGAACAGTGTGTTTCCACTAACATGTACAAAGCATTTGCTAATAGCAAATGAATCACAGTTTATCCATACAAAACATTTTCTTAATGTAATTTTAGCTGACTGCCAAGGCAGTTTAGAGATATTTAGACAGAATGATCCTTTTTACCAAATGCTACAAGCCCTTGTGAAACCTCTGGTCCCAGTTTGTAACTAGGCTGTTTCTGTAGTGAATGGGGAGAGAAACCTTTCCAGAAGCTGTTCCACCTCATTCCAGAGCAGGTCTCTGAGGGGTCTTACTCTTGCTCGGGGTCTTTCACTTCCTAGGGGTTACAGAGGGGCCCTGGGCAGCCAAGCTGGATTATAACCTCATCTTGGAGGTGGCCCTGGTGTCAGGAGATGACTTCTGCAAACTCCCTCTGAGCACATTTGCATGTGCACATGGGATCTCACTGACCCTTGGACGTGCCCTAAGGATGAAGCAGAATCCCCTGAACTCAACCAGAAATGTTTCTTGGGGAGGATTTGAGCGTTCCTGAAATGAACATAGAGAATAATAAAAATGAATCACAGATCTGTGGGATAATAATCTAAATTATTATCACGTCTTCTCTTGCCAGACCAGGATATTCCACATTTCAACCTTTTGTGTGTGATAAAAATATCTTTAATAAAACATTCCACATGATCTGTGGTTAACAGGCAACCACTGGCTCTGCTGTTCATACCTCACTTTTTTGCTTCTGTGTATGGGATTGTTTTAAAAACTTGGAAGACTCCAGGTACGTTTTAGCCAAATGACCTGCGGTATCATATTCATGAGCTTGTTCTTTTGATCAGATAATAGGGCAGTTTTTCAAATCAGTGCATTACTCATACATTGTCTTACCATCATTAGAATGTGTAAAACTTTCCCCAGAAATGGGGCCTCAGGCACAGGCTTTGTGCACAGATTCTACTGAATGCAATTACATAATTCAAGTCCTCTAAGCTGGGGGTGTGCTGAAGCACCTTGATGATTTGGGAGCATTTTAACTCTGTAAAATAAAACAAACACACAAGCAACCCACTGAGGGAATTTCTGCTCGGGTTTGTCTTGCGAGGACTTTGAAGGGAGTTCACAAATGAATTTTTAGCATGACTGGTTCATCCATGTAAGCAGGGTTCATGTGACCACATGGGCCACCACAGCAGGACACAGGTTAGGACCAGGAGAGTCTGGCCCATCTGCCCCAGACACAGGAACAGGAGCTAAACCTGTCCTGACATTTATGTCTCATCCAGTCTCAAAAAAACACTGATAATGAAAATGACAGCAATTCTAGAGTCACAAAAGAAATCCATTCCACCGTTTCACCATTTCTGATGTCCAGAATTACTGCCTAATGTTTCACCAAATCTCCCTTGCTACAGTGTAAGGTCATGACTTCTCCTGTCCCCATGGACAGGTTTATTCCTTTCTTCTTCTCAGCAGCCTTTCACATCTTTTGAAGATTTAACCATGTTTCACCTCAGCCTTCTCTTTCTTAAACAAACAATTCCCTCCACCTTTCTTTGCAAGTCCTCAAGTGCTTTCCCTCTATCCTTTCTTCTGCTCTGCCCTGGCTCTGATCCATGACTTCTCTGGAATGAGATGCTCCACACTGGAAACAGTAGGCCTAGGTGAGATCCCACCAGCCCTATGCTTGGTGCAATAGGTACCACTGCCTTTGTATCTGCCAAATGCACGAAAACCAGGCAATCTCCAAGAGCACAGACAGTACTGGCACTGCTTTTTGCCCCCAAATTCCAAACTATCATTATGGTCCCAGGAACTGTTCTGAAGTTCATGGAAAACTGATGGTTCTCTGAGGGGGTGAGGACCAACCCAATTACTGTGATATTTCTATCCATTTTTAATCTGCTGCCGTGCCTTGGTCCCAACGTGGTTCTGTTCAGGGCGGAGGAAGTAACTCTTTCAAGTATAACTTACAAAGTGTTTGGGGATTTTTCTGGATCAAAGGAGCTATGTAAACACAAGACAACTATTTTTAATAAATGTAAGCAAATGTTGACTCCGACAGCCTTTCTTACAATAGCATCTGATGAAAGAAGCTAGATTGAAACCTGAAAAATGCATGTTTCAATTGAAAACCTAGAAAGCTAGTAAAGTGAAAGAAAATTTTTGAGTAAATACAAGAATGACTGTTTTGCATTTGTGATTTGATGTTAACCTTATGATGGCTAGAGGTTTTCTTAAGTGATATTAAGCATATGCTTCCTGTTTCTTTTCAAACAAAATTTGCCCTGCTTTTTTTTTTTTTTCCTTTTTATTTAATGAGCAGATGTGAAAGGACTGATCACGTTATTTTTCTGGTGATCAGAAATAATGTTCTGCAAGTGAAGACAATTATTCTTGGAACTAACCAGGCCTATTTATGTCACCAAAATTTATTCATCAAGATTTGAAAAATACATCTGCTTAAAGCACTGAGACCAACCTGTTGCAGTCTGTAAATGAGCTGGCGGGCAAGAAGTCTGACCACACATTTGAAGGAAAAGAATAGAGAAGAACTCTCAACCAAGAGTTAACAAGAGTATGTTGGGGGGTAAAAAATCCACTAGAAAAATGTCACAAGGATTTAACTTTGAAGACAACTAGAGCAGCCTCTTAAAGGAAACATGAAATCCCCGTCTCCTGAAATGTTCATATTATTATTTCATCTGTTTCTGGAAGGGATTCTTTAGATCAACACAGGCTCTGTTTCCCCCCATCTATCTCTTCATCATTACCTTCCTTACAGACACTGTTCTTGCAGCCTGAGGGATAAATCCTGCAGGATGCTGAGTCTTGTGGCCCCAGATGGGCAGGACTGTGAGCACAAGTGCTTCCAGCACTAGTGTTCACATACCTACAACTCAGCACATCCTAAAGCCCTTGTGGGACCAAGGCCAAGAGGCTCATGCTTTCACAAGGTTCAGTTCATTAAAAAAAAAAATAAAAAAATATTCCAACCTGGATCTGATCAGGGAATCCAGTTTTTGGTCCAGAGGAGGCCACTGCTTATTTGCAGTAGTGTAGTGAACTGCCTTAGCATGTCTGGGTGAGTAAGCACTATCACACGCTGGTTTGGGGCCAGCAGAGAAGATCTGGCATGAGCCAAAGAAGAGCCTCCTCCCTGCTATTTTTTGGTTACCCCAGAGTCACTGGGAGCCTGGATCTCTGGCCATGTCCCACAGTGCAAGCACTCACCCTCCCCGTGAGCAGCACAGCTCCAGCCACGTGATGGACAGAGGGGTCAGCAACAGCACTGGGAGCATCTCCACAGCCCTTCACTGTCCATCTGAGCTCTCCTTCTGATGAGACTCAAATGGGAACCATCTCCATCTGACAGCAGTGTCAAGTTCTGATCCTGCCTATTTTCAGTGCTCTGGATCCCCTGGAGACTGCCACTGGGCAACTCCCCCCATTGAAGTGGGCACCTGTGAGTCTCCCTGCTGTGCAAATACCCTGGCAGAGGCCTAATTCCCCACCCCACTTGTTGTTAGGACATCTGCATGGCTCATCTCTAGGTGAAAGAATAGGATACCAAGGGAAAAGATGGAAAGGGATTTTCCATCATTTTTCACCAGGCAGTGGCTCTAAAAGCTGTGAGCAGCATGCCATGATCACGAGCCACACTGTCACCAGGTACTGAAATGCAGCTGGGGAGCAGGACACTGCACACAAGGATGGGATACTTAAATGTGCCATTAAAGAGAATCACAGGCAGTCCTTCAGCTGACCTGGGCTTTAGTAGGGTTTGAAAGGTGGCATTAATTGTGGCTATGTCATGCAAGCTTGTAGCCAGAGATATCAGCTGTTTTTCTGCTACAGTTTATAGAGAACAAGATATCTCCAGAGAACAACCCTTTCCCCACAAAGCCACGTCTCCAAGGTTGTGAGATGAGCTGCTTCTAAAGATCCCTGTCTCTAGGATTAAGGTCTCTTGAATCCCAACCAAGCTCTGGCCCCACTGGGGCTCTGACTGGTGGGGATGTGTTCTCAAGCTGGGTTGGGACAGCAGGGTGGGGAAGAGGAAAACTGCTGATTCTGCAGTGCAAAAAGCAGCTGCTGGTGGGACACAGCTCCCCTCTGCAGTCCTGCAGCAGCTGCCCCACACCAGGCAGAGCAGGGCTGCAGCTGCTGTTCCTTCCATGGGGTCTTGGCTCCGGAGCTTGACACAAAGGAGGAAAAGGTGCCTCACGTGGATCAGGGGCTCCAGAGGGGCCATGGTGGTGTAAGCAGGAGGAGGCTCAATGCTGAAATGCAGCTGAGATTCCTCTGGTGCAGTTTTGGGGCCCTCTCAGGATGGGCTTTGGGCTGGAGGCCAGGAGATTTGGTTTTTATCCCCGAGTCACCCACTGAGGAGCCATCAAAACCTCGTTAAATCACTTTACTGCTACGACTCCCCCGACTCTGCTCTGAGTCAGGACCTCGGAGCCTTGGTGTGACACCACCAGCATTAACACAACCTGAAGTGTTTTGCAGGCTCTCACTCTCATTTGCAGGTCCCCATGGCTCAGGCCACCTGCAAAACATCTCTGTGATGACAAATTCAGCCCCACAGAGACACTGACCTGCAGCAGGCTGAGCAGGGGCATCAGGTGGGTCACATCGTTAAGGGAAAGTGGATCATCTGCTGTGGGGCCAGAGGAGGGGACAGGGATGGGAGGGGACAGGGATGGATGGGGCAGTGGGGACTGCTGCATCTGAGACAGGGAAAGGGGGGGTTGCTGTCACAGCAATGCAGCCTGAGGGCTGGGGAATACCGTGAGGCAAAGGTGGACAGGAGGATGCATCCAGCAGGTAGGGAATGAGCAGGTGAGAAACAATTCCAGCACAGCCCAAGGGCCCTTTTCTGAGGTGAACTTCCAGTTTGTGGGAAGGATTTCTGCACCTCACGGTCAGATTTAGCTTTCTCCACCCCCAGAGGAGACTGTGCATGGCCCTTCTCAATGTCCTGCCCCAAAGCCATTTAGGAAAACCCAGTGAATACAAATTCTGCACCCACACTGGTGGCTGTGGCAGAATCAGGCCTGCTGCTTCTTTCCAGACAACTGCAGAATGGTGTAAAAACGCAGAATGTTGTAAAAAACCAATAACCTTTGAAGCACACCCTCTGAGTAATTACCCCATTCCCATCTAATGACTAAAAGATGTTATATTCCTCTCTGATATGGCAACAACAAAGATTTTGACCTTATTAAAACCAGCCCATCAGGAAACAACATGTCATCCTTAAAAAAAAAAAAAAAAGTCAAAAAAGAGGTAGGAAAAAGAAATTAAATTCTTTAAAATCCTTGTGAACAGTAATTCAAGATACTGTAGCTGAAGACCCATGATTTGTAGCAGTGTCTGGGTGGTCCTGAGACAGGAGATGACAACATTAGCTCTTTCCTTTGCCCTTCTAAGAAATGCTTTGATGATTCTCTAATATCCTAAGAATATCCCCTGTGATTCTGCAATCACAGAGCTGGGATAATGCATCCCAGTTTTACCCAGGCCCTTGCTAAGAGGGGATAGCTCAGAGCCCTTTGTTCCACCAGTTCTGCACTGACATCTGAGCCAGGATGTGCTCACCAGAGCCTAAACAGTGATGTGGCCTCCAAACCATCCCCAAACTCGCCCCCACCCACTGCACACATCTGGCTGTGTACCTGATTTGTGTGTGCAATTAAGGCACTCATCATCACAGCTCAAATAACCATGGACTTGTTCCACTGCTCCTTGGACAGATAACAACTGCATTATTACAGCCAAAGTAAGCAAGAACATCAAGGGCACAAACACAGATGGGCTTAGCACTGGAAAAACCCTGCCAGTGAAGATTTTTGGGCAACCTGCTGATACACAACACATAAGGAGTTAATTTGATGGAGCTGCAACCAGGTGGTTTTGAACCAAATCCCAAGCACGAGCAGAATATCTGTTTTTTGCTTGTATTTTGCAAACTGCCTGCTCTTACCAATACAGCCCCACATGCAAAAGAATTTATATTTTTGGGGTGGTCAAAACTGTAATCCATATTTTACATCTCGGGCTCAACCTTTCAATTAATTAGAACCAGAGTGACTTGCTCTGCCCTTTCCTCTGTGTACTCAAGTGTTTGTTTGGCATTGTGTGGGCCCTATGGCTCAAATATTTTTTGCAGATGCACAGAATTAACCATGCATGTTTAGATGTGCTTGGGGAACACATACACTCGTAGAGATGTATATACTTGACCCTGTCACTTTTTTGTTAATACTGTAAAAGACATCAACTTGCCCCTCCAGATTTTAAAATGATTTAAAATAGGTGGTAGTGGGGAAATACCTAACACATCCTGTCAAATTAAGTATTTTCTCGGAGACTGTTCTCTAAGATAAAATTGTTTCAGCTATAGAGATGTCTGTGCAATGTATTAAGGAACAGAATGAGCAACCAAAATATAAACTAGCTTAAATGGATGTCCAATATACTGCATTTTTCCACTTGATTTTAATTTTCTTTTTCCTTCTCCCTGTTCTTTTTCCATCTCTACATAACAGCTTTTCTCTTTGCTTAGTCTGTATCACATTTTTCTTTCTAATTCACTGGGCTCATTTTCTTGCTCACTGCTTGTATTTTTCCAGTGTTTTTCTTAGTAAGAATAATTAAGATTGGGTAAGATCTTTGAACCTGTTATTTGGAGCACTATTGAATTCAAGCTTGTACCATGAATGAAAGCGCTGGCCTCTTTTACTTGCCAACAGACTCACTTATAAAATAATAAAAAAAAGGTTCACAGAGCACCTCTACCAGGCACATTGAAGTTCTGCATTGGCCACAAGGCTTGGGTTCCTCTTGCTGCTGGCAAAGCAAATACGGTGACAGCAGCCACAGCACAAACTCCTCCTCAAGCACTTTCAAACCCTCTGAAAACCTGGAGATGCCATCAGTGGCTCATAAAAAGCTGCTCGCTGGCCTGCTGGGCTGGAAGGACTGAAAAATCTTTCTTTGCCAGGTGTCACAACTCAGCCCCTGAAGTGTCTCTGCAGATCTGAGCTTCTGAGAGCGTGGTTTGCAGCACGTCTCTCCGTGGTTCTGCTACATGAGGCATCCCTGGCACCCAGCAGCTCCCAGGCACCAAGCCTGGCTCCCTCAGCCTGGGCTCAGGCCCCAGGTATAAAGCTCACTTTGTTCAGTTAAGTTATTCAGGAATTGTGAAGAGGCAAGCTGAGCGAAACCTGAATTTGTCCTGGCATTTTCATAATTGCAGGAACTCGGCTTTTACAGCATTAAAACCATATGAACTCAAATAAATCCTACTTCACCTTCATCCCAGTGAGTAACTGGACTTAGACCAAAGCTGCCCTTTGGGATCCTGCTGGGTTTCCAGCCCGCAGTGCACCCCATGCTCCTGGGAGGGTAAGGGAATCCAATTTCCTCCTGATTCACTCCACAATGAATCTGTCTTATTAGATACCACAATTTAACTGTGGTTAAACCCCTCCTATAAAGCAGCTGCCCGCCACAATAGTAATGTGGCCTTACTCCCTGTCATGCTTTTCCTCACTTCATTTTCCAGGGCATGAAACTCACTAGTCAGAAGGGGAATAGCAGAACCAGAAATAAATTCCATATCCTTTACCTTTTTCCTCTGGGCTAGCACTGACAGTGTTGCGTGTTTGCACTTCCCCTGAATTTCAAACACATTTCTCTTTCATTACGGTAACTCACTGGAAGATGAATTTTTTTATATTTTATGGATTTTATATAACCTTGCTAAGAGGAACAGCAGATTTGTAATTTTGAGGGCTTAGATACTGCTGGATATGTAGGTCACTCCAATAAAAAATTCCAACATGGGGTTGTGGCGTTTGAGCAGGTTTACTCTGGCATTTTTTCCCTTGCCAAAGGAAAAACCTCTGTATCCAGAATTGCAATACAGGGAGTGCAGGTGCTTTACTACCCATTCATGTGTTTGAGGAATCCAACTCAGCCTGGGCATGAGCCCATTCAGCACTTTTTAGTGTCTGCAACTGCAGTGAGCCTTGAGTTAACACAAACCACACTCCTCACCTACCCTAAACTGCAGGGTAAATGTGCTACTGGGTATTGAATTTTCTCTGCCTGTTAAACCAGACAACTTGTTTTTCAGCTGAGTGAACATAAAGAGTTTTGTAGAGCTGTGTTAAAATGCAGCTCAGGTTTAGAGGAATTACCTGAGGGTACTGAGAGCATTTTCCCATCTTATCTGTTTGATAAGAGCCAGATAACTTCTATTTGTGTGTGTGTGCAATAGATAATATGCCATGAGGAGTCATTGTTAAAGACTCCAAGAAGCCAATGCTCAGAACATCTGGCTAGTGAAAGCCCTGGACATGGAAAATATAAATGTCAAGGCTCATATTTATAAATTGGAAGGGCCATGACGACATCTGCTAACAGGCTTTCTTCCAGAGCCCATTTGCTGTACATGGTTATTCACAGGCAACAACAAAAGCGTGCATGGATGACATGCATGGCCTGCCCTTCCTGTCAGGAACACACGCTCCAATAACACACAAACGCTCTGTTCTCACAACACAGAAATACAAGTGTTTGCAAACCTCACTGCAAAGCTCTTGCATAGCACACCACAGTGGGACACACACTGCTGGAACAGGATAAAAATAGCTGGGGAAAAAGCCTTGCATTAACACAGAAGACAGTCAAACTCACTTAGCATTAACTCTTTCAGTAAAATAAGCGCCTTCCTTTTCTGCCTCGCTCTACAGGAGACACTTTGTACTATAAATCTAATCCTGAAGCCTTGTTTTTATGATTGAGTAGTTGTGGAAGGGAATCTCAAGACATTAAACAAAGCCTAACCTATTTGACCACGGCAGCTCAACACTAACATTAAAACAAACTACAGGTAAAAGAAATATGATCCTACATTTGCAACCACAGGCCCCTTTTCTTCAGCTTAGTGCCAAATACATGCATTTCTGATGCCTGAGAAATATAAAATTGATCCAATGAGCTTATGCATGAGCATAAAGGTTTTGCTAATGACTTATTGTAGGTGTCTAGACCACAGTTCATCCCAATGACCTTGGCACTGGCCACCGCCACTGGCCACTGCTCACAAGGCTGCCAAGTTGTCAAGAGAAGGAAAAGCATCAGCAGAAAGAGCCTGGACAGCTTTATGATATCCATGAATTTAGCAAAGAATGGATTCCATGCTGTCTGTCCGGTCTGCAGTACAGCTGGACACACATACACCTACATGAAAATGGCAGGAAAAGCAAAGGTGATGAAGTAACATGGAGGAGATGCACCTCTTGGTCAAAAAATGGAGAAAGATGCCTAACTCTGCCTCCCTCTTACTGCAGTCAGTCTGCATCAATGTCAGGTGACAAGGATATATGAGATACAAGTGAGACATGTCCCCACCTCAAAGAGATTCTGCTGAAGGCTGCAGGCTCCAAAATACCCCACTTTAATTGGCTTGGACAGACTGCAGAGCGAAGTGCAGTGTTTGTGTGATCACAGCCTCCTGCAAACTGAGCTCAGAGAGGTGGGGGTGAGTGCAGCAGGTGGAGATGCAGGAGGGATCCCTTCCATATCCTTTCTCCAGGGCCCATTCAAGCATGTGCAGCCAGAGTTCAAAAAGGCAGGTAGAAAGAGCACTGGAGAAAGAGAATATTTAAGTAAGAAATGGAGAAAGATGGAATTGAAAAGTTAACAGGTTGTAGAAGTCCTGGCAATGGATGAGGAAATGAGGCTGCCTTGGCTGAGAAACAGCACAACAAGTGGGGATCATAGAGGAAGAGATCATCTAAACTCAGCTGCTGCTGCTTCTTGAAACTGAATGCTAAGAAAACATTTTGTTTGTGCTGCATCAGACGGATCTGAGGCAGCTTAACAAAGTTAGCAGTTGTAGGGCTGTGTCCAGCCCCAGTCAGAAATACATCAAGCTGGGACAGATATAAATAGGTATCATAGACTATGTTTACTCAACACATCTCAAATGAGAGGTAGAAAACAAAGGAAAAGAAAGCTCTTCATAGGCTCCATAAAACATCTTGCATTGTACTTTCAATCTTAATCAGCATTGAGGAGGAAAGAGCAGAAAGTGCTCTTGGATATCCAGTGCTGAAAAATACCTCATTGTTCAAAAATCCTAACTTGTGTGCTCCAATTTTGTTACTTGTTCGCCTTCAGAAATATGGATTTAATATTCATGATGGATTTAAATTTCACTAAAATAAAATACCTAACGCATTACCAATAGAGAATTTAGTTTAATGAAACAAAACTGAAATCTATACACAAATTACGTTTCCAAAAGACTTCTGAGATCTTTAATGATTTTACTTTCAGGTATTTATAGCTTTCATTAAAACACCATTTGCATACTGCTTCATATGAATTGGTCATACTGGTGCTGAGACACTTAAGCAATTGGGAAAGTAAACATGCATGGCTTTTGCTTGTTTTTCTCTGATTTCATCTGTGTTTGTTTCATCCCACAGTGCCAGTACATTATTAAAGAATAACAGAACAAAGTAAAACACATGGATCTTTTTGTGTCTTTAGCAGGTAAAAGTGAGGCTGCACATCTTTTCAGCCCCATCTGGAGGATAACAAATTAACTGTTTGACTTTACCAGGGGAAAGGAGTTATCAGTCACGGCCAGCTGACAGGGAAGGTCTATTAGCACGGAGATGCTACAGGTTTGGACATGACTGTCAGGACTTCCCGTCGTTACTGAGATGCATTAGAGAGCTGTGTGCTGAGGCCAGGTTCCACAGCTTTAATTAATATATTCTGTGCACTCTGACCAACCTGATAATCCAAGAAGCCTCAATAAAAACCATCTGGGGAGGGAGGATATGTCATCACTGTATCATTTGTTACAGTCAGGAGATTTGCCTCTTGTTTTTACTGTGCTGAGTTACACCGTGCTCCTATTTTACTTTCACTGGAGAGCTCGTGTACCTGGGGCTGTGCAAAGGGCATGATGACAGAACTGCCAGAGTCAGTGCTTGTTTAAAGGAGGCATTGAGCCATCTGCTCACCCTAAAGGGGGATCAAATGGAAACAGAACAAAACTAAGGAGGGGAACATGCAGTATTCCCTACACTTGGCTCTCTGCTCAGGAGGAGCTGAGGATGCCTTCACAGGAGCAAGATGGCATGTCTGAGAGAGGCAGGCAGTGCTGGGAGAAAGAAGGACCAACTGATGCACTGCCCAAAATGTCGTCTTCTGGACACTGTATATCCACCAGGGTTCAAAAAAACTGGGCAAACTAAAAGCAGAATTTAGGCCAGTTCAAGATAGAAAGGTTCACCTTCCACAAAGGAACTAGGAGAGAGCATTTGTCCAGATGGTGTTTTGGGACCACTCTGTGCCACAGCAAGCCCTTGCACTCAAACTGACAAACCCTGAGGTTCTTCTGATGACTGAAGATATTTGTATGCCACGCCCTGGAGCCTGGGGGCACTCACTGATAGGGACTGGGATTGGGAAAGATTCCCGAGAAGGAAATCCTGCCGGGGGAACAGTGAAGGAAATGTTCTCCCGGCAGGAATGTTCCCCTGGCAGACAGAAGTGCTGGAGGAAAATCAAGGGGCCACATAACCCAGTGAAGTCCCAGTCAGCAATGAGGTGGGACTCCCAACACACCCACATTCCTGCTGCTCCTGGCTGCTGGAGCAATCCCACAGGGAGACAGGTTCACTACAAGATCCTGAAACTGCGTCCTCACCCCTGGTTGAACACAGGGCAAATAAATGCAAAGGTGACACTGGTTCCTTGGCTGCACAGGCTGGAGGAGGCAGTGATCCCCCTCCCCACGAGCATCAGGAGCCACTCCCCGAGCAGTGTCCTGACCAGGGAGGCAGACAGGGTAATTTAAACAAACAAGGCCCCAGTGATGGAAATTTCAAGCTCAAAGCTACCATATGGAGGGAAATCATCTGACCACAATTTACCTGTTAGACTTCAAAGGTGTCTAGGTCTCCTTTAAATAAAAGCAGTCTTTTCTTTAATGAAGTTAAGTACTGTATTTCAGCACCATGTGTTGTGAAAAGGAAGCAATTTGGATTAATTTACTGAAATTTACCTTTCAGATACAGTTAAGTGGAATTAAAAGTTTGTCTGAGTTGACAGAGTTCTGTTTTCCATCACTGCATTGTCTTGAAAGAAAGGATAACAGGCTAAGTGTTTAAATTCCATCCAAACTGATAAGGTTCCCTCTGTACAGGCAAACTCAGTGTAGTTTATTATGTATTGTCTCCCTTCATCCATCACTGGTATATATTTTTCCCCCTAAAACCACGGCTTCTTCCAAAATAAATTGATATTTGTGATGTTATTGCATTCATCTGGGGTTGAATAGTCTGCACTGGGCTATCAGAGAGCTGCCATTTCTACTTACAGGGAGAATTCATTTCATTTCCTGCTAATGGCAGCTTTTGCAGGGCTAAGCTTACATCTGGGACAAGAATTTCTTTTTTTCTCTTCTGAGAACAATTCTTTTCCCTTAATTTCTTTTCTGTTGAAGCGTGTGTGTCCTCAGCCTCTTTCCAAACATCACCTTCACCCAGATCTCTTCCTTGGCAGTGGTAATTAACTTGCCCATTACATCCTTTCTACTTTTTTTTCTTCCCACCACTGTACTCTCTTTCACATCCCCTAGCTGCCATTGCTCCTTCCAAACCTCACCCCTCCCACAACACCCTCCCAGTTTATAACTCCCCTCCCTTCTTCTTCCCCAGAGCTTTCCTCCCTCCTTGCCTCAGGTCCCAGGATAACATCCCCCAGCAGCTGGGAGAGGTTCTCTGTTCTCCTGGGCTGGTTTTGTTGGTAGCCTTGAACCATTTGCCTGCTACAACGAAGGTGAAATACTGACCTGCCCTTCACTGACCACTCTGAAACCTCACAGCCATTTCTCTATTCTTTCAATTAACTGAGCATCTTGTCATGAAAAGCCAGTGAATGATCTGTAATTAATTATTTATATTAGATGGGGAAGCCCAGCTAACTCAGTGTCAACAGGAACAATGATACTCTGTATGCCAAACTGCAGCCTTGCAGCCTGAGGGTTTTGCCTCCCCTCCCTGCTGCCCCAGCTGGATTTTGGCTGTGGGAGATAGCCAGGGTTTGAGTTTTGTCTAAGTTCAAATTTCTCCCAAGGACAGACTTCAGATCTGCACATTTCTGCAAAATCAAGTAGTTGAAGAAAAAAAAAATCTTGCTACTTGAAATCTCCATTTAACTTTGATTCTTGACAAGCCATTTCAAACAGAAACTGCAGTCAGGCAGGACTTTTTCAGTTTGTTTAGATTTTGGGGGAAGGAGGCAGAAGGGAGAGGAAACCACACTTTTCATCAGCATTTTTTATTTTTTAATAGCCTTCAGTGCAGCCGATTACCCAGGAGATCAGCAAATCTCAGCTCTGTCAAAGACAGGGAGGAGACAGAGCAGCAGCTTTCTCATCCTCCACAGCAGTACTAACCCTCCAACACACAAATCTAAACACTGTCCACCCAGGGGTGCCAACTCAAATGCCTCAGCTGTTAAGACAGAACAAAAAGAAAAGGACAATCTCCAAGGTCTAACTGAAAGTAAATACTAATAATGATGTGTGGCATTAAATGATGACTCATTTTTCACGAGGCCATTTCAGATTGTAGCCATAACCTTGGATCAGACCCGAATGACTGAGAGCTGAAGTCTTAGTGGAACCATTAATTATGGATTTCCTGGCTTTTATAGGTTGGAGTCAGACCTTTGATGTTCCTTTAAGATTGTTCTCCTGTGTTCATTTCCTTTGTTTCTGTGTTGGTAGCTTAAGAAAACACCCTAAGATTTCCATGGAAGTGTATGAGATCGCCTAGAAATGCGTAGTCCATAAAAGCCCTGCAATTCATGGCTCATAAAATCCTCTAATCCATGGTCAATAAAGCTTTGGAAAAGAGCTGTATGAACCACAGTCATTTCACAGTTCAATGAGGTTCATACAGGAATCAATAACCTGGTTTAAATTTGCCTGGATTTGTCCTCCACCTGTATATTTCTCTTTGACTTTTCAAGTTGAAAGGCAGCTCCAACAGCTGAATTCTGGGGACCTCGCAAAGAAACAATGAGCTTTATGCAGCTTTCCCCCAAAAGCCTTAACAAAGACCTAAATCCCTCTCCTTTGTCTCAAAGGTGAACAACTCAAGTTTCAGGTGACAACTGGTGAGTTAGGGAACGGGAAGAACAACCATTTGAAAATACAGGGCCATAGCTCAAGTTTATACTAAATGCAGAGACCTCAGAACATGGGGGACTCCAACTGAAGTGTATGCAAATACACAATGGATTTTTGGGAATGGCCAGAGCAAGAACTCCCTAGTATACCAATTACCCTTCAAAAATGAGTGCTAAGTCTCACTGCTGAAACATTATTGAGGCAATGCAAAGAAGTCCACACGTTTCTCTCCTGTACAGGTTACACTCTATTGCCTGTATGATCAGCCACTCTGCTTATTTCCTCCCAAAAATGATCACCATACAAGGTCTGGTCACAGACACACATTTCTGCTCTTTTCTTGCCAATCAGAAAGGAACCAGTCAGAGAGAACTCACTGTTTATTGCTTTGTGCAGGGTCCAGCTTGCAATTAATGCTGATGAAACCCAACTGCCAAAAGCACAATATGTGGCAGCTGGTTTATGAAAATTGAGACCCCATCCAATTTATGGGGAAATCGGAGCTGGTTGTGAGTCTCTGATTTAGTGAACTTGTATTTTTTTTGTGTTTTGTATTTTTTGTTTTGTTTTGTTTCCAGGAAAACACCAGAAGTTACTCCAGAACTGTAGAAGCACTAAAACCATCTGAAAGCACTACGGCAGGCTTCCCTTCTTCCAGCCTTTCCTCATTTCTAGGCCTGTGATCTCCCACTAATATCTCCCTGGGATCTTTCAGCAAGGCAGGCAACACAGAGTGTCTGGTTCATCACCAGCATAGTGGAAGCGGAAACTTGTGTTTCCTCACCCCAATCTCTACCCTTATGAAATGGAAATAGAGGGATAAAAGGCTTTGATTCAGATGAAATCTTACAGGAGCACAGAGCAAATAATTTAATTCTAACCTTCAGAACTACCTCTTAAATACCTTTCCTAGGAACATTTAATAAAACCAGCAAAAGGCGCAAAAATCCATAAGCACCACTTCAAGCTCCCAACTGCACATTTCCACTGCCAATATCCAATATCCTTTCTGGATAGATAGGATAGGGGTAGGAGGTGCCCAAGTGCCAGGCTCCCACCAGATCTATTTAAACACCTCACTTGTGCAACACATGAGGAACTGAACCACAGACCCTTGTGAAATGCTGGGACATCATAGGACACCACAAGTCAGCAGCCCCTAGGAAGAAGGACAGAAAAGTCCCTTTTATTTGAGACACTCAGCTATAGTGAACCAAATGCCACTTAGTTCATGCTTAAACATCCTCTGTGGAGGGGATCCAACCACTGACTACACTTTGAAAAGAAAATACATGAATCCTTCTCACAAGGCTGGCACCGACCTCAGAAACAGTCTTATTACATTAAGATTAATATGCACCACCTTAATAGCAACTCTTACATCATTCACCCTGAGAAAACAATAAACTACAAAAAATGAGGTAACTGCTCCATTAAAAAGAATGAATAAAAATAATAGTAATAATAATAAAAATCTGAAAACACAAACATGTGAAGCTTTTTTTCTTAGCAAAGGGAGAAACCTCTCAGAAATTTGCAAGGAATTTAGGTGTTATGAAAATGGGAATACGTAATGCTCAAAGACAATCATTATATGTGTAGATAAGCAGCCAGTTCCCAAAATATTACTTAGTTCCTTTTACTTGTTAGAAGATCAATAAACATTGTGGCTGTTTATCTGCCCATGACTTGGCCTGGATAAAGGCACTAAGGGCTTTAGAGGTGGGAGAATAAATCGTCCAGGAATCCTAAAAGCACACATTGAGAAGCCCTGGTCAAACATGAAGGCTCTTATTCAAACACTGAATCGGAGTTCTTAACCTCAGGCCAAGATTGGAATAGCCATGGAAAAGTGCCTACCTCCATTTTCTTCATAGAGAGGATTTAATTAAGTACTTCATTTTGTTTCAGTTTGCTATTTTCAATGCAGTCTGAGATGTTAGAACATTTCAGCCCCACAACACAGTTAAGAAGGTTGAAAGTCAGATTTGTCAGAATCTTAAAAACTCTCAGGAATATTCTGTGTGGTTGGAAAATGGGCAGGCCTTTGGGCTGAAAACTGCCGGTACAGATAGGAAAAGAATTATTGGATGAAAAAGGACAAGCCCAGAGTATTATCTACTGTTGTTCTTTTCCTGTTTTTCACTCTGACAAGTCTTTGTTTCTGCATATTTTATATATTTTAAAGCATTAACTTTTTTTTTTCCCTCTTTACTTTTTGATCAAACATGCCTATGTGAATGCCTGTTTTCCTCCTACCTCTTCATTAGGCCACGAAAACATCATCTCACTCCCTGTGTCTCCCAGTTAGCCTTTGTCCAACCCTCCCTATGGCCTAATCAACAAGAGCTGGGATCTGCAAAGAGCATTGAGACAGGAGGCAGCAGGAAGAGGACAGGGACCACAGCAGTCATGACTCACCTGTCTTCTATCCGAACCCAGAGGTCATTGAACTGCCTCTGGCGATGGTGTTTGTGCTGCTTCTTGTGCCATTTCTTCTGCCTGCCAAACTCCTCCAGCTGGCTGATGCTGTCAGGCAACAAGAGGTGAGGAGATAGGCTGTCTTCTTCGTCCATCTGACGTGGCTTCAGGGAAGGATATGCCAGTGGGACCTGCTCAGAAAGCTGGACAGGGGGCAGGGCTGTCATTGAGGGTCCCTCCAAGGCTGGGCTTGTCTTTGTAGTCCTTGACCTGCAAAACACAACGTTCAAATATGAGTAAAGCAGGAAGAGTGCCAAAACAAAGGTGAAAGCAGAAGCCTGTACTGCTTGGTGGATGCCCTTGACTGCTGAGAAGGTGCACAAGGCTTTTTCTCTAGGGCAGCAAGTAAAGACAGCACTGGTATTTCCTAGGAAGCTTTCAAGTAAACACTTAACTGAAAAACGGGGAAAAGGCAACAGATACTCTACTGCTGTTTTTCTGGCATTTTAATGACTTTTTAGAGGCCTTAGAGTCTGTGGTAGGGGTCAACGTTGCCTCCCCTACTGCGCTGAATGTCGAATGATAAAACTCTCTTCAAGCTGGCAAATGACTGTCTTTGAGGAAAACAGACACCTGAAGAGAAACTGATCCTTAATTAAAGAGATAACACAAGTTATCTCATCATCTCTTCTTGGGTTTTTTTGTTTTTTTTTTTCCCCAACTTTGGATATCATCTGTAGAAAACAAGTCATTGTTTTGACTACTACAAGAATTATGTCTCCTCATCCAGTCAGGATTGGGGACAAGGAAGCCTAAACTGAGGACAGAAGCGTGGAAGCATGGAAGCTTGGCAACTGGGATGGGATACTCCAGAAGATAATGAAGAAAAAAGGGGTAAATGACCTGCCCAAAGCCTCCTTGAAACAATTCTGCCAGAGCTCTTCAATCCTATCTCAAGTATTACCACCTCTGGTACATGACTGGAATGATGTAGAAAAAGACCTTCTATTTTCATCTTCTAGAGTTTCAGTGATTTTAGAAGAAAGTCAATATAAACTCTCTCCTTTGGTATGCAGCCATGTGAACTTATTGTGAGCTAAGATAGCTGAAACAAAAATCTAATAAACCAGGACTGACATAAAGTTATTTTTCCTCTCTAACTTCAGTAGAAGTTCATACTGAGTCTTAATTGCAAGAAATTTTCCTGTCCCTGGGATGGGCCAATGAGTTCTATGTACAGAAAATGGAGAGAATTAATAGGCAATATGAAGCTGTGGTCTGCAAAACTATTTCTATTACATGGATGCTATGACTTTTATGACAGAAACAATTAAAGCCACGTGAAAAATTTTGCCTCCTGAGTGAAACCAGTAAGACATTTTAATGAAAAAGTAATAAAAAATCCTAAACTTCATTGGTGACAATGTACAAAATGTGCCGCAAGTGAAACCACATGTTTCATTTATGGAACATTTTGTTCTCTTCCAAAAAAGTCACATCTACAACTAATGGAAGCTTTTTTTCTTTTTGACTTTCTGAAGTCTGTTACAATACCAGTCTTGATGGTCACCTCTATTTCCACTGCATTGTGTTTCATCCAAAAGCCCTACCAATACTTCCTGATAATTAATTATTGTTGCTATGAGACTCACTGGCAAATACTACAGTAACTTTGTCACTTGTAGCCAACATTCATGAAGTTCTTCAGAGATCATACAACAGAGAGAGAAAAAAAAAGTTTTCTAAAACTAATTCTAAAAGTCTTCATGGTAGGTTTTATTAATAAAACACACAGGAAAATCCCTTTTTTTTCTTCTTTTCCCAAGCATTCAGACTCCCAGTGAGTCCGTTCCAAACTCATTCATACTCACTCCATGCTCTCTTTTATATCACAGATAGTTCTGCCGGTTCTGAATTTTTTTCCCCATTAAGACTTTCTTTCATGTGTCATGTTGAGGGTGAATTTTCCCCAGTGCAGCAATTTCCTTTGAGAGTTCCTGGTGCTCTCCAAAGCCTTTAAGAACTCCTCTGTTATGGCACAGGCTCATGGCTGAAGCAAAGCCATCTCCAGACACACGTAAATGAAGAGGGGCTCATGGATTTGCACTGGGGGGGTCTCTCAGGCCACAGTGGGGAGTTCTTAATTTTTTATCCAACCATGATGGTGGATCAGCGAAGTATCAACATCAAATGCACCCATTTAGCAGCTTGGAGAATAACACAGTGTGAACTTGGACAGGAGAGTTTAGGCAGGTAGGAAGGACCTGGACCAAGCACCTAGAGACACCATGCAGGTCCTGAGATGGCAGCAGAGACCAATGGGTGGCAGGAAGCCACTGGAACTGAGCTGTAGCCAAGATTTCTGTTTCCATTGACTTCCTTCTCCGTGCCTCATGCTCTGATCAGCCAGTAACTCCCTGAGATGCTGCAGGCAGGAGCAGTCCCCATGTGCCAGCCCAAGGCTGGGGCTGCCCTTTGATTCCTTGAGTGGTCTTAGGGATATCTGAGCGTGCTTTCCACCTTTTAACACCTACTATTTTCTTACACGTGTTTACCTTGCTCTGAGCTCCCTGAAAACTGGAACCAGTAGAGAGGTGTTTTTATGGGTTGAGATTTTACAAACCACTTAAGACGACTGGCAGCTCCCTTCTTATTAAAATTAATGACTTTGGGCATCAAAATCCCAGTGGTGGCTTTGAAAGTTTCTAGCTTAATTGTTTCCACTACCATCACATGAGCCACAGGTTGTAAACTTGATATTCCAGAACATTCTTTGGGAAGAGAATAAATAAACACTGGAGAAACATTAAAATGCTGTAACCTAAAGAGGATTATAAACTAACCACCAGCATGTACAAGTCGAGTCAGGGGGAATAGATCCACTGTGGCAACTGCATATTACATTTGGTTGATATTCATTCCATTATGCCTGCAGTAATACTTTTTTAATTATTAGTAACTGCTAATAATTGCACCAAGACCTAAGAGGGACTTTTGAAAGCTGTATGTTGATGCATGCTTGGTCCTCTAAAAGAAAAGAAAGTTAGTTTTAAACTGATTTAATCAATCAAGTTACAATAATTATACTATATTATATATAAAAATAGTAATTACAATAAAAATAAACCACAAATATTACAAAAATACAATTAATTCATCATCAACTTGTTTTTTTTCAAATATGATTGTTATCCTACACACATTCTACCAGAAGGAAAATCAAAACAGAATATGGATATTTCATCCAACTATATTGCAAGAATATTTAGAGACATTTATTTAATGTAAGAAAGATTTCCTATAAGATGATAATTTCCCCTCTGATTTCAGTAAAAAAATTATTAATACAAAGGGCTCAAATTTATTAATATTCTGGATTTTCCCCCTAAAAAGTAACGGCAAAAACCTGCCATCTGCAATCAGATACCTGGACAATCGACCTCTGCATTATGTGAAGCTTTACTGTTAAATTCAACTGCTCATTTCATGGACTATTTCGTGCCCTTCCCCTGGTCTCAGTCTCTGTGCACTCTGTTAGCACAGCTGCACTGTATGAAACCATGGGGATATAATGGACTTTTTTTTCCATTCCTTCACTACTGCTGAGACAGCTTTTCAAGATACATAGTTATTTTTAAAGTCAGGGAAAAAGCAAGGTTAGTTTTCAGTTTGTGAGGCCACAGTGCCTTTTCTGAAGAAAGAGTGAGAAAGTACCACCCAAATATTTTGGTCCACACAAAGATCTCAGAGATTTTTCATGAATAACTTGATGCAATTCCAGGCTTAGAGGTTCCACCCATTTTTAAATGTATCATTCCCACACAGGGTGGTCTTGGATAAATGAAAATTATTTCAGGCCCTTAGGTGGGTTCTCCTCATCTCTGACCTTAATTTCCTTCACTGGGATGTACAGTCCTGCAAAACAACTTCTCTAAAACAACCAAGCCCAAATATGAAAACTTTGGTGTCTCAACAAATATCCTATGTGGCTTGGTCCTAAGGTACAGAAAACAGTGAAAACAGGAAAACATTTATTCTTGCTAGTTCTTGAAAACGCTTAATCCACAGACAAAAACCTCTGTGGTTTTCTTTCACTTCTGGTGAAATTTGCCATCCTTTTCTAATTCTTTTCAAGAATTAACAAAACAAAACATGTGAGTTGTTTGGACTGAGTTGGATGCTCCATTAGGCTGTCTCAGCATTTCTCTCTCTGCCTTGTGGTCTGAAGTGTCACTCTGTGCTGGCACTGACCACTGAAAATTGACTCATTGCTGGGACATGTTAGGGCTATTGAGTGGATCTGATCAGAAAAATGACATTAACACCATGATGTCCTTCAATATACTATTTTCATAATTCTCAGGCTTAAAACTGCACAGGTCAGGTAGGGCAGACCCCAGTAATGCCTCTGCCCCTGACCTGCCAGAGTAACACCAGCAATGTTTGGACTGAGTCCCATCAAGCCTCCCCATGGACTTCCACAGGGCTAGGGAGGGACTTGCCCTTGCTGTATGCCTTTGCTGATGATACACATCTTCCAGACAACGAAATCATCAATCTAATTTTTTTCGGCAGTCTTGTGGTAACATCTCTGTTCCCTCAGATATGTGCAGAATCTTCCGAAATCCCAGCCTGCCAATTTGTTATTTGCATCCTGACTCTGCAGCACGAGCAATGGGAAAGTTTTGCTCAGAAAACTGCCATGCTTTGCACAGGCTTCCAAGCACAGCAACATCACTGAGGTTTTCTTGCTTCAGTTCTCAGAACTGTCAGACAAGGGGGAGATTTTGTTTCATCAAGAGAGAAGCCGTGGTGATAATAAGGAATGTGCGACGTGGCAACTTCATCCTCGTGCCACCGTTCCTGGGATGCAGGTGGCTGATGGCCAGACAGCGAGTTAAAAACCTTTTATTGTGGATAGATTCTCATAAATTCCAGTTGGGGTGTCTTTGTGAAGGCAGGAATTCGTCAGCCCCTCGCACGCTCGCCTCGCTCGCCTCGCCACAGGCCACGGAGACATCTGCCCCTGGCTTTGCTTTCCCTACACATCTCTCTGGGAGTGTCATGCACACCCACAAGATGGGCACCACAATGTTCTGTCCCACAAGGGGTTTTGCTTTTTTTTCCCTGTTCCAGGCTAGGATGAAGCTCAGACTTTCAAAGCTCTTGGGAGAGAAGCAAACAAAAGAAGAGAAAAGCAGGGGTCAATCCTAACCCAGCACAGCTTATAGGGCCTCTTTCCAGTGATGAGAAGTGTGGATTGAGAGCACAGACTCACATAACCAGGTGACACCATGGACACAACATCCCTCAAGATGAAAAGCATAAATATATTTTACTGCAAAAGAGAGTAACTGCAAGGCAGAGATCAGAGTTGGATTCTCCCCATACTTAAAACTTGATCTGAGCTGCTTCAGGCTAAGTGCTGTAAATTACTCAGGATGAATTTGAGCTCAAGAGACAGCAAAAGAGAAATCCCTGATTACTCCCGTGAAATCCCTGATTACTCTCTCACCTGATCAGCTTAATTATAATGAGGTTATTTTATTTAGGATGTAATTGCCTCAGGCCTGTACACTGAAGTTAAAACTTCTTAACAGAATTTGGAAACAAAGTTGTTTTTTCATTTTTTTGCACCATAGTCAACTACATCTCATGAGCACTTAAATTAGGTTAAGTATTAAGTAGTTAAATTAGATTACTGTCCACCCCAAACTTGGATGGTATCTCTGTACTCTGAAGCCATGTCAAACAATTTCTCTGGGAAGAATCACTATTGCTCAAGAACTGTAACCTTAGTTTGGAAATGAATTCAGTCCTCAGCATACACACATATATATGTACAACTCTGTGCACAAATGAAATGAAAAGTTTGTGATGTGAAAATATTCACATGGACTGTAACGTTTTTGGTCTGAAACTATAAAGAAACTATAAAGTAAGAGGAGCAAGTAAAACTTTTGTATCTATTCTGTTTCATTAGAAGTGGAATTGGTCTCAGGCACAGGAGAAGAAATGCCAGCTTTCTGCACTTGAGAGGCTGAATTTGCTGAAAAAAGAGAGGGCAGCTGTAACATTTGTAACGTGACATTTCCACATTTTCATGTGAATTCTTTCAGAAAACTCAAAATGTTTCATTTCAGCATTTTCTGAACAAAGCTTCTAATTTTTTTAGTCTTCTGTTTTCAAAGACTTACATGCTACAAAGTGCCCTTTTTTGTTCAGAAATTGATTCCAATTAAAAAGAAAAACCCAACTAATATATAAAAATGACAAAACCCAACAAAACCCAATTCCTGCCTTCAAAAGCATCCTCAAAATGTTCCATTTCAAATTGCTCTGAACTTATTTTCCCTTCTCGATTTTTTTGGTTCAGTTCTTGAACTGAATAATCCTTTGTTTGTGCATCTTTCATGAAAACTCTGAGAGCTGCACACTCCAGCCCCAGAGGATGGGCTGTGCCCTCAGCAGAAGGATGGGTTGACCCTCCAGTCCTGTTTCCATTTTCCACATAAAAAGCAAATAAGAAACTTCTTTGCTCATGGTACACAAGCCTCACCTCAGGCTCTATTCCCTAAAGCTCCATAGTCTTATTAGCACCATACCAGTTTAGTGCTAAGCTATTTCTGCCTGGGAAGTTCAGCTTAAGCAAAATATTCACAATGGAGATACCTTTGGTGCCTCACTGTCTTGTGGAAGTGGTACTTAAATCTCCTTGGATAGAATCCCTGTCCCATAGGTCTGGAAGGGCTTTTTCCTGCTCAGGCATCCTGGTTCAACATGGGAACACAGAGATATGGGGCTGTCCTGGGACACCTGGAAGTCTCCTTCACAGAGGAGAGGGAGGCCTTCACATTCAAATTACAACTCTGTATGTCCACGCAGCACCCAAAGGCTTGCTACATAAAGTTAACTAAAATGTTTTATTGTCTTATAATAAAATTTTGACTGCTGGGTTTGCAATGAATTTTAAGAAGTTGACTGATGAAAAAACCAAAGCAAACCAAATCAACCCCAAAACACCAACCAAACTGGCTGCTTGATTTGACTCCACAGTAGAATTACAGCTAATATACAGCTGTTTGTATCTTGCTCATTTACAATCCAAATTGAGTTCTGCTCCCAGATTGTCTCCACTGGGTGTTAGTTTCCCTTCTTTGCTGGATCCTCCAGAGAGAACATATATCTGCAGAAGTCCATATTCTCTATCATATCTTAAAAATAAAAACTCTCTACAGAGATACAGCTAAGCAAGGCACTAAATGCTTAGTTTGAGGGACTAAACATTTTCACTGACTTCAGATTGAAATGAAGGGCAGGTTATTCACTGTTTGCCTGGTGCTGTTTCGTGCACTTCCCTCTGATGCTCTGGAAGTTGAGTCCTGGCCAAAGTGAAATACTGGGTGGATCACAGATCTGTGCAAGCACAGCAACTTGTGTTCCTGAAGTACCTTGTTCAGTCAAAGCTTTTACAATTGCAAGACAGATAATGTGGGCTCATCAGTAGCTGCTATCATCAGAAGGAGAGAGACACAGGCCACTTAAATCCAGCAGCAGGCATGAGTGTGGAACCAAAGAGCCCTAAGAAGACCATGTCTGCAAGAGCCTCCACATTTCTGTGACACTAAATCCACTTTTCTTCTCTGTAGCCGACACTGCAAAACATCTGATCTGCTCAGCCATTGATAGCTGCTGAGCTAAAAAAAGGAACACACAGACACTCTGACTTTCTCCAAAATACTGTTAGAGCCCATTGGCCTTGCCCATATCACAGTGCCTGAGTGTTTCCAAGAAAAGAACAAGGCAGTTGTCAGAATCCCTATTCAGGCAACACTTCAGCCTGTCTGTGGGCATTTTCACTGCACAGTAAAGGACAGAGCCCTTGAAGCTTGATGAAGGCAGAAGAGCTCTCCCTTCAAACCCCACTTGCTTTAACGTCTAATGCTGTTCTGTCAACTCTAATGCTAATGGACTTCACATAATGTCTCTCTATGTATGAGCCTCAAGTCACAGAGGGCTCCCACTCTGTATCATGTCATGCTGATGAAACTGCTTGTATCAAATGCTCATTTCTGTCTGACAAAGCCATCCTTCACTAAAATTCTTCATTAACAAAGCATGCACATTGCTGCTGAAACCTAAAGGAAGAAAAGAAGGTTTTACATTCTGTTTTTGAGTTTGCTAATTGAAACTTATGAGACCAGACCTCAAATATCCAGGAGGCATCTGAGGCCATAGGAGAGACTGATTTTTAATAACTCAGGCAAATCTCACTGTCTAGTTACAAACAACATGCTCCAGGTCTTCCCTCCTTAAAACAGGAAAACTTGCACTGAACCCAGAAAATATCTCTCCTTCACCGAAATGTCTATGATTATTATTTTTATTGGTGCACTTAAGAATTCCAGACTTAAATTATGCATGATCATTACTTTTATTGTTACACTTAAGAATCCTGGAATTAAATTATGCATTCATTAAAGAGCTCCATCTCAGCAAGCTGACAGGTAAAGGGTGTGAGACAGTGACAGACAGTACAAAGGTGACAGCTCCAGCAGCCTCCCTTCCCAACTCTGTTGGAGACCTCATTGCACAGGAGCTCTAGGGGCTCACCTACCTCCATTATTTGTGCATATCTGTTTGTTTGTTTGCCTTGAAATGCTTTATCTAAGTGCCAGTTGTCTGAGAGGGTATCACAGCTGAGTACTTGTAGCACTGCCTAGCTATGGAAAAACATGTAACATAACAAGTGTAACAGATGTCAGAGACTCATCAGAACTATGCCTGGCATCCAGCACAGGTTCCAGCAGTCACGTTAGCTTCTTATCACAACACAAAGCTGAACAGAGAGTGACCAAACTAGGACTACTCATGAGGTGGTGCTGTAATACAGCTCAAACTGCAGGAAAGTCAATGCTGCTGAATAGATGCCCATGTGAGATGTTTCAATTGAAACTGCAGGATGACTCATCTGGCTCTCTCTCTCTCAGGAGACTGAGTGCTAGGGGCTGCCCCACAAGCCTGTTAATTCTAAATAGAAGGGGAGGCTACTCTGTCCCTCTCTTGCCTTCCTTTTCTAGTAAGAATTCATCTGACAGCCAGTTGGAACTGAATTATCCCAAGTAGCACATAGATCAAAAAAGAGTGTACGTTCTTAGTGACGTGAAAATAAGCATGATGGAGTCAGGCTTTATGAGGAAAGGTTCAGCCCTTTTCTATACACCACAGTCCAACAATTAGGGAACCTACTGGACTCCTACACCTCATCAGGTCTGTTGTTCACAGGCTGACCAGGGCTTCTTGGAAAGGCAGGAGAGGTAAAGAAGGAGGCAAGTGGAATATTGCACCCCAGTAGTGAAAGAAGAACAAAATAAAATCAGTCCCCAGCTCCATCACCTCATTTAAACCACTTGTGGTTGCCTGTGGATTTCATTTGATGCCTTTCTCTGACATGAGTGGGAATTGCTGACCATTCAGCAATGACTGCAATCAGTATGAATGCTTGAGTATATAGAAATTGCCCTAAATTCATGGCTGCATTTGTGAAACAAACAAATGAAACCCTTATTACCTCTGCTTTTTTTCAAGTCTATATCCTTTCTCCTTAAGGGGAATGTTTCTAAAATTGCCTCAGTGATTTAAAACGTCAGGGCCTGCTAACTGTCAATGGAAGCTGCAATTCCCACCTAAAACTTAATCTACATACCAACTTGATACAAGTGCAAAATCACCGTTTAACATTAGCAAGAAACCCCATGCCCCTAGGGAAGAAAGATGATTCCTTTGTCACAAACTCAAAGCAAGGTTTGTTTGGACAAAATGGTGGGAAAAGTAAATCTGAATCTGTATCTGTATCTGCATTCACTGACTGCAGGTCAGCGAGTGGAACTACATGATGCTTCTGGGAAAAGGTCTTCAGCCTAGGACGCACCCAGCAAAACCAAACTGGAGTCAGAGTTGAGGACACAACAAAGTCCTTCAGACCTGCTCCTGCCAGGACAAGAGAAGTAAAGGGAGAGCCACCCACTGACCTGGACCAAACCACCACCAGTATTACCTCGGTGTTACACAGGCTTGGTTCTTAGCATTGCCAATTTCAAAAATCAGCTTTTTATCTCCAAAGTTCATGGAGGGACTTCTGGATCTTCCTTGTGATGAAATATGATGCCTTGACTCTGTGGGTGTTAGGAATAATTCCTTAGAATTACTTAAAATGCCACAAATGCAGGCAATGTTACAACCTAACCCCACCACAGCAGCAGAGATTTACTGCTCTCTTTGTAGAATCACAGAATTGTTTAGGTTGGAAAAGACCTTTAAGATCGTGAAGTCCAACTGTTAATCCAGCACAGCAATGTTCACCACTAAACCACGTCCCCACGTGCCACATGTACACACCCTTTAAATCCCTTTAGGGAGAGTGACTCCACCGCTTCCCTGGGTAGCCTGTTCCAATGTGTGGCAACCCTTTCCGTGAAGAAGTTTTTCCTAATACCCAATCTAAACCTCCCTGGCACAACTTGAGGTTCTTTCTTGTTCTCCTACTGCTTGTTACGTGGGTAAGAGACCAGCTCCCACCTCAGTAAAACCCTTTCAGGTAGCTGTAGAAAATGGTAAGGTCCTCCCTGAGCCTCCTGTTCGCCTGACTAGACAACTCCAGTGAGCTTATTTCTAGCAATGTTTTCTTTTCCTTTCAGAAATCAGGAGGAGACAATACCACAAAAGTATTTGAGATCCATGTGAACCTTGTTTATCCACTGTGGATTGGGATTTACATTCCAGGGGTATAATGAACCCAGAGACGCAAAGATGTGGGTGCACAACGTTATTAAACCCTTGAAGATTATCC
This sequence comes from Illadopsis cleaveri, assembly GCA_013399915.1. Lineage (NCBI taxonomy): Eukaryota > Metazoa > Chordata > Aves > Passeriformes > Timaliidae > Illadopsis > Illadopsis cleaveri. Next base: position 943,858 of record VXBB01017800.1, on the reverse strand, counting down.
CAGTCCCACTCAATAACGGAATCCTTCCTTAATGGCTCTGGCATGGATATGAACTATAGCCTGTAACAGAGCTCAATGCCAACAGAAACCAAAAACTCTGCGGAGGCCTTATTGTTTTTCTTCAGTGGAGGGGGAAAGTGTTTATCTGGGAAGCGTTTCACATCACGGACAATAGGAAACTGTTCAGCTTTCCACAAATAGGCTAGTGTGCAACTTCCATGCACTCTCCAAGGAAAACTTTGGAACACTGGCCACGTCTTTAGAGCAGGGATTTCATGTAAAGTAGGTAATGCCTCACATCCTTCATCCTGATTTATTCCTGCATCATCCTTGTTTCAAAGTGCTGTGCTTACTTCAAACACAACATGAGGCTCATCTGTGAACGTGCACTTTGATCACTAGGGACTCCAGATTAGTACCAGCCCTTCAAACAGAAACAGGGATGTGCTGTCCCAACAGAGGAGTTTCTAGGACTGCCTTTACTTTTGCAAGAGTAATTTGGAAATGTGAAGCTGGGATCATATGACAGGAGATGCAAATCCAGTTGCCAGACAGGGCACTGGGTACTAAAGCACTTGGAGCCTGTCTGTGACTTTGCTGCTGAAGTGCTACAGGTTAGCAGGAAAATGTTACTACTCCTCCTGAGTTGACTGGAAATAAATGGAGAAAGACTTTGGTGTGCTCTTTCCCACAAATGAGAGCACCAAATTGGGTCTCTTAGTCTGCAAGCTGCCACCAGCAGAGAGGGGCACTATGGAATTGTGAACTGCTCTGATGTCCCACACGGCAGTAGGAACGAGAAATATCCCAAATTTAGTCCTTCTGTCAGCTCTGGCTCTCAGTAAGACCAAATGTTTTCTGGCTGAAGTGACAAAAGTTACAAATATGGTGGGTATAAATTTATATGTAATTCTTGTTGCTGATGAGAAGTTCTCTGTACTATGGTGGGGCTACATGAGGCAGACACATGGGCATAGCCAGGTCCACAGTAGCCACGAGGGGGTGAATCCTCCAGGTGCTTCTCCTGACCAACAAGAGCCTCTGACAGTGGCAGAAGATCCAGTTTTCACAAGCAGAACAACTGCATTATGTGTAGCTGCCTGCCTAAGCAAGAGGTCAATGGGAAGGCCCAGACAGTTCAGTTTCTGCCAGACACACCCCATGCTCCAAACTTTCTAAATTTGCACCTATGAATCCTGAAACTGGATTGCTCTAGTGGTGTGTTTTTAGCAATCACAATTGCAAGAACCTGTCTTTATTCAGGAAGTTCTTCCACCACATCACTTGGCAGCCATTGTACCTACATCGATCTACAGCATCTGATCCATTTTTCCTCCCTCCTGTTTCCATTCAAAGGTCCATTTTTCATTCTTCCTGGAATGCAGAGCATTTGGGAGTGCAGGTGGGAAACCAAAATCTTTCAACACCCACTAATAGAAATTTGTTTTATTAATTAACTTTGTGGGAAGAAAAAAAAAAAGAAAGAGAGCTGATCCTCTGCTCTGAAATCATGAATCACTGTGGATGAGAAAACATGTCCTCTGAGGCACCTGAGGCCACTTCAGACAGAATGAGTGACTGAGCTGCTTCCTTGCAAAGCCATGAGTCATCAAACATAGCAGTTTAATCCCCAGGAAATGGGAAACACATTGGCATGATGTTCACTTGCATGGAGCATGAGGTCCAGGGAAGGGTGAAACTCCAAAGATTCTGGAGATCAGTTTAGCTTGCAGAAGGATTTTAAAACCTAAATGCTTCTCTGAAGTATATCTGATCTGGATCTGGGTCCTGTATTCCTAACACATGATTTCCTGGATGAATTAAACTCTTTACAAATTTTAAAGATTGCACATGAATTTACTTTGACTTCTCATAAAAATGATTCAATGGTCATGACACAAAAATGCATTCTGGCTTCTAAGGTATTTACTGTGACAAGTGCTTCATGAATTCTCCATCCTGAATTTACTGTTGTAAGAACTTACTCTTTTTGGCATTCTTGCTTCTTCTACTAGCACCTAACTAGGAGGAGAGGCTGATATACATGGACCTCAGCCTGACTCTTCACTGTATTCTCCTAAAGGGACACCTACAGAGTCATTTCAGAACCAAAGCTGGGTTGAGGCCAGCATGAAGTCACCTGGCTTGGCTGAGATACAATGAGTTCTTAGAAGTGAGATCATTTTGCACCAAAATGGGCAAAAAATGACACAGAATCACACCCCACTTGTACATTAGGGTGACTTTCTACTTGTGGAGGCAATTCAAAAAGGTTTCAGTAAATTTCACAGGTTGCTACAAATAGATTCATCTACAGGGAGTAATTTAGTCATGCCACCAGTCACATAATAGTATTCTGGAGGGCTTCTAACCCCATTTAAACTCCAAAGAATGCCCTTATGAACATCTGATCACTCATGAAAGATGACATATGTACTTCTCAACAAAATCCTCAGTAGAACACTGCATCCTTCATTGTTTTTTCCTAAGGGACTGTTATTGAAGGAACTTTAAGTGAAAATGTCAGTGAGAGAAGTCATTGAGTTCCTTTCTTCCTGCTCCATTTTTAGGAACTTGTGCATTGTAAAGAGCTCCCTGAAAGCTAAATTACTACACTCATGCTGAATCAAACCGCATTATTGATTGATTCACAGCCCACAGACCTCTTGCTGAAGGAAAAGAAGTCAGCTCTGGATGTGGAAAAGCTCTCTGTCCTAATGTGTGAGGTCTCTTTGCCTGACAACGTGATAGTGAAGGTAAGGGAAGTCGGCACTGCAAAGACAGAGTGACAGCAAACAGACCACAAACTTCCTCAGATAAACGACATCTTTCCAACCACGCAATACCACTTGATACCTTTGTGCCCCTTGAGCTGTTACAAAGTGCAGCTGCACTTCAGCCCAGATTGATATCGCCCGGGGTGGAGGCCATCAATCCACAGGACAAGTGCAGGCTGAATACACAAACAAAGTCACACAACTTCACTGTTTCAGCGCTGGGGAGGGGATGGTGCAGTTTTTCCAAAGGCTTAAATGAGCCTAGTGACACATCTCACAAAAATGACTGCACATCTAAAACTTGATTAGCCACCTAAAACCAGCCACACACCTCCTGCAAGCAAGCTGGGCCAGTTGTCTAAAGACACCCATGAGCACTACTCTGGAAAAGCCAATCTTTTTACTTTGACTATAGAAGGCATCTGCACAACTGTGTGAACAGACTCTGAGTTTTCCACCAATTCCCTCATGGCTCCACACCGCCGAAGATGGGAGAGGATCAGCAACCATCTCATATTTACGATGACCTCTAAAAGCTACTGGCACTGATGGAAGCCAACAACTTCAGTGCAAGTTGGATCAGCTTTATCTCTAATAACCATAAACCAAAATTTTCATCTCATACTCATGACCTGAGGTGAAAAGATCTGCGTTAGAGTTGGCTGGAAGCAGAAAGAGGATGAAAAATCAGCTTCTTCTGTGGAAACAAGAACTGAAATTTGGCTAGGAAATAAGGTAAGAACTAGCTCTGAACTTTTGAAGTCTCCAAGGCTCTGTAAGTTTACCATTAGAGAGTTTATGGAGTATGAGATACAGATCTCCTAAAACTGATAGGCTGCAGATCAGCAAAAAACCCTAGAAACCTTAGCACTGGCTTCAGGACAGCTCAGCTAGAAAGCTGCCCTTGAGCAAAAAGAAGCAAGCCCAGGTTTCCCCAGAGGCCCCCTTCCCAAGGAACAGAATTATATGGAATATGAAACATTTTTTTCAAAAGAAACCAGAAATTTTGCCAAGGATAAAATCTGATTATATAGCAAAGTGAATGTCCCACTGGGAGAACTAGTCAAGCATGAAATTCCTGAGAAGTTGTGTTCTGTATTCTTACTCCAACACCATGAATTATCTTGTTCTTTCCCAGAATTTTATTGTAGCAAGTTGCTAAATTCCATTCTCTCAGAAGGTGTTCAGTGTCTAAAGGTGACCTAAAGAATACGCAGATACACTGTCCCTAAGTAATGTGTTGCTCAGGAAGTGACAGGATAATTAAATTTCTATGGTTGAGAATTTGTAAGTTGACTTTGCTTCTCTACCACGTTTTGGAGACCTTCTTCCATGTTTTTCCCCCTAAGAGTTACTTTGGCTGGCTCAGGCTTTATGCCTGTTAGGAAGACAAAGAGATAATTAAATTGCAAAGGAGGATATTTTAAAGGCATATAGGAACATGAAAATGTAATGTGTGTATTTTCATGGCTAAATATTTTAAGCATTGAGGAGTCATATTGCCCAATGTTAGATGAGGCAATAAATTTACCAATGCGTGCAGATGAACCCCACTTAATCCCTATGCACCTCTTACTGTAAATTATGCTGTCAGAGAACCCTCCTAAATAATAAACTCACTTTTCTTCTAAGGGAAGGGAGCTAGTGATGAGTTTGATCCTCAGGTTCAGATCAAGTGAAAGACACAAAGGTTTACAGGTTTAAGAAGAACTGCCACATCCCACTGGAGAGATTATTCCACCCACATAAAAAAAAAGGTGCATTTTTCTCTGTATCAGAAGAGATGGGATCCAGAATCTAGCTTTCTCCGTTCTTTTTCCTCAATTAATTCAGTTGTTTCCAATTAAAGTGTCACAGCTCTTGTAGTATTTTTTCTTCGCTTGTGTGTTTTCTAAATGAACTTTTACTCATTTCAGAGCAGCTTTAACATTCTCCCTAACACATCCCAAAAATTAACAGCTATGTAGAGTGGAGAAACCCTGACTAGCAGGCACCAGAAAACTAAAGCTGTGTAGGCATCCCAAGGAACTTGGCAACTACTGGGAGATTCCTGAGAGTTCTGAGGGCATCTGTAATTTTCTGGGATCTCCTAAACTGGGTTTACCAAACTGGGGCTGTGAGGAATGTTATGTCAAACATTTTTCCCAACTCTGTCCATCACCTTGAGAGGGTTAGGGATCCTGATGGAGTGAAATGACAGCATCACCGTGTGGATAGAGTGTGCTTTCATCCCACGGGGAAGGAGAGGGCATTCCTAGGGAAGCAGAGACTTCCACCCTGAGATAACAATGAGCAGCAGAACCAGGGTCACACCTGTAGGATGCTGTAGGAGAAGGAAGAAGCTCTTTGCTCCAGACAGCAGGACAGGAGTAAGTCACAAGAGCAAAGACACGTTGCTTCAGCTGGGACAGGAAGTGCAAACATAAGGAGCAAGGGTAATTAATTTCTCCAGCAGAGCTCTGAGAATTTACAATAAACTCTCAAACTCTCAGACAAGCAGACATAAAAACTTGTGCTGAATTCTTCAATTCATCCTGAATTCCCTGATTCTGAAAGAAGGCAACATTGATCCCATCCTTGGAGAGAGCAGCCTGATAAAACTGAGCACTGCTGCACGTTCTTCTGGCCAAAAGGACGGTGTGCAGCACGTCAGGGCTTGGCACATGCCAGAAGGTCAGAGCTGATTCTGAGAACCCAGCAACAACAGAGTCATCACGGACACAGGTGCTTCCTGGATTGATCTTGCAGTTTGGCTGTTTCCAGTTAAATGTGAAGCAGCTGTGGCCCTTTATCTGCTCAAGTCACTGGAATCTGTCTAAGGGGAGACTTTCTCTCATCTCCTCCTCTCTCCCAACCCCAAGCATGCAGCTCTGTTTTCTGAAGAGAGAGAGGAGCAGGGACAGCCAGTTGGCAGAACTCCACAAGAAAAAAAAAAAGAAAAAAAATTGCCTTTCTTATCTCAAGGCAAAGCAATGAGATATTGATTCAGCCACTAATTTTCCAATGCCTTTATCTGGGGACAAGGATGACAGCCAACAAAATAAGAAGCAAATATGAATGCTGCTGAAGGCTGTCACGCAAACAGATTCAGGACACTTCCCTCAGGCAACAAAATGAACAAATGAAACCAATGTGAGAATAAGTTCTCAAGTGTTTATGGCATTGTTCTGCATGATGAATAGAACAGGGCTTCTTTTACAGAAAGGGATTGAACTTTAAAGAAGGTGTTTTCAATAGTAAGTTGGTGGAATTCTGGAAGAGGCACAGGAAGGTCAACACTGGGCCACCAGGCAGATCACCAGGAGGAGCCAGAAGATTTCAGAAATCCAGTCAGGAAGAGCTCCCAAATAGCTCCACACCAGCTAAATGTACTTTATATAAACTTTTCTTTGCCAGTTCACTGATTCTGGAGCCATCAGACCCCTCTACGTCTTGGCCAGCTCTTCAAGCCAGACAAGATCTCACTTTATTTTTCCCCAATACCTTAGGAAAGGGAGGATTTGGCTCAAATTTGTGCTTGTCACTAGACAACAGAAATGTGAGACTGTAGGTATTCAGTTTGGTTGGCCTAAAGAACAGCCATTTCACAACCCATGCTTAGCATTTTGGACAGAGGAAGCCAACAATCTTCTGGCTTTACCCAGTCTGAATGCAACTGAAAGCATGAACAGCTTTGGTCTTGTTTCACTCTTCCCAAGGCTTTTCTTTTTTTGATACATAGGAACAGTGCTAGTTATTTTCTACAAAAGGGATTCTCTTGCCCCTTCTGAAACCAAAATGGATGGCAAAGTTTAAACATCATACCAGAATATACTCCACCTATTTATGGTAGTGCTGCTGAATTATTGTTGAACAATAAAGATCAGACTATTAATCATGTCAATACTAGCAATAATCATACTGTTCTGGGAACAGAGAGATTAAAGAAAATGACCATTTACGTTTTTGGAAAGGCAGCCCTGGTAGTAAGTAGGACATAGCATGAGTGTTTTGCTAAAGTTACTTTCATACTTTCATAGGGCTTCTTACTTAACCTGAGAAAAATTGTCCTGCAAATCACTGTCAAGAAATCATCAATATTCATCCAAAGGCACCCTCAAATTCAAGCTGATATACTTTCAAACATTCCTGTGTGCCAGCTCTAACTGTTCCTCTTCATTCTTTTACATACAGTCTGTCCACAACCCTTTTTTTGAATTCCCTTTGCCAAAACATAAGCATACAGCTGCTTCAGGTTTTTTTCCAACCCTTGCATTTTTTCCATGTGCTGTCCACCTCCCAAAACTCCACATTAGAATCCAGCTGATCTTCCCTGAACACTATCCAATTTTTCAATTGTCAATGTCAGAATGCAATGCAGCGAGCTTGACTCCCCTATACAACTTATTTGGAAGTAAAGCTGAAATGTCTCTTTTCAGCTTGAGCACAGGAGAGAAATGCCTCTTCACATATGTCTCCACAACAATCAAGATGGAAATACCTGCACCTCTGTAACCTCTGCAACCCACAAAACAATTTCTGCTTCACAAGCAGCTCAAAATTTGTTGAGCTTCTATTTGTTTATTCTATGTATATATTTTGTTACTACAGTCACTATAGCAAAATGGTTCCTCTTCCGGGCGTTTAAATTGTTTTTATTTCATCTTTTTAAAAGGAAAGAGATGAGTAAAAAAAGGAAGGCTACACAAAAATGCAAGGCTCCTTAAGACACTCAATTACAGCAACATGACAACATAACATAAACATAAACAACACAACAACTATTAAGTTGTTGTGCTATCAGGATATTGTACTGTGTTTGACTAGACTGTTTTTTGCAGCTTACCCAGAAATCATAAAATACAAGCTATTCTATTAAAAAAGAGACAAAATGGTTTGCAGCAGCCTCTTCATTTCTAAGGGGGAGCCCCAAGCACTTCTGATAGCTACAGCCCCAGTTACAGTAAAATGACAATACAGTCCTTGATGTGCAGTTTTGAGAGCCTTTTTTTCTTCTAAAGGCAGAAAGCTGTTTCCTGTGAATATATTTAAATACTCTTTATTCACAATTTCTATAGTTTTCTGCTGTTTCTGCACCTTGAATAATTCAGTCTAGTGGCAACTCTGGACTTTTTCGCCATGCAATTTATTTTTCTTTCTTTATTCTCATCTAGAACTGGCAGATCTACCTTTTCATCAGACCACAGGAAAACTCACAGAGCATCTAATCCTTATGGGGGGCAACCATGTGTTCTCTCTTGATTCCATTCAGTATTCCTGCACAACCTGCACAAGCCTTTAATAAAGTGCTGTATGTTCAATGTTCAGAGCAGATCCCACTGGAATTAGGGTTCCAGTCCAGGCAAACCTGTCCAACAAGATGTTTTGGAGCTGGGAACAGAAGTTACCCAGGGTGGGTACTCAGCTGAGGACACCCACATGGATCTAGGCAGAGTCCAAGCCCTCTTGCTTTCAGGTGCATTTCCCCCAGGGATTGACAATTTTAGGGAGGATATCATGAACAGAAGACACTGCTGCCAAGGTAGGGGAATGTGCACACAGAGGTGCCCCACTCTGCAAATAAGTCAACATTAAGCACTGGCTTTGAGTCAAGTTTCCTGCCCCATCCTTTATTTCAAGTCTGTGATGATGTGTACAGACAGAGCCTAACACCAGAGAGCAGAGACTATTCTTGAACCTCTCTCACACTACTGCATGTTTAGTTCTTCTCAAGGGCTTGCAACACCCAATAAATTAGTAGTTTCACAATTTCCAGTTGAAATGCTTTTTATGGGAAGATGATACTTTCAACTAAATGAAAATTGCTGAAGAAAGTGTCTGCTTCCCTGAGTGGAAAGTTTCTTTGTCAGAAACCTAGGAATGGTACACCTCGGCTGTTCTGCTATAGTTTGCTTGGTTTTTCTGTTTTGCTATTTTTTTTTGGTTGGTTTTAGTCAAAAAATTTCCAGCTCCAGACTGTTACAGTGTTTACTGCTCTTCCCTGCACCATGTTGACTTTTCTCCCCCTGCCAAAGTGCTTCTTAAGTCTCCTCTGAATATACGTTCTTCCTGGTGGTGTTTAACAGCCTTTTCTTCCTCTTTCCCCCATTGTTATTTAAGATGATGCTTTTATTGCTCAACAGATTCCAAGAAGCATTTAGGATAAATGCTCTGTCAAAGAACACTTATGCACAGTTGAGCCATATTATATTCTATATGAATCACTGCGGATGTTTCCCAAACAAGGTCAGATCAGCCAGATTTTCCAACTAGATTACACACAGCTTTTTCAGACATGGTCTGCTACCTCTGCCATTAATCCTCCTCATTGAGACTCACCTCGGTTTTGGACCATGTCATGTCTGCCCACCAGGGACAGGAGCATGCTGCTAACACTTTCTCCTAACAAGGATAGCGATCCTATGACAGAATAGCCTTGGCCAAATTTTATCTGCAGAATGTAGGGGAAAGGCTGATTTTGCAAAGCTAGACCGTCTCTCACCAGCCCTCATGGTTTTATTGTCTGTGATTTCTTCAGACAGAGACCTCATTTAAACAGCCAGGAAAAAGAAAAGTCTATGGGATGAAGGAAGTCTGTTTCATCAGCTAAGGACAATTTTGTGCCATATTTTATATTATACTAATGAAGATTGCCAAGAGCCTGTTGATCAGTCCTTCTTGCTTGCTTTACTTGACCAGATAGATGGAGAAGCTCAGGGAATACTGAATTGCTCTCTACCTGCCCAACACACATTCAAAGGTGCATCTGCTACATTAGATGTGGTCCTTTAGGAAAAACTGAAATTCCACCTGAGGAACAGCAGCCTGACAGAGAGGTCTGCAATGGAGAAGCAACAAAAACCCCACGGAGGGCTAAAGGAAAAACAGCTCTGGGGAAAAATGAGCTGAATGAGATGTTTCTTTAAAGAAACCATGGCACTTCTGAGCTGGTATAATGAAGCAGCTGTGATATAAATAATGTCCCCAAGTGGAAAAAACCCACAAAAACACCAGCCATTCAGGCTCCATATGTTTCCAAACACACACAATGGATGCTTTACAATGGACTTTTTGTCTTGAAATCGGGTGGGAAAGGGAGGTTCCTCACCCACCTCCTATACTAATGCAATAATCTTGCTTAGTCACAGAAAAAGGGAGAGAAAAAAGGAGAGAAAGTGATTAATAATCTGTGGGCAGCTGCTTACTTTCCAATTGGTTGTCCAGGAGGGGTGTGCTCCACTTCAAATCCTGCTTGTCTCAGTACATCAATCACAGTGTTGTTACCCAGGAAGTGACCTAAAATACAGGTAGAAAATAGCACTGTCAATCAAACTACTACTCTCACTCACTTGAGTTTCTCCTGTTGGAACAGCAGCTTTGGGTACCAAAAACTAGACCAGAGGAAGAGACAGCATACAGCCCAAACACTTTCTTCTTCCATCTTATTTATCCCCCCCTCCCCTCACATGGCCAAGGCACTGGGTGGATAATAGAAAACCTAGTTTCCTATTTAGGAAATATTCCTATTTTCTAATATTTACTATTTCTAATATTTAGGAAATATTCCTATTTCCTAAAATAGGGTTGCTAGTCTTGCCTTCCACTGTGACCATTTTTAGTATGCACACTGATTAATTAAATTTCCAACATGGAGGTCAGAATGACCCTGCAGTGGCAAAAGGATATTCCTAGGGCTTTGACTCATGAAATGGAACAACTTACAACCCTGACCATCACTGTTCATGGACATCTGCTAATGAAGAGACTCTGAAGCTGCTGTACTGCATGTTCAGCATTTGTCTGACTAAAACCTCAGTGATTCAGGAATTGCCTCATCAGCCATTCAGCCACCTGCACAGCAGGGCGGGGAGGAGCTGGGATGGTAACCTTATCTCTCCCAAAAACGTGAAGATTTAGTCCTGTAATTCAGGGCTCTTTGTTAGAAGTGTAAAGGTCACATTCCTATTCACAGAAGTAACAAGGAGCCCAGTAAGTATTGCAGTGTGTACAGGCCTTGAAAGAGTTTATTTAAGGGAGTCCCATACACTTGAAGTCTGAACCAAATCCCGCCGGAGTCAATGGGAGCCCTCAAAGGGCTTTGGCCACAGACTCAATAAGGCAGTGTAATCCAGCCAAAACTTTCAAGTTATTGTCAGTCCCACACTGTTTGCAGGATGGGTTGGATATATAAAGCAAGGAAGCAAGAAGTCCACAAACAGTTTTATTAAAATCCACACAGCACTGTAACCTGTCTCCAACTGCAGCCATGACTGACACCGAGGAAGGACACAACAATCGTTCTCCATTATATCCATTAGCTTCCAGCTCTGCAGGGCCGAGTGACCCCCATTTACAACCAGGTCATTGCATCTCGCTGCCAGCTCTGAATACACCAATTCACCAGGAATGTGCTCAAGCCTTCCTGCTCCTTCGTGCCCTGTGGCATCTCTGAGAAGGGAGTTCCACCATGGTGTGGGATGTAAGAACTCACTCCTCTGGTTTGCTGCTGCTGCTGCTGGTGAGAGCGTGTGCTTGCCCGAAGCACAGTGAAAGTGTGTGCAGGGGATGTTTCTGACTGCCCGGCTCCACAGGAGAGCCAAATGCTCTGCACTGAAAAAAACCAAGGCAGGCAAGATGTGCCTGAGTCCCCCTCCAAGGATACTGCTGTGCAAAGGGCTGGCACAGCCACCAGCAGAGTCACCCCCAGGATTCTTCACCCACACTGCACAAAGTCCTGATGAATTTGAGAGCATTCAGCCCCCAGGATTTGCTCAGCCTGCATCCCTCTGCTCCCACTGCCAACAAGGGCGCTAACTCGCCTCAGTTGTTGGAATGATAAAGCTGCATGGCTTTGAGTGCAACTTGCAAGCGCTGGTAAGAGCTTTTAGCCAAAAGACATTTCTTTAAATGATTAAATGTACATTTGCAGAGCCCTAGTGTGTTCCAGGATTCCTCCATTTCCTTTTAAGAAAACTCAAAATTTGATTTTCCCCTTTCTAACTTACTTATAACAAAAGCCAAAGCAGCAAAGAGCAGTCCCAAAAATGTGTTATACACCCTCAGAGATTCAAGAAATGAGACATTTGTGAATGATTAACTGGATTTGATCATATCCTGTTTTTTTATGCAGTGGCCAAGGCAAACAAGGGTCTCCATTCTGTCACTGGCAAAGTGACACTGAGGAACCGAAGTCAAAGGTATCAGAGTCCGAGATTTTTCCGAGTCCACTTTATTTTCCCTGAGCCAGAGTCTTAAATGCCAAAAGATTTCTTAATGTAAATAATTGTCCTGAATCCAGCAAATCTTTGACAACATGACAGCACAAGAGAAACCAATTTTAACTCTTTTAAAGCCAGGGAAAAAAGTAACTATGCAAAAGCTCTGACTCCTCATCCACACAATGGTAGGTCTGTCAACAACGTCAGCTCCTCAGCAGAGCCTGCAAGTCCCTTCAAGTGATGGATCAAGACCAAAAGATGACAATTCCTGCCCTCTATGTGGAGACCATGCTGAAAGCTGCCAGCTGCTAGAACTGGTGATCTGCTGTGCAGCATGGCAACAGGGCTTGTTCTTTTAATTTTGCCTTTCCTAACTGGAAGGAACGCCAGCTTCCATTAAAAACCCCTCAACTTCAAATTCCCAAATAAATTAAATTCTTAATTCAAATATCCATGTGAACATCGTAGTTATTTAATTGTATGTCCACAATCCAATACATACTAATATATTTTCAGTGCTCCAGTTCAACCAAGAGAACAGATATAAAAAGAAATTGAAAAATCAAAACCAAAATCCAACTTTGAGTTGACCCTCAAATAATTCTCCATTCCACATACATCAACAGAGCCCAAAACTTTAACAACTACTAGGAAATTGCATGAGCAAGTCTTTGCAAAACTTAACCTTTAAACTCGCCTTAAAATTTACCTGTTTGTATTATCCTACATACATTTTGGTAAATTACCACCCATCTCACCACCAGCTTGTCCTGTTAATACATCCTCCACCTGATTGAAGATTTCTGACTTCAGTTTGTCTTAACTTCTCTGTCCAGTCAGAATTCACACATTAAGGTTGGTTTTGTATCCACCTGTTCATTTTACATCATGGTAACGCTGTTGTAGCCAACTGATGCACACCACAAGCAACCTCAAATCATGTTCTACTTTAGTGATTGAAAACATGAAATTATGCATGCTCAGACCAGCAGTCTTTCCCACCCAACACAGACATTTCTCAACAGTGATCCATGTTATCCCATGGCAAGGAGTCTCTCAGGATCAGAGATGTGCAAGAGGAAGGTTTAAGGAAAAAGGTGGCACTTGAGAGGTCCAGTGTAGGTAGGTAACGTGAAACACGGAAGGTTAAAGAATTCCTGGAAGAATTTACTTGGTCTGCCTCCTGCTGTGAAGTCCATCATAATTAACCTTTCCAGCTTTAAGATCCAGGAAAATCTTCTATGTGAGAAATATCTTACATAAAATAACTCTCCCTAGTCAACCACAACTTGAGATAAGGACTCACTTAGATATTGACAACAGAATACTTTGACAGCCTATGGCATGTGATGAAAACAAAGTAACGTGCATATTAGAGACAATTAAGCTCAGCATCAGTGAAAATCATCAAGTTGCTGCCTCTGGCTGCTTATATATGCAAACAAGAGTATGCAGTAACTGTCATATTCTTTATAACATCAGTAGATTTAATTTTTATTTATAGATATAAAATAAAAGAAATTTATATATATGTATGTGTGTGTGCACGTATGCTTCTGCTTAAATATTCTAAAAATTTCTCTTCCTGGCCTGGGAAAAACCTCAAGAAAATATAACTACTGAAAATTTAGTGCATCTAGAGACATATCAGACAGGTTAGAGAGGCAAAGGAATGATCTTGCATTTCCATCACTATTCCCTCTTCAGTCTAAACCTGAATAAACCATTCCTGGAGTATTAACCAAATTTATCTTGACAGCTGATGAAAACTGGATCCGAGAGGTCAGAACATCAGCTGCCTTGGGAAATCTATGGAAGAGGAAAAGGAGAGAAAGCAGACATAAAAGATTTTCTACACAGGGACCTGAAGAGAAAGTCTGTACTTGGGCATGGAGATATGCAGAGCAGCCACTCCTAACAGTTTAAGATTAAAAATGCCCGGGTGTGGATGCAATCCTTCCACCCTCTGAGGATAAGGAGACACTCATAGGATTTGTTTGAGGACAAGACCCAGTGCTAAACACAGTCATTTTGTAGTTTGAACACAAACACGGTGGAGTGGTCAGTGTGGCTGCTGCACTTAAGAGGGAGTTTCTTACTGAATTTGATGAGGCCAAGATTATTCTCCTTTCACTCATGTCTTGTTTTTTCAAGACAAGGATCTGCAGACAGTGGAGGAACACATTATAGAGCGTGGTTGCTAACAACAATCATAGACCTTCCATCCCTGGTTTGCTTTTTTATATTTTTAATTAAGAACTGTGCTTTGGACTACACAAAGCAGATCCGTGTAATGTGTTTCCTTATCTCCCCAAGGTTTCATTCTTCACTGGAAGAAAGAATAAACCATCAATTAGGGGTTTGTTTTACTAAAAAACATGTAAAAAAAAATGTGAAATATACGTGGTTTCCTTAAAGCACGTCCATGCACAAACACACTGCTGAAAGAATGCACTTTCTTCCTTTCTTAGTGGAATATCCTGCGGCAGAGAGAGACACTTCTCAGCCAACTCTTGACAGTAATTGACCATATAAACTAAAGCTCTCCTTTTCCATTTCAGACATCCTAGTGACCCTCATCAATAACCAAAGCATCAGGTTGCCTCCCTCAAAAGTTAGATGAACTTGGGTGTTCCTACACAGAAAAATTATAACCGTGTTTTGATGACAGAAGCACAAAAAAATTTTTTTAAGCAAATGTTATGTACTTTATCTAGGTTTAGAGATCTACTACAAATTACTTTGTCTATTCGTCTCGCAATTCTTTGTTCCATGGCTTAGAAGGATAACGGGGTACAAAGGAGCAGGAGATAATTCCCTCACAAAGGACCTCCATTGCCAGAGCCTTTGAAGTTGTGCTAAGAAAGCCTTGCTAGCCATTAGCTGACACACAGCAGAAATCTGAACTGTTTCCATGCACACTACAAGCAGAGCTATTTTCTGCACAATTAGTCATAAAAAGGGCCAATGTAAACTGTGTCGGGAGGTCTCAATTCTTTACATTCTCCACACAGTGAATCAGACATTATGTATAACGTTTTGTTGCCATTTAGACCTTGGGCTGCTCTGCAATCAGGAGGCGGCAGCCTCTATTCCTCCTTCTCCCTCGATGCTGATTCTCAAGCCCCTTGGCAGCACCACAGTGTTTATGGCAGGAAGGCTTCACAAGAATTAGTGTAGGGAAAAATGCAAAGGCCCGAGAGCTGCCCCTTCACGGTCGGGGTAAATACTTTGCGGTTCCTTTGCCTGCTGCCTCCAAAACTGCATCTCCATTTCTCTTATTCTACAATGGTCAAAGCTGAGTTTTTTGGAAGCTGAAAGATGAATTTGTCAAGATGAGGCTGTAGTAAGGAGCTACAGCAAACACTCCAGGCAGTGACTTTTATCTGAATTTGCTGATCTCTCCACTATAGCATTCCAGTCCGACCCAGAGGTCTCTGGGTAACAGCAGGAATTTACTGGGAACCACATGCCATCCCACATTACTCTCGTCTGACATGACAGATGTTCCAGACCCATGCTGGGGAATCAGTTTTGTGGATAAACCCTCCAAATTTTTAATTCTCTTTCACTCTTTGTCCAGACTCTTTCTGTGCTAACGAATAAAATGCTTTAAAAACTAGAGGCTCTTCAGCCTTCCTCATGAAAACACTCACTGCCAGACAACTGATCCTCTTTGTTCTTGAACCACTTTCTTCCTTGAAATCTCACTCTAGTGGTAAGGATGTTCTTGAATAAGTATCTTGAATTCATTTTGACAAGGAGCCGATGCTGGATTTGTGCAGATCTTGCTTTTGCAAGTTGGACCTAGATGAATCTGAAAGATTCTCCCAGCCTGAGTACCCCTCTGATGTGAAGTGTCTTATCAAGGAATTACACCAGGTAATGGATTAGGTGGGTGATATGCAGTAACCAGGCATGAGTATGATGTTAGAACAGCCTGAATATTTTGATTTTAAACTTTACTGATAACGTGAGCAAAATTCATGCTTGTGGGGATCCAACAGGGGAATTTTCTGGAAATGGCTTGAAGGACCCCAGTCTTCCCCAGTCAGTATGAAATAATGTGAGCCATACCATGCCAGAGGATGAGACATGCAGCCTTACCACACCAGACCAGATGTAACAAAAGCTACCTAGGGGCTGGTGTTCAGGCTTGAAACAAGAGCTCTGTGGGCTTTCCAAAGAGAAAGGGACGATCAAAGGCCCCACCTTCCAGAAAAGTCTGTCACTCCAGGTTGCTGGCTTTTGCTCTGCTTCAGGACACGGTTTTGCACTTGGAAATTGCAGCATTATGCAAAAAGCTGTGAAGGAAAGCTGGAGATGCAGGGAATGAGCTTTCCTCCTTCCCTGTTTGGCAGGAGTGTCCGAGCCCAAAGCATGCCTTAAAAAATACTTTGCACAGGCCACGTGCAATGGTCTTGTAAAGCAGGCTTTCATCATAGACCCCTTACATCATGCCACCCATTCTCCAAGCAGATGGAAAAATCATTTTCCCTCCCTTTTGATGTTGTTATCCTATGCAGTTGTGAGGAACTGACTCATAGCCACTTTTGGACAGTCACGGGAATCAGAGCAATAACACATAAAAAGACAAAGCGTGCAGCATTTCCAACGTCCAGCAATCCTCCCATGGCTCCCCTTCATTCTTTTCTTGCATGTAATCACCTCTCTCCCCTCTCACCCGAGTGCACTCACAGAACAAGCTCTGGAGAAAGGCCACACCGTAGCTGGAGGGAGAATGGAGAGATGAGGGGCCAAAAGTTGAGGGGGTTATTCCAGATTGACGCCAAGCTAATAGAGCACAGATTTGTGCTTCCCTGGGGTGTCTCTGAGATCTGCAGTGCAATTCTATACTTGGAGCATCTCAATCTGAAGGACAGACAGATTCCCACAGACTTTTGCTTCCTTGCTGCCCCCAAGTATAATAAACGTCCCCATGTCTCTCCATTTCTGATCTTCCTTTCTGAACAGCCCTGTTAAGAGTATGGAGCTATTGGTGAGGCACTCAAATGTCACACCATGGAAATCCTTCTCCAGAAGCACCCTGGAGTGCAATGCACACTCCTCAACAGGTTCAGCATGAGGTGGGACAGAGCTTACCAGTTTGGAACTGGCTCCTTGCTGGTACAGCCCTCTGTTTCCAGTGTCAGTGCAGTGCCATAGTGTGAGCTCAGCAACTCAGTTCTCTGCTGTCTTAGAAGTCTTGGAGCACTTTCCCTAGCAGGCTTGCCCTAAAAATACGTGGTAAACAATAAAATATTTTTTGTGGGGAAAAAAAAGCTCAATTTTCTTCCAAGTCTAAACCAGCTGTTTCACTTGGGTTAAGAAAACACAAGCAAGAGCTGAAGTGAGGTCACCTCCTAAGCATCTCCTCCGGCCTCTATGTCAGTTTGTAGCTGCCTCAGACATTTCCAAATGAAGTGACTGGTCTGTGCTAGTGAGTCTCACTGGAGAGGATGGCACCTCCCTAGAGCAATTCATTCCAACCTCTCAAATACTAGGTTTGGGAAGAGCACGAGCCCTCTGTGCATGTCTCTTTCCATCGACCATGTGAGCTTAAGGAGCTCCTTTAACATTGGTGTCTATCAGACAAGCCAAGCCACCCTGCTACTGCCCAGAAGCTCCTCAACACTGCACACAGCCCATCCTTCTTCCTCATCATTCCCTTTTCTGCCCTGTCCCTCACTTTTCTTTTCACACCAGAGTTTGCACAGGACAAGGAGCTGTGTTGATCAGGGCTTTGGTTGATTATAGGGCCATTGGGGCTATTTCATATTCTTGCTTCACTTACTTGGCATTAAAGGAGTTTTCCACAGAGAGAAGGTCCAACACAGGATGACTATTTCAGCATATATTCTTAAAGAAAACATAGGATCCCTTGAGAGTCAAACAACAAAGCCTGAGTATTTGAAGTGTTTATTCTGTAAGATGTATTGGTTGTGTTTGCTGGTATAAGCTGCACCAACCTACCAGGGTAAAAAATATGGAGGAGGAAAATTATGTGGGCAGGGCTGAAACAGAAGTTTGACTTACTTGGTCCCCAGGTTTTACTGTGAGTAAAGGCAGGGCTTACTCAGTCTGAGATAACGCACAGAGAATGGTTATTGGAATTTTCCCCTCTAGCAGAATGCCATAACTAGACATGATTTTCTTTTTTCTTTTTTTTTTCTGTTTTTTTTTTTTTATTTTTTTTTTTTTTTTTAAGGTGCATGCTCCCCACTGAACCATACTGTTGGTAATATACCTTTCAACACAAGTGTGTGACTGGAGGTGTGTCCCAGTCATGCAGCTGTGTAACAGGGAACACGTCCAACGGACAGGGTCAGTGTACAAAATCCTGGAAATTTCACCATTCCTAGCACTGCAGCAGAAGAGAAGGAGATGAGTCTGAGAAAAATCTAGAGAAAACCCAGCATCTCTAAGAGTCTTTCCAGGGTGCTGGAGGCATCTCTGGGACCATTAGATCCCCCAAGTGCAGACAGTCTGGTGTAAAATGCACTGTCGTAACATTCTTTGCCAGTTGTCATCAACACCTCAAGCAATGAGGAAATTGGTGAGGAAATTCAGCCTCTTTTTTTACCCAAGGTGCCTTATTAGTGCATGTACAGCCTTGCTGAAGTAGACAACCCTCTCCCACCTGTATCACAGTTATCAGCTCTTTCCACGGAAGCTGCTGCTGGCCCCCTGGACAGCCAGTACAGGGCAAGCAGCCTCTGAGAGAAGTGTTTCATATCCCATTGCAAATCCCCTGAGCCATCCCCAACTAGTCTGGAATGCACATGGACCTGCTTGCCAAAGCCAGGCAAAGGTTGGGCTAGGGGGGGAAAACTAGATTCCCTAACTCCTGCC
The DNA here is from genome assembly GCA_013399915.1 of Illadopsis cleaveri. Taxonomy (NCBI): domain Eukaryota; kingdom Metazoa; phylum Chordata; class Aves; order Passeriformes; family Timaliidae; genus Illadopsis; species Illadopsis cleaveri. The sequence continues at coordinate 925,032 of VXBB01017800.1, read as the reverse complement.
TTCTTTGCAAAGGAGGTAACTGTGAACATAGTACTAAAACACCACAAGGACTTGATGGAGTCTGAGCTCGGGGCAGTTTTGGGCCTTGGAAAGCTCCTCAATCAGGAAAACAGCTTTTTGCAAGCAGAGTATCTCACTGAACTTGTGGAGGCATCTCTGAGGCCCAGCAAGGACCAGACCATGTGGGACCTCAGCTGTTCTCAGCACACAGTCAGGGTTATGAAATGCAGCACCTGTGCTCAACTTTGACAAAGGCTTCTAGCAGGTAATGAGGATGAACTAAATGGCTTCTTAGAGGAAATAAATAGGGGTGAGGGCCATGGTCTGTCATTGCAGGCACAGTAGTGAGCTGGACTGTTTGAGTCTGTCCTTTTTTGGCCTCATAGAGGCATTTGGCTGCTACAATATACTGTGTCCACAGTGTAATCAAGCCTGGTGTGAAACTGCACTTCACTGAGTTTGTTTTGAACCTGCTTCTCCCAGTTCCTCTAGTTTGCACAAGACCACTCTAAACTGAATTAAACAAAACTGTAACCTGCTCTAGTGTGAGATCAAACCATTCCAGGAAAGTTAGTTGGGGGCAATGTCTGTTGAATCTGTGAAATTACTTCAAAAGACTACAAGATGAGCTGTCATTTTCTGTTTGAAAAGCAGTTTGAAAACCACAAATCAAAGCTCCCAGTTGGCAGGACATGGATCTTTGCTTGTTCTTTCTGGTTTTAACCTCCCAGTCAATTATTCGACAGACTACACTGCTTTCTTCATCTATTCCAGGAGCCCCTTTCTGGTGGTTTATTTGGATTGTGGATGTCTCATAAGTGAAAAACGTGGTGATGCCTTAGCACAAAACAGAGTGATTCCTCAGCAAATTGCCAGCCCCCTGGAGTTTATGGACACAGGACAAACTCCTTGCTGGAGCAGAGAGTACTGATGCTTTCTACCCTGTGGACACAGAAATACAGAAACTGTTTCACCAGACTTTTTTTGAAACGGAAACTCTTCAAGGAAACCAAAACTGAGCCTCCTTAGTCAGGATTTTTTTATCTATAAAAAACTTCACGTTGTTAAGACTGTCTGCGGTTCGTTCTTTTCCCAGAAAAATCCAGCTGGCCACTGGATGTCACTGTTGTTGCAGAAAAACACCCCCGAAAGTTCACAAATGAGGCTGTGAATAAGGTGAGCTGTGACCCCAACCTGGAAATGGCCTTTTCTCCCAGGTTAATCAGCACAGCACTGGTGGCATCTGGAGGCTGCCCAGCCAGAGCAACAGCTGGAGGCTGGACACCCTCGATGCTATCCATCAGTAGCTGAGGGCAAGTCCTCCAGGGAGCTCATGGATCCTGATTCACCTGTGCCCAAGTGTGTGTCCCCTCCTCCTGCTGGAATCCCCTCTGGTTCTGCTGAACACATGCTGCTCATGTCCCCGTTGAGCACAACAAATCCACCCTGGTCTCCAGTTTGTACTCAACCCTTTCCCTTTTGCCATACAGAGGAGCACACCGCAGCAGGCATGATTCCAAGCTTGTCCTTGATCATGGATTAAAGGCAATTACACGTAGTGCTGCTCTGTGGTTTTAGCTGGCGCTGCTCTAAAGGCAGTTTGGCGCAGCTGCACGACTTGCAAGGGTTGAGCTAATTGATCCATCAAAAACTGTTTTGTGCTACGTAGATCGTGTGCCACCTCACAAGCTGCACCAGGCATCTCCAAATCCCTTCAACCACACAGTGGAAGACCATCCCCAGCCTTATAATTCAGCTAAGGATTCCTTTGCAGCATCATAATGAGCCTTGCCAGTGCAGGCAAGGGGCTTTTTCAAGGAGTGCTCTGAGGCCTTAGGCTGAGGTCCTTTTCACAGACGGAAAACAGGAGAAATAAGCCCAGGAGTCTACAAAACACTCTCAGATTGGGGTCAGATGCTGCTGCTGTGGCATTCCAAGAGGTGCAAACTCGAACTTTTTTCTCACCTTACACACCAAGCCCAAGGCTTGCAGCTTGATTCATGCCTCTCCTGACATTGGGAAGCAAACCTCCAAAACAGGGCAGATCAACAAACTCTTGCCCCTGAGGAGAAAAGGAAGGCAGGAAAGCAGTACAGATATTTGTGAAGCTCCTGAATATGGTATTACAAGACCCTGAGATACACATGGTGTCGGAAGAGATTTGGAGCACCTACATCTGGAGCTCTGTCTCCCTTGAAAAGCAAAGCATGCCAACGATGTGGAATAATAGAAAACTGGGTGAGAAAGTACCCATTTTAGTGCATCTAAATGTCATAAACCATGATCAGCTGTGCCTGGGCAAGACAGATCAGATCAGCTTTGACACTAAGGATGTTGGTATAAATCAGAAAAAGGACCTCCAGAGGACACTGACAGTATTAGGAGATTCTATGGCTGGGTATTTTCTTAATTATTTTTTTATTTCTTTAAAAGCAAAACAGAAGAAAGAAATGCTTTGTGAAGGACAGACAGTCTTTGGCTAAAGGTCCTGTCGTGGAAGGACAGGGAGTTTCCAGCCAGCAATGGCAAATGCTCTACCAGAAGGGTCAGTAAATCTTATCTGTCAGAGAGACCATCTGTGCAGTGGGAGAAGAACAGAACATAGTCCTGCAGTAGTTAGAGATTCTCAGCTGCAAAGGTGCTGTATGAATACCTATCACAACCCAGCAGAGATGAGCTTCATCCTGCAAATGCTTCCATTTGCAAGCTACTCTGGGCATTCAAACAGTTGTATCAAGCCCCCACATCCCCATGGACAAAGGATATCTTGCTCACAAATTTAAAATTTAATTGACTAAAAGTCTTGGAAAGCTGTATTCCTCAAGTACTAATTTGTATATACTATGTCTAGGGAGAAATTCTTCTTATGACAAATTTATTCTCTATTACACTATCAAATATGTCTCTACATTCCACTCATTACTAGTTATTTTCGTGAGTTTCACCTACACAGATCTATTCTCAGCCACATGGCCAAACATCCTGAATAGTTTCAATTTAGGGCTTTTTTTCTATATAAATACACAAAATTTCTATATACATCCATGTTTTGAGCAAGCAGAAATATTTGATTTGAGTCCCCACTGCAGTACTCTGGTTTTGCACTGGTATAAACAGTAGTGGTTTCCACTGTTATCTCCTGCTGCCCAGCTGTTAACACTGGGGAAAAGGAGCAACAATGAAGGCAAGCACAATTTATCTGAACATCCCCTCATAACATTGGCCCAGGGAGCAGACTTCTAGTGGAACCAAAAAGAGGGAGATTCAGTGCTCCTGTGAAGTTTTCCTGACACAGCTGTCCACTCTGACACATGGTCACATTCAAAAGCTGACTAAGTTATTATGGAAGTTCAGAAACCTCAAAATATACACAACAGATCTTGAAAAACATTGTGGTTATGTGGGTTCGAGCGTGCTTGAGGAATATGTAAAAATCCAAACAAACAATCCCCGCCTTCACCCCCTTCTGTTAACACACGAGTGTGTGAGCACACCACCAAGCTTGCAATTTGTAGCCCTGTTATTCACAGCCTTCATTAAAGAATAACAGCCCCTGTTTGAGTATCACGAGGCAAAATTGTTCACACATGCGGACCAAACAGACACACCAAGGCTGCACCCTCATGGTTTGTGAGTGACAAGCTTAATAAGATTACGCTTGATCTTTCTCTTAATAAAGCTGGATGGCATTCAAGCAAAGCCTGGGGGTTTTTTTAATGGTACATTAAGGGAACCCAGAGTTTGGCACAGCTGGAGGCCTGAACCATCGAACAAAACTTGGCACTGCCAGCATTCCCTTATGATCTCAGACCTCACATAATGAATATTTATATCTATATATACAGACACGTATATATATTAAATACCTATCATTAGCTGGTCAAGGTCAATGCTCTGGGTAACAGAGCTGGATGTAATACCACGAATGATGATGGCTCTTTTTTTTTTTTCCTGTGTTATGAATCACACAAATTAAGCAACCCACAGTTTATAGAGTCTGCAACATGATGGACTGCTTTTAAACCACACATACCGAAGGGAAGGAGAACAACTCCAAGAAATTACAAAAGCAAAAGAGAAGTGTCATCACCTTACTGTTTAAACTTGAACACAGCAGAACATGGAGACTCCTGCTTAACTTTAATAACACCAGCAGCCTCAGCCGGCTCCAGGGAAGCAGTCATTTGCCTGAGATAAGTCAGGGCTCATGTGTTTTGAAGCTTTATGGGTTAGAAGCTAAATAGTGTTAGCTGCGTCACACTGATTTAAACCATCACTGCAACTGACCCAAAGATTTCAAAAGACAGTTCACAAAGAAATCAGTCAGAGGAAGAGGAATTACTGAATTTTTATTGGAAAAAAAACAGGTTTATCTATATATATATATATCTATGTATATATCTATGTATGTATATATAAGAAAAATAATCCCTCCCCAACTAAGACTTTACTTTTGGAAAAAGAAAGCTTCCATAAGGACAAACTGAACATTCCCATCTTCTCTTTCCCTCATCTCTGTTGGCTATGCCCTCAACCTGAGTGTCTGTGTATTAAGTACCAGCTCTACAGATAAATCAGTGGGTCTCAGGATTAAACAGAGAGCTCATGATGGAGCTGGTATCTAGAAGTACACGGGGTAGGGATGGTCTAGACTCCGTAATTCATCTACCAAAAAAATCACTTTTTTGACAGCAAAAATAGTTCCCAAATTACATTAGGAATACTGATGAGGAATTTAAGAGTACTGGAATACTGTCCTTAGCTGTTTCCAAAACAAAACAAAACTTTAAAAAATCACAGTTTTATTTCAAAGCATGCAGCAATGATTTACTGAAATGGAACATGCATACATTTAATTTCAAAAAGAACACAAACACGGACATTAAATTAAACACTTTGCAGAGCCTGAATTTTCTTCTAGACTTTGTTTTGGTGAGAAAATGAAAACGTTTTTGTTCAGCATTGACCTAATATAACTTTTCCTTCAATCATCTGGTTCAGCTGACAAAACAAGACATAAATCATTTCCACTGCTCTAGACTGAGTCCAGGTCTTTTTAATGTGGATGAATTCCTGATGCTCAGCATCCCTCTTTACCTTGAGATCTACTTGCAGTACCTTAAAGACTGAACATGGTGGTGTGACCTTCTCTGACTGTTAAAAGTCATATCCACAGACAAGAGGTTCAGAGCCAAAATAGCACTTTACAGAGTCCCATCTTCTTCCCTTAAAGTCAGTAACGAGACTCCCACTGAATCCAAGGGAGCTGATCAGAAATTTCCACTACAGTAAAGTACATGAGGAATCTGTGCTTCCTCCTGTCTTCAACTCATAGCACTCAATTTGCTTCTGGGGCTGCAAATCTGTCCAGTCTAGTTTCACTTTCTAGTTTTACTTTCATTTACAATGCTTCAAAGTTTCTCCTTGTGTGCAATCTGATCAGAAACTCATTGAATTCAATGAAAAATGCCTAGAAGGCATCTCCTGTGCAATGTGGGATCCTTACTTCCAGCTGGTTTGAAGACACCAGAGCTCCAGAGCACTGAGCACACGCAATTACAGGTGAGCAGAACGTGAACAGCAGACAAGATCCTCTTGCCTAAAGAGTGGCCTCTTGACACTTGCCTCTTGTGGCAAAAGTGTGCCTTCTTGAAGGAATCCAGCCCATAATTATCCAGTGAAATAATTATCTGCTCCTTTCAGTGGATGAAACTGAGATAATCCTGACAGAAGTAATAAATTCATTGCTGGCCCTACTGGCATTTTTGTGCCCAAACCCCACAGAACTTTTCATTCAGCTGAACTCCACCTATGATGTTCTCACACTATATTCTGGCTGACTATTCTGGGCTATTCTATAAGCCCTTTGGCACTGGCCTATCCCAGGTTTCTCCCAACTTCCATACTTTTTGTCACAACCAAGTTTCTGCAGGAAACAAACCACTTTTCATTGAGGCCAATTAGCTCAAGATCGTCAAAAGAAAAAAAAATCAAAAGGCTTTGGGTCAGTGACAAGAGCAACAGAGACGCCAACAAAATGAAAGGGACTTGTTCTGAAAATGTTTTTGACTATGCCAGAGCCAATTCCCAATGGAGTGAAACAAGACAAACATTCCTTGAGAGATTTGAGACCTGTCATGAATTCCCAAGGCACATTAAGAAGTCTCACCCTTTCCTCTGTCTCTCATTCCTTTCTGAGGTATATCATGGGCTCCAGAAGGAGGATGGTAAGCCTGTACATCACCCACCCATTATCATACAGAGTATGATAAGAGATCTGTACAGAGGCCCCAGACATTCAAAGTCACAATGAACCAAGGGTTAGGGAATCCTACAATAATGTTCCACAGTTTCTCATATTTTTTTGGGAAAAACAATAGAAATCAAAATTTTATTTGATAGTATTTTCTTTGTGGATGAGATACTGGGACTCTTTCTCTCAAGAAACACTTGGATTTCTTGCAAAGTAACTGGTTTGTGCCCTTGCTGCTCCATCCTTAAAAGAAGCATAATCTGTTTTCCTCCCAGAAGGACATATTTGTCCCATTATGTGCCTATACATTGATAAATTTGGTGATGACTGAACTTTAGAATGAACTTCAGGATTCTGCAACCTCTGTCTTTCCCACCATCACCACAATGCTCATCACTGACTCCATGTCCAGGGTGAGGAGCTCCAGCAGAGCAGCAGACACTTCTTTTTTCCAGACTTGGAGACATCAGACTCACAGACTTGTTTGAAGTACGAATTCAAAGGATTACTAAATATCAGCCTTAGAAGGAATAAGGCTTTTATAGGGGGGAAAAACATCACTGGTTTCCAGCAGAGCTTTATTTAATGACAGACTTTGCACTTCCTAACCTGTTTGGAAAATAAATGCCACATGGGATGTTAATACACTGAGCAAGGGACAGTCAGGCTCCCAGCAAATAATTCATAATGACATCTTTTGGGTTAGATTTTATGACGCTCTTTGTAGGACAATGCCACGAGTTGGTCTTGAGTATTTCACCATGAGAACAAAATATTCCTCCTGACATCTAGCTCTGTGTTCATGGGTTCATTTTTTCTGATGATTAATTCTGAGTTCACGTAGAGTGTGTTCAAGATTACACGGATTCATATTCAGTTGACCATATCTGAGAGGATTATTTTAGTGTGCCCCAGTTTATGGCCCATGAAACACGATCCCTCTTGTCTCTCCATGTCTCTCACTCTGCCAGCAGTATTATTCTAACAACCTGTGCTGGGAACTTATATTATCAGCATAAAAGCAAAAAACAGCTATTTTTCTCTATGAAAACCAGCTCTCATTGAGTGCCTTACACTTGCTTTGCTCTCAGAGGCAGGCAGAAGACATCAAAATATCAAAATGTTTTGAAGGGAAACTCGCTTAAGAATAAATCTGCATTTCTGGTTTGCCACAGTCTTGATCACTTTTGGTACATCTAGCACATATTCCTGCTGTTACTAGGGATACTAACCTGAACAGGATAAAACACAGTGGAAATACCCTGATGCCACCTGAAGCCACTGTTTGTGTCTCTGAAGAGCTGTGACACTTGGATTACACCGGAAGGTGTTTCCAGCTCTACCCAAGAGACTGGTGCTGGCAGCTCAGTGCTGATCCTGGCAGCCAGCAGGCAGATGTGCTGTCTAATAGTTTTGGCAACTTCTGACTATCTTTCCTATCATGGCATCATTATCTTGAGCTGCCTGCCAGCTGGCCTGAACGGTGCTGGATACCTGAAACGCAGAGAAGCTTTCAACTGACAACACCCTGTAAATTATACATAGCACTGTTATTTCATGTGCAGCCCCCAAAGATCTCAGAGCAGTTTAGGGACAGAAATCAGGTCCAAAGCTGTGACCCTTACTTAACAAGTGTTAGCTAATTAGAAAGCTGTCCCACTGAAGTAAGCAAAGTGCCTCGAAGAAGTCTGTTTAATGCACAGCTGCACAATTTAAAAAATGAAAAGTATTACTTACACTGGGATTGTTTCTCAAAGCCACAGTTCTACTATATCCCCTTGGTGCTGTACCAAAGTAACAGAAATATGGAGCATTTCTATTCAAGAAAACCCCATTCCTGGTCTGTAACACAGTTACTTTGGAACTGACAAATAATGGTTTCTCCAGATCTTCAGGCAACCTAAAGTACACTTATGTTTTGGTAAGTGGCCTAAGTTCCCACAACTCAATAGCTGAACCAGAACTTCTGCTGCACACAACCTCGCCTGAACCAACAGGCAACGCAACTTGCTCGTGAGCAAGAGATGGATTTGAACTAAAACGTTTTAAGTAAAATCCCTACAGCAATGAGCCGTAGTAAGCTACTGTTGTTCAGTGTCATGACTGCTGTGAGCAGAGCTGCCGGGATTTTCTGTTGCTATTATCAAGCATCCCTTCCCTCACGTGTCACTGCGACTGCTTGCAGAAAGCAGAGGTTATACACACCATTCTATTGGAACAGAGAGTGCCTTTCACAGCCCCTCAGCAATTTTATTTTCCTTTGACTGATGCTGTCAACACGTTATCTGAAGTCTGCCTCGAGAGCAAGGGCTCAGTGAGAGTGTTTGCATTGCACTTGTGCGTTACGCTACACCCTGCTCGGGCACCCTCTGCCCATCACTCACCGAGCCCACTTTCTGATCACTTGACTGCCATTTGGACAAAGCCCAACTCCAGCCCTCTCTGAGAACACAAGACAGTCAAAGAAGGAAAGATAGTCTTTTTCAGTTCAGTGTTCAGCTGCAAGTCAATGAGTTGTGTGGTTATTGGTCCTTTTTTGAAAATAGAGATTTTCTGTAAATATTATGTTTGCAGGAAAGATCAGAACTCACTTTTTTTCCCACTCATTTCAGGGAACTTCAATATGCAGCCTGCAGAATTGCAGAATGCTTCTTTCGCAGATTGAGTGAGGAGTGAGACTATCTTTCAGTAACTAATACACTTTATCAAAAGATCCCTAGTACAGTACTGCTGTGCAGTAGTAAATCAAGCCTCCTTTTTGTTCTTGTTTTTGAACATTTTTACTGTAGTTGATATATTCATGGAATTCCTTAGCTGATCACAGAAAAGAAAGCACACCTTAACATTGACTAGCTGACAGTCTCTGACAGTGAACAGCAAGGAATACTCTGTGCATCTGAAATCACAGTGGAAAGGCATCTCATCCAATTTTCCAGGAAAGAATTTGGCCAGGACATCAGAGTACAGAGTCTCTTTGCTAAGTGTGCTACTGGAGCATTACTCATAGCAACTCCTGCCCAAGGCTTGTGACTCATCACCAAAGAGAGGAAGGACCTCACTGTCCCCTGACAGCGCATGGGGGGAGGGCCAGGGCAGATGTACAAGGTAAAGAGTTACTCCCCAGTTGCCAAGAGCTCCACCAGCACTTGGTTTTCACTGCCATGGCTTGCTTCCATCTGTGGCTTGTGCCAGCTGAGAGGAGTTAATGGACAGCATGAAAGAGATTTGCCAGTCCATGGCACTGGAGTGGCAGAAGTGAGAGGCAAGGAGAGGACTGCCACAACAAGGATTTGTTTCCTTTCCATTGCTGAGCTCCTTTTCTGTAACACTGCTTTGCTTTATTCAGCATCCAACACCTGGGTGCTGAAAACTATTAATACTAACCATTCCACATCCACACAAGTGCAGATGTACTATACACACAGATACAAAAAGCATGTATGTATTTTCCTGTAGAGGAAATATGGTATTTATGCTTTATAAGATGAACAAGGAGAAGAGAAAAACAAGAATTCTGGGCTATTGCCCAAACCACACAGCTTTGAAATCAGCGGTGCATTGAAAAAAACCCCACACAACAAAAAAACCCCTACGCTTCCTTCCAAGAAAAGTGTCTAAGTTTTCCAATTTGTTTATGACTGATGTCTACCCACAAGAGACTGAATTCCAGGCTGGAGGAGCCTGGACTGGCATACAACACCAAAAACCTCTCCTTCCTGAACTGGGGAACAATATCTTAAGTGTTTGTACATGGAGGCAGACCTGGTGTTGTAGAACTTTTTCCCCAAACTGCTCTATCTGCTTTTAATTTTCAATGAATCAGCAAACACATCTGTAGGCTACTACTCTTCCAGACAAATGCTCTTTAATTTTTTATTCTCAGAACTCATCTCTCTTTTCCTGACACCTGCTCACTGCTCCCTCTGAAATACAGTCCAGAAGTATTCAAGTACTCAGGAGTATTCAAGTTTCTTTCTCTGGAAGTCTCTTCTTAGCTCTGACTTTAATTAAATTGTATTATATGTGATGTAGAAACAAGTGAAGTTAAAAATATAGTAATTGAGGTAACTTGACTCTCTAGCAGAGAAAGACAGGATCTACAGCAATCTCTAACTGCTTAAAGTAGGTGAGGAATGTGATACAGTTCTGCACAGAAACAAAGTCCAGATGATACAAATACAACTGCAATATATCCCTGATTACCCCAATCTTTAAGTAGCATCTAACTCTAAGAGTCTGTGCTAGTACTATTGTCATTTCTCTGGAAAGCTCAGTTATTGTCTACCACAATGGAAACAATCCTTAGTATCAGCTACTCAAAAGCTCAGCTTTGAGCCAAGGATCACTCTGGTGGATCCTCCCTGAAGTCCTAGGTCCCAGACTGCAGGCACCAGCCCAGAAGCTGGGTTTGGAAAGAAGCCTGGTCTGTACCCCAGGAGCTCTGAGGGAACATCACCTACTCCTCACATCCCACTACTGTTTTTAACTTAAAGCCATCAGGGAGTTGTTTTTCTTCTGAGCCAACACCAGAGGTGTACTGGGCTGTCAGGACAGAGACCAACTCCTGCTAATGGCTTGTTCTTTCACCTGTGTTTGGCTAATGATGCCACTGCAAACTCTTGTCAGGAAGCCAGGGCCAGGCTGCATCTGAAGAAATGACTTGGCCTTTCACCAGTCAGTCACCTGCCAGTCACAACTGGGGTCATTGCCCAAGACCTTGCAACCTCCAGATCAGAGGTGGGACTTGCTGGTGAGGAGATGCCCGTAGCAGGACAGCAGCATTATGTAGCTCCCTGCCACCCTCCTTAATGCAGCCTCCAAACATTACCGTGCCATTCATGTTTGTTGTTGTTGTTGTTGTTGTTGTTGTTTTGTTGTGCTTTGTTTTTTTTTTTTACTGCAGACGAGGGAATTGAACTATCCTCATTTATCCAAGGCAAAATGAAGCTAAAAACTTGGCCCAGGACCTACAGGTGGCCAGTAGCATAGTCGGAATAGGAATACAGCTCTCCTGAGACTGATGTTCTGAGATCTCAGAGGATGCTCTGCACACTCAGATGAAGCATGGCCCGATAACATTATGTATGACCATTTCCCTGCTTATGCTGGGGCCTTTCATCTCTGAGACTTCACAGCTCTCGCTGTCCTGTGTTTAACCTTGAGCTAAGCAGATAATTTATGGCCATACCAATTCCAAAAAAGAAAAGGAAAAGCTGCAGTACTATATTTGAAGTGAAGTCTGGCAAGACGTCCTGCTCTCCCTCCACAAGTACTTTATGGCAAAGCCTGAAACGGTTTCCCGGGATGTCGTATATCTGGCATGAATCCCTGCCAGGCAAAAATCTTGTCTTGTTTAATTAGCTCTCACAAATTTTCACCATCCAGCTTTCTCACTGAGGTCTGAACCACAGCTCCTGCTGTCCAGACACCATGGGGAGCGAGACACCACGTCCAAGGCCACTGCTGGTGGCCCGGCTGTGAAAATGCCTGATGGAAACTCATCTCATTAAACTTTCGAAAGATGGATGCTCTGGCATTGGACCAGCTCCGAGCTCTCAGCTGGAGTTTCTGCTGGCCTCCAACTCTCTCTTTGTAATGTTTCAGGGTTTGCCTGCTGGAAAATGACTTGTAAGAATGCTCTCTAGTGCCAGTGTTTGGAACCAGAGCTGTTTCCAGCATTCCCGAATCCTGGGATGCTCAGAGCTGATGTGCTGACTCAGATCACTGGAGACAAGCAAGTTAGTGAAAAGTTCAATCCAGTGGTAATGAGATCTGGTGGAATTAGACATCTGTGTGATTTATTCTGTGTTTTGTAATCAGGGTAGAGTGTTAATGTCATCCATTTGCTCCCAAACCTCGGCTTAAAAAAGAGTAAGGCTAGTCAAAGCAAATGGCTCCAAACCTTCTAATGTCAGTCTCTTTTCTTTGTGAAATGAATGTTTCCAGATCTCTGCAGAATTGCCTGGCAGTTTAATTCTATCTTCTCAATAAGTATTTCTTATTTGTATTGATTATTAATTGGTTCAGTCACATGATGTTTCCCTGCTAGAGAGACTGACATTTTTTATCAGCCAAACTTAACTCAACGGGTGTTGAGATGAAAGCTATGATCAGTAAATACAGGAACTTTTCACATTTTGTGAAAAGTTCACCAAGTTCAAAGGGTTCTGAAGCTTCAATGACTGTAAAATATAAGATTTGGTGAATCCAAAAATCATCAGGGTTTTCCAGGGCCCCCTGCCTTCTCAGTTGCTTTCTGCACACCACAGAATCTTCACCAATAATTCCTGAAAAACACGTTCTTGTCCCCTGAGCTCTGTGGTCTCCATTACATAGCTTTTCCAAGGCCCAATCTGTCATGTTTATAACCTAGAGAGAATATGTGATGGAGCAAGAAAGCTTATGGCTCTGGTAATCTGGAAAGCCCTCTGGCACACAGCAAAACACCAGGGGAGTAACACAACACCAGGGCTTGCCACAAGCGTACAAGGAGCTGGACGTGTCTGTGCCTCAGGGAGTGGAGACTTAGCTTTGTTTCCTGCAACTCAATTGGAACAAGAGCTCTTCAAAGCACATCTTCTTTCTCTTCAGTTTTCATAGCAAGGCAAAGTTAACACTGAACGACAATCACTCCAACTACTCAACAGGCTTGTCTTCTCCATCAAGGCAAAGATTTGGGGCACCTGAGGTAATTTATCTTATTTTTTTGACTGAATCCTACATGTCATGCCCCAGTTTTTGATACAAATACTTTTATTTTTCCCCCATACTGCTTGTGATGAAGTGGGAATCTTTTCTTATTCCTGCCTGTGCTGTTAGATATTTCCCTTGGATTTTTTTTAACCTTGTCCAGCACTTTCATAGGAAAAGAACGACTGCTAAAAAAGCCATTAGCATGGTTTGGCCAGAGTCCAAAATTTCAGCTACCAAGAATGTTAAATCCTCCATCTGTTTGCTAGTTAGATAATGTTACCTTTGAGCTTTCCTTTGGCTGCTAAAGACACTTTATCTGCCTTAAATGTTGCAGAAAATTACACTTCACGTCAAAGCCTGTGTGCCATTAAATAAGGTGGGGGAGGGAAAGGTTCTTGCTATAAATTTCCACCTTTAGTTCCTCCTAGCTCTTGGTTCATTCAGAAGAGTCCCGAGCTGAGCGTAATCATACTAATGACCTGGGTAATTGATGGTGAATGATGGATATGTTGAGCTAGACTCTAATCCACTCTTAAATATTTGCTTGACTTTTTAAAAACCAAGGGAATACCCCAAAGGGAAGGAAGTTCTTTTGCACAGGAGAAGCTAAGCAGTATGTGTGCTCAAGTGAACATTTGGCTAAGACATTACTTTGTGCCTCAGCTGGGGATGCAGCCTGGGCAGCGATGCCCAGCTCGCTCCTCAGTGCCAAGTCCTGGCTGTAACATCCATCAGACACCTCCAGGGAGAGGTGACTCAACTGTTTTCACTGACATGATCCCACTGAGGGCAGGCTAGGAGGTGAGCTTGCACAATCCCTGCCTCCACCATTTATCTCCTCACTTCTCGTTACAGCTGATGGGACACGCAGCCAGCCACCTTCTCCCTGAGGAGTGTGCTGCATGTGGAACTCACTCGATTGACATGCATAGGAGTTTTCCTTATGGCTTCAACCACAATCTCTTTCCACCCACTGTTTCACCAGAGAACAGAGGTTGCTCCCAAATCACATCATAACTTTCCATCTGTCCATGACCCCGCTCTGGCTCTCCGGCCTGGCGCATCAGGTGCATTCCAGATGAGTGCTGGAGATTGTCCAAGCTGCCTCCTGTGCTCCCCAAGGAGGCAGCAGCCCCTGCTGAGAAAAGCTAACAAGAAACCACTAAGCACAACTGCATGGGGCACTGACAGCTACTTCTCAGGAAGGATTAAAGCATGACCCCAAACCCACAGAAATTCAGGCACTGCCTGTAGCAGATCCAGTGCATATCTGCCCCTGGTTAGGTCTCCACACTCTCCAGAGGTGTATGGCTGGATAGTCAAAACCAGGAATAAATGGTTGACCAGAACATAAAAACCTGAGATGCAATAGGTCAACACCAGAGCCAACTGTTTCAGGTCAGCACAAGGATCCTTGCATCCCATGGTTGGGAGGACAGAAGTGTGAGGCTGGTCCTGCCAGTCAGTAACTCCTCCTGGGTAGCAAGAGGAGCAGGGATGGGATTCCATGCCTGAAATGGGAGGTACAGACCAGCCTGGTGCTTCTTTGCAGCTGGGAGAAAGGTTCCCATCTAGCCCTGACAGGAGTTTCCCACCATCCAGCCAAGTTTCCTTAGTAGCAGCTGTGGGACATAACTTTTAGGACTAGAGAGAGATTTCTAGGCACAGAGCCCCAAGTACAGCAAAGTCAAAGTGACCCTGACAGCCACTGTGGGAGGTCAAGAGAAAAATGCCTGGAATACATGGAGTTGTCACTCCATCTTCCTCATCAAAGAACAAGCTGGCAGGGAAGGAGACTGGCCTGGCTGAACAGAGAGCTTTGGCTGGAATTCAGGAAAAAAAGAAGAGTTTATGACCTTTGAAAGACAGGACAGGCAACTCAAGAGAACTACAAGAATATTGTGAGGTTATGCAGAGAGAAAATTAGAAGCGCCAAAGCCTAACTAGAAATTAACCTGGCTACTGCAATAAAAGACAATTTAAAAAGGTTTCTATAAATACATTTGCAGCAGCAGGAGGGCTAAGGAGAATCTCCAGCTTTACTGGATGTGAGGGGAAATGCAGTGACGAAGGAAAAAGCTGATGTATCCAATGTCTTCTTTGCCTCAGTCTTTAATGGCAAGATCAATTGTTCTGTACCAGACTCCTGAGCTGGAAGACAGGGATGGGAAGCAGAATGAAGCCTCCTTTATGCAAGTGGAATGGTCAGTGACCTGCTACACCATTTTAACACACACAAGTGCTAAAATGACCTTATCACTCTCTACAGCTCCCTGGAAGAAGGTTGAAGTCTGGTGGCGATCAAGCCCTACTCCCAAGTAGCAAGGGATAGAACAAGAACAAGAACAAATCGCCTCAAATTGTGCCAGGGGAGGTTTAGATTGGATATTGGAAAATATTTCTTCACCAAAAAACTTGTAAAGCCCTGGCACAGGCTGCCCAGGACAATGATGGAGTTACCATCCTGAAGGTATTTAAAAGACGTGTAGATGTGGCCCTTGAGGACATGGTTTAGTGGTGGACTTGGAACTGATGGATTAACAGGTATACCGGTTGATCTCAAAGGTCTTTTCCAACCAAAACAATTCTAAGATTCATTAAAGACTAAAGAAAGCACCAATATAAGCACAAAAGGCATAGAGGTGGGAGGACTGGAAAGATACTAAAAAGGTCAGCCTGCAGCTCAGAGTCACAGCTCCAAATCTGGCCTTATACAGAGCAACCACAAATCATTAGCCATTGCTGTAGTTGTGACTGCCTCAGGGAGATGCCTCTGAATAATTTGTAATGGAGAAACATCTGCAGAACAGTTGTGCAAGAAAGGCAGCTCGCCAGTCTGCATGATTCCCAGGTATACACATATATATTCCCAGGGTCTCAGGGATTATCGGTCCTCTTGAGCATATCAAATCCAGTAAAAGAGGAGCAAAGATAGCATGTGCCTGGATTTTACAAATCCTTTCCTCAGTCATACACCAGCACTGTGTAAATGACCACAACCAGTCTTGCTCCTTCCATGGAGAAACCAAGCCTGGCTGCTACCACTGACCTAGGAAGTGTGAATGAACCGTTTGTTTGGAGAGAGATGAAAGGAGGGGTGCAAATGAAGCTTGTCTCCATCACCAGGACAGATTTACTTCTTCAAGTGGCCTCAAGTAGCCTTGGAAAGGAAATCTGGAATGTTGTAACATTCATAAATATTTGACTGTTCTGTCTTACCTTGAAAACAGGCAGAAACTCTATCCTAAAGAAAGCACTCCCAGATTGAACAGTCATTTTGTTAAGTAGGCCATGACCTGGGGAACTAGGTATGGGTGACATTTAATCTGTATCTATATCTATGCACATGTACAAACATACACAATAAAATGCAGTGGTTGTCCCAAGGAAAGCCTGGCAAGCGTTTGAAAACAGAGCTAAATCTAAGCTTGGCTACTTAGACTTACAAATGAAGTCTTGTAAGTTTTAGAAAAAAGTCAGAAATATTTTAAACATGTTAGAGGCAATAAATCATTATTTCTCCTTTCTTTCAGTTACCCCCAGAAACCTAAAATATTTTATTATTTTCATTAGAGCACAATATCCAGTGTTTTATGTGTCTCCTATCTGATCTAACACTGATCAGTTATAGCAAACTCCCACCTTTCATTCAGACTTCCCACCTCGTCACCACAGTTGAACTTGAGAAGAAACAAACAAGAAGTGCTTGTGGAGAGAACAGTGAATGGGTATTTTAAGATGAACCATGTAACATGATCTACAATTTAAAATTTGCACCACTGAGCAAATCCAACACAAACCCCTTCTGCTCCTGTTGAGATGGAGTAATTCAGTACCTGTGGTGCTGCTGGCAGCTACAGTAAAGAAGACAAAATAAATAAACTCAAGGAGTTTCCTTTTTGAGATACTAAGGAATCTGAACACGCTCACCCCACGCAAACCCTCCTACTTTCAATGGGTATGAACTGTATTTAAAACAGTTTGGTTGCTCAGCTAATGAAAGATGCTGATTCTTTAACTGAAAAAATGTAATTTGGATCCACAGGAGATTTCCCCAGCCAGCTGGTTTTAAATGCTGTGGTACTCTCTCCTCTGGGTATAATTAGACTGCTGTAACCTAAACAGCCCTTCCATTCCCATCACTTTAATGTCCCCCAAGATGATAAACAGCATTAAGGCCTCATTTCTGCAGCCTCTAGATCAAGAAATATGTATGATTACATGTATATCTTAAATGCTTTTCCTTGTGACCACAGAATGAGCAATAATTATTTCACTGAAATGAACTGCAAAATCTGACACACTCTGCTTTAAGTCTTTCAAAACCATATTAACACAGGAGCCACATCTTATTCAACATAGTGATACCAACTCAGTGGAGCCAGGAACCAGTCTAGCCTTCATGTCAATCGATAAGAATAATAAAGAGGAATGTCAAAAAGGAAAAGCATTTGTCACATCCCAATGGCTTCTTTTACAAGAAAATATACTTTCCATTGAGTACCCTGACAGATGTGCAGATACTGATCCTGCTTTTTTTAGTTCACAAACATTTCAGTAAATCAATTAAAAAAAACCAAACAAGCAAACAATTAAAAAAGGAAATAAAACAGAAAATCGGTTTTGTTTGTCCAGGACAAATGTTTTGAAATGTATTTGCAAAATTATTTTTCATCAGTCAAATCACAGATTAATTGTTTTCTTCTTGGGTTTCCATATTCTTCTGTAATATACACAGAAATTTTCTTTCGTAAAATAACAAAAATCAAAGTCTCTCACTTTTAATACACCATAAGGCATATTTGAATTTTCTGAGATATGGAAAACTCTGGAGAAGGAAGATACTTCCATGATTTTTTCCCAAACTTGACCCAAATTATTATGGCATGGCAAAAAAAAAATATTTGTAAGCAAAAGAACCAGTTCTACTTTTAGTATAATTATGTTGATTGAGTAGCACTGCAATTGAATCTGTTTGCTTTCAGGAGTTCTCTCTGGAACAAACGGAAAATATAAGCTACCTAAAATACTGACATTGTGTATCAAGAATAAAACATAATGAGCACCTTAAATTTGTAATTGATGGGAATTGTTTAAAGTTACTATGGAAAAAAAACCCCAACATATTAAAAATTGAACAAGTACACTATTACATTAGGAACTTCAACAGGGTTCCCTGAAAATGTCAGGATTATGTTTTGCTGTTCTGTAGAAAAGCTTTGCTATTGCTTTCCATTTGAAAGACAGGGAGCAAACTCTTCAGATGCTTTTAAAAAGAAGCAAAATAGCAAAGGAGTAGTAAGAGCAGGAAATAAGAATTTGTTCTTGAGGACCTTTTTTGGGTGGGATGAGATAATTGAGAAGGTCAAAATATATGAATGTGGGAAGATGTACATTCTACAACTACTTTTGCATGGAGATGTATTTTACACAAACTATTTATATATGAGTATTGACACATATTTTATATACATGTATGTGCACACCCACAGTTTATAGAAAGGGTGTTTCTGAATTAAAAGCTATTTTTTCAGTTATTTTCTTTTGCTATAATTTCACTAAAGAAAGAGAAAACAAACTCCTCTTTTCTGTTATTTCTAATATACGCAGGCATCAAAGGCAGGGGAGGAGACTGAAGAAGAGGTGGAAAAGCTTCAGATGAAGACTAGAGAATACTCTGATTCTTCCATCAGAGCAGGAAAACCTTCAAAAAATGGGCTTCACTTCAACAGGAAGAAGCCTTTCAGATTAGCAAATCCATTTTTTTACCATCAAAGAATTGCTTTAGTGGTCTTTTAGGTCTTTAGAGTGCTATCCATCAGAACATGCTCTTGGATTGAGTGTTTGAACCCTTCACAAACACTGGACATACAGCACAGGCTACACTGCAGGGTTGCAGAGATGAAGTGCAAGTTTTCCATCAAGCTGCAAAGATTATTCTGAGAAAGGGCAAAGACAGATGAAAATGGAAATTTGCTCCAGCCAGAGCTCCAGCCCATCATGGAGATGTTGCTTCTTGTTAACTAGAAGGGAACACAAGATTTATGAACAACGCTATTGATGGGACATACAGTAAATTTCACATGAGATTAAAGAAAGTTGGTTCATTAACTAGATTTAGGTAGGGGAAGAACCAAAATGATTAATCAGTGGAAGACAAAAAGGAAATCACATTTAGCCCAGGAAACATGTACATATCCTGAAGGCATATGTTTGCTCACTTAAGTAATTTTGCTAAGCACTCAAAAAATTTAATTGAACAAGTGAGAAATTCTGCAATAAATTAGGCACGGAATCAGAAAAGAAGATTAAATCTGGACCTGAGAAAAGGAAATGCATTTAAGTTTCAGTTTCCTTCTGCTGTTAAAATACTTGGCATCGCAAACACTTCTTTTTTTTCCCTTTTTTTTCAAGTGCCATCTACGGCATTATAGAATGCTCAGGATACAGGAGAAACATAGTAAAAGTTCTTTTATCAGGTTAAGTGACTTTGGTTGAAAGAGCTAGTTTGGAATAGATCCTCCAAAAAGAACAGGATATACTATAGAACACTCACTGAGTAGAGAAGATCCTTAGGAAAAGAGTAAGATAATTTGTGATGGTCAATACAACATTAGAGAAAATAATCATGCCAAAAAAGAGTTGTTTTCTTTCTGACATTATTCAGCAGTAGTTGGTAAAATGGCTATTTACAGTAGTAAGCCAAGGGAGATTAAGTTACTGTTCATAGAACCAGAAATATGTAACATTAATAGAAAACACCTCAAACAGTTTGAAAATTGACTATACTGAAAGATGTCAAAAAGTAGCTGTAAAAATGGAGAACCATCTGTGATGGGAGCTTTTTCTAGCAAAAAAAAATTTATAGATATTGGTAACAAGCCCAACACTAGTCAAAATTTTCATCCATGATTTGGAAGTTCTTGAAATGCTGCCAATGAAATCCACATGCACGAGACAGACTGTCAGCATGACGAATTCTGAAGACATGGAGCCATCTGAACAGATTTGCCTCTTGAAATGAAGCAGGCAGGAACACACCAAAACCCAGAGAGACTTTTGCAGATGGGGGATAGCAGGTAGAGCACTTGGAAGGTGAACCTGGATGCTCATCACTGACCACTGACCCTGCTCTCGTTGCGCTGCTCTCCTGGGCTGGGTGTACAAGATACTTGTCTCAGTATCTGAGCCAAGGAGAGACTGAGCTGTCACCATCATGCACAGCTCCAGGGATGTGCCTTCAAAAAAAGCATCTTCAGTATCAATGTGACTCAAGAAAACTTGTTGGGGCAGGTCACTCCAGTGTGAGTTTTTTGATGTCTAATAGCAACTGAGCTCCTGCTTTTCCTTCCTTAGGGCACTACCAGGATTTCCCTCCTCTTCCTGGCTGTGTGTCTTCAGGTAAAGTGCAGCTTAAAGATCTTTAAGACTCTTCCTGCCTTTATGAAATTAGTGAGGAGGCAGAGGAGGGAGACCAGGCAGACACACAAATGCACTTTCAATACATAAGCCTTGCTTTCTTAAGAAACCACAACTAGAAAGAAGGTCAATAGGATAATTCAAAGACAAGGAAACAAGCCTTGAAGTAGAAGATTTAAGTAGGTTGGTCAGTGTAGTGTGCGATGGAGATGCAGTTATGCACATCTTTGCTAGGAAACCTTGTGGAAATGGACAGATTCCTAATTTTAGCAGAGGAAGGCACAACTCAACCAGAAGCGAGATGGGACACACACGCCAAACAGAAAGAAGGTACTTCATCTGTTTTATTTAGTCAGTTGCAAGTAAAAACAACTGGAAGAGCTCATCAAAAGGGAGGTGGAGAGAAGGTCCCTCCCTGTCCTTAAAATGACTCCAGACGCCATGAAGATAGATTTTAATGGACTCCACATTACTGGTTATCTGCAGGGCAGGAGCAGAGGACACTATCCCACCTGGTTCTGTATTTTTTGTGACATCTGTTTGCCTTAGGGTCATACTGATTCACACAGGATGCAACTCCACAGGGGACTCCCATTGACTCTTATGGCCCCCTTGTTGTGGACTGGGACAGGGGGGTGAAGAAAGTGGGACAACCTCTACAGTGCCCCTCTGAACACAGCAGGTCAAGGTAGTTCAGCAGGAGAGCTAGATCCTCTGTAGACCTGAAGGTACCCAGCACCTTCCAACAATTCCTTTGACACCTTCTCAGTCTTTCTATCCTTCCCCCTTCATCCTCAAGACCACCTGACCAGTGAAGCATCAGCCTGGGGACGGAAGGCTGAGAAACATCCCCACTTCCAAACACAAAGCCCTGCTAACACTCAGTGCTGCTCCTGTCAATACCATTACCTCTTTTTCTGATGTTTCAGATGGAGGAAGATCGAGTCTACGTTTTTCCAGAGTAACATTGCAGAAACACCACTCTGCTAAAGAATGGCTCTGATTTGTCACAGAAAAGGCCTCACAAACTGACAGTTTTTGTCTGATTTTCTTTGGGCAGTGGGGGAAGGAACATATTTTCTCCTCCAAAAGCATTCAGCAAATTTGTACTGCGGTCAGCTAATTTTATTACTTCTCATAAATGTCTGTTCCTGTAATGCTCTCAAGGTATTTTCATAATTCTACCCTGGGAATTACAAATCAACTTTCTCTTTGATAAAGTAACCTGCAGTATTTTATTTTATTTTTTATGTTATGAACAGCTGAAAATGTATGACATCCCATAAAATGTCTGGGTTAGGCCTTTGAATATTGCTTCTTTTAAGGAGTCTTTTAGCATTGAAGCAGAGAAATACAGTCCTAGGATTGGAGTCTATTAAGCAAAAAGAGGAAAGGAAATCCTTAAAGCCCATGTCTAGAGTGTCTTTAAAGTTGCTTTTCTGTATTCCAAAGGGATCTAACTTCCATTTAGTTAAATTCTTGTTTAAGAAAAAGGAACCTGGATTATTTTATTTATTTATACAATTTCGCAGAAGTTTATGATGAAGTATATTAGGGAGGGGAGTGGAGAGACGTGCTCCCCAAAGACAATACATATTTAAGTAATGAAGTATTTTACTAGAGAGCCTAAAAATTGGCCTCATGGCCTCAGAGGCAGAGCCACAGCGTCTCTCACATAGCAACAACTGCAAGCAAGAGGAAAAGAGCCCTCTACACTTAAACAAGCCAGGCTGCATTTTCATTTAATCACCTCTGAAATCACAGGCTGGGGAGCACTGCTGAGGTACTTGGCCAGTTTTCTGTCATGCAATTGTTATGAGAATTTTACAAGGCTAATTTTGACCTTTTCTGATTGTTTTGTATCAAATTCTGACTTCAGGCAGTACCACATCTGTTTGTAAACAGGAGAGGCTGTATACAGAGATAGCCAAAATTTCTTTTACTACATTTAGGGATATAAATAAATTTCATTTTACTACATATAGGGATATAAACCCAAAGGATTTTATATTTTAAATTCAACAAGCAAGCCATTTTCCCCAGTAGTAACTCTGGCTCATGATTGACTCAGTATCTCTGCACTTAGAGAAATAACAGAAAAAAGACAGATGTCCCAGAGGAGCATTTCTCAGCATATCCTTCCACTCTCCCTGCTTCAGGGAATTGCTGAACCAGGGGTTACACCTCAATCCTAACTTTAATGAGCCACTGGTGAACTTATCTTCTATGCATGTGTCAGAACTTTCTGTGGAACCACTAGAAAGAGCAATTAACAGAAGAGGGTTCACCAGCTCCCTCCTTTCTTGACACAATTGTCCCAAAGCAGCAATGGTCTGTGACTGCAAGTTCTCCTCTTCTGCTGAAGTTTGCATAAACAGTGTAAGAGGTAAAACTTCTTCAGATTCCCCTAGAAGATTATTCTCTTCTGTTTAAGACTCAAGATGTTTCATGGTATCAGATCTAGCAATAGCTCCCTCTGTCACCTACATTTAGGGGTATGGTGGTCACCTGGTTCCTCACAACACAGTCTGACAACTACAGCAAAGCCCAAGGGTACTTCACCACCCCTGACCCCTTGCCTAACCCTAATGAATGTTCTACAGACACAGTTTTTCAAATATAAATACCTTAACTGTATTATTTCTGGTGCAGGACCTACTTAAAGGTTCACAACTCCATGAGAACAATTTCCTTTAAAAATGCCACAGATCCAACCAAGCCTCCTTGGTTTGGCATCATCATCATCAGTTGCATCGACCAGATCAGAAGAGAAAAAAATGCCCATTCGTCAAATGCTGAAAGTGGAAACACCCTGCCATCAAGCAAATCTTTGACTGAGGGACGACAAGAAAATTTCTGAAAGCCTTTGGACTAAAAGGAAAACTAAGGATACACACACAGTTTTGAGAAAAGGCTGGGAATGCTTTCAATGCCCCTGTTCGGAGGCTTCCTCTCTGAAGCTGCAGACACGCCTGCACATGCCAGGCAGGTTAACAGGGCAGTTAACAGGACATCAGGTACTCAGCACCACTACGTGCTCAGAGAGATTGAGAAGCCAACATGCTCTTCACTGCTCTTAGCTTGCTTTTCAAGAGTGATGTAGACATTTCCTATAAATCTGAGTTAACCCTATAAGCCTGGGGAGCCAAAGTCCCAGACTCGGCTCGGGACTAGGAAGGTCTTTGCAGCATTAGCTCATTCTGAACAATCAAACCTGTTTCTTGAAACATTTGTGTAGATTTATGAGGCTCTGGTGGGTGGGAACCTGAAACAGATACCATGCTCTTCTCTTCAGTGCAAGGATGATTTATGTCACCAGGCAGCTCCTTGGCACGAAGCCAGAACAGATCTATCAGATGTGACTAACAAATGTTGTAAAACTGAGTAAACCAACTGCAAGGTGAGCATCGGCTCCCCCTGAGCACGTGGGCCCCGATGGGGAACAACAGGTGCATGACATAATTACAAGCAAGGAGGAAAACAAGGGGTATGTACACAGACAAACCTCCCATGCATACATTCCCATAAATCACTGTGACAACTACAATATCAACCAGGAAAAAGAAAAAAACAAAAAGAAAAGAAAGGAAAAAAAGAAAAAAAAAGAGGAAGATACATGTATGGAAAAAAGTCATAGCAGATCGAACAGCAGAACAGCAGAATTGGAAGCAGCCGTGTTAATCCCCCATGGACTATCTCACCATAATGATTATTTATTCCTTACAAATGGGAATTCTAATCTGCTGATTTTGTGGTTGCATTTTTGTGGCTTAACATTCCACATGTCAGAAGAAACATCGGCCTCCCCACCCTGCCTAAATCCTCCCCTGGTTAAATTGATCACATGTGTGGCACACAAACTGAATGGCCACATGCAAACATCTCATCTCTGATGGGCTGAATCCTGTTTATCCTTAAAATAAAAGGGAATCTAAGCATCCTATCCTCACTTCTGCAATGTGAATTTCTTCCTAAAATGCCACTGAAATAATTTTGTCCACCACAAGAAAATCCCACAGAAAAAAACCAAAGAAAACACTATAACATTATCCTGGATCCCAGCAGCTATTTACTAAACATTCCTTTATCTAACCAAACAAAAACCCCACAAACCACTCCCTCCCTGAACACACACATGCAAGAGATTTGGATGTGATTTGAGTTGGAGTGGTGTTCTACTGCCCACTGGTTTGTAGTCAGGACAGCACCCTGGAGCTCAGTCCTTCAATGAATCCAGAATTTGCCTGTCTACAATTAGACAACTGGCCTATTTAATTCCAAAATGATGAGAATCAGAGGATCAGCACCATTCAAAACCTTTCTTGCAACTCATGATACCAAGCCCCACCAACCTCACCAAGACCTACAACACCACAGATTATTCCATGGTAATTTCTCCTACCAGGAGCAGCCAGGCTTGTCTCAGCATAGGCTAGAGGATGCTCAGGGCCCTGAGAGGAACATTACAGATAAATTAACTTCCTATAGAGCTTGTTTGGGTGGGGAAGGCTTCCATACGTTTTGCTGTTGATGATGCAGAGCAAAGCTCACTTAGATATCCTGCTGCTGGACAGTGTCTTGCCCTTCTGGGATGAGCAACGCAATGCCTGGCTCTGCTTTTTCACACCCTCTGAAGTGTGAAAGAAAAAAAAATATCTCTATTGCTCTCAGGTTTGGCAATGTAGCATAACAAACACCATTTTAATAGAAAACAGTCTCCCAAAAATCACAGAAGATCTATGAACTGGCTTCCCCACACACACGCTGCACACACTTCTGGTCTTTACCACACAGTCTGGTGGCTTTTCCTGAGCTTTGAGCCACATCAGCTGCACAAAAGCCACAGAAAAGCTCTAGCTCTGTGCTTCCCTAGTGTCATCTTATGAACCTGCCTTCCCTGAAACAAAAAGCTGCCAAACTGATGGAGAGGACTGACAAAATTGACACCAGATGCCTCCCTCCTCTGCCCAGGTCAGCCAGGACAGGCTGATGGGATCACTATCCCACGAGGTCTCACAGCTGGAGGCTCCATCAGCATGTGATATAAAGTACATCTGATGGTAAAGAAGGGTGTGCCAAATAGCTGAATTGTAGCCTTCCTCTAACATACCAAATAACAAGGCAAACTCAAACTAAATTAGAAGGCAAACGGTGGATTAAGTAATATAACAATCGTCATATGTATTAAATTTGGTATTTTACTACACCAGGATGTTAGTAATGAAAACAATCCTTTCACTGCTCAGCCTCGTAAACCCACAAAAGAAAGTGTGTTTGTCAGATCCCTCTGTCCTATCATCCAGGGGATGGTTTGTAGCAGGAGGCCACATGAAAATGAGAGTAAAGATAAAGACAAGTACAAAGTAGGTTAAAACACTCCCAAATTAACTGTCTGCATCCAGTTATATCAATGAGAGCATTTCCAGCCCAGCTGGTACTCAGCTGCTGGGGGATGTGGAGAAAAATGGTGAAGCAGAATAATAGTAATTTATTGATTAGAAGTTGCACTTCATTAGAGCAATTTGCCAATACATTCCACAGTGCTTTTCTCTTGCAGACCTAAACAGTTATTAATTTTCACAATGCACATTGAATCTGCCTGATTAAATAATTTTTAAAGCAGTATTTTTCTTCTGGGAAATGCTGTCACAGCTCCAAAACATTTTGCAGATGATGCTGGTTTTGACAAAATTATTGAAAGGGAAAATTCAATTTCAATCAGTTGGACACCATAATAATGTCACTGTTAGAATTTTCACAATTTCTAATAGCATTCATTTATTTTTGAATAGCACTCACTTTTGAATGACACGTTATTTAAAAATATTAAAATCAGTGTTAAAATGATTCCACAGATCATACTGTTTCATGATTGCCAATCTGCTATCTTCAGTGCTTGGCAGTGTTTGGTCATCCTAAAGAGGGAAACAAAGTCAGGTTTTCACTGAGGTTCATTTTGGAGCAGGCTGGAATTTCTGTTCCAAAACTTTTTAAGCATTCCTTTTTTGATTCATCTTAGAGTACAAACACATTTCTTTCTTGGGAAAAAGCAGGAAGAGAAATCCTGCTTTTCAACATCCTGTGTGTATGGTGATGATAACAGCATTCATTTCCACTGATTTTCAACCACTGTTTTGGAAGGAGCTGGAAAAAACCCACGAGGAGAATTCTCCTCTGGTGCCACAGCCATCGAGATTCCTGCAGAATACACAGCACAGTAATGGACACCTGCAGTTTTACCTCCTTTAACAGGAATGGTCTGGGTTTGCCCAAAACACAGGAACCCTTCCTACATCTCCTGTTGACTACATGGAGGAGCATCCCCTTTCAGGCCATGCTTCTGCAGTGGTGCACAGGGATCCCAGCACCAGGCATGTGGGAATTATGGCTGCTGCCTCACACTGAATTTTTGCACCATATCTTAGATGTTTCAAAGTGAGATTCCTCAGGCTTTGCAGCCCCTGAAGGAGATTTCAACCATGGGCAGTCCTGGCAGAGAAGTCCAGCTACAGGCAATGAAGAACAAACACACAGAAGAATGAGACTTTGCCTCCTGATGAGTTTACCTTCATGTACTACTGACAGTCACCAGATCATGAACTCTCTTTACCTTCAGTGCCGAGAAAAGCACAGTGGCCATCTCAAAGCTGGGGACAATACAGAGTAAATGAACATGGAAAGCACTTACTCTTAATTCAGACAGCGATGAACCTACACAACTATCCAACCAAGACAGAGCTTACCAATTTCTTCGTTTGCCCTGACATTCTCATCTACCATTTCATGTGGTAGAGCTGGTTCATAAATTTAAAGAAAGGATCTGTGAGTGAATCTGAAAGCAGCTACCCTGAGTGTCAGAAGATGAGTAAACTCCAGAGCAGCTCCAAGAAAACTTTCTGTAAGGTTGTCTTCATATTGCAAATGCATCAATCATAGAAATTATGCTGTGACATGTCACCTGCTTTATTCTCTTAGAAGTACTCCTTTTTTCATATTGTTTCCCTTTTCAATAATTCATAGCCTTGGTGGGAAAGAAATGCCCCTGAACAACCTACCCATTGCAAAAACCAAACTGCTTGACTATGCAGGAGGAAAGTACCTGTGGTGAACACATCAAAAGCAAGGACCCATTTACAAATGGACCCTCTGAGAGGTAAAAGGGTGATAAAATTTATTATCAGCCATAGCACCACAGGAAAAAACTCAGTATAATGCCTGTGTTTCAAAATGGGAACTGTGGAAGGGGAACTGGTGCAGAATCAGTACAGGGCTAAATATGAGGCTGGGTTACAAAGGAAGACTAGATACTTGCAGAAGGTAATTTAATATAGCTACAGTCAGCTATTTGCCAGAGACTCAAAGCTCAATAAACAACCCTATCTGGTTTATTGTTAACTTATTTTCTTTTTTTTTTTCTTTT
>VXBB01017800.1:862868-891544 GCA_013399915.1 Illadopsis cleaveri | reverse complement strand
TTTTTTTTGCCACAGCTGCATCTATTACCCAAGTGTACAAACACTGTGCTAACAAGATCACCTGACTCAGGTCTGTTTTTTATCACAGCAAACATGTTACAGATCTATAATCATAACCATGCCTCTCAACACAATTTCTGGGAACTCTGTTAACTGTTCGTGCTAAAAATAGTCTTATTCTTTTAAATTTAGCAGCATCACAATATCCCATGAGATTGCCAATGTTGGATTCTTGAGCATTCAGGGCACTGGTGTTACTGAGAAGTGGAATAGAAATTTGGGTTCATATTCCTTGATACACTGCAAGAGCCCACCCATGCTCTTCTCTCTCTTTCTGGGCTAAATTGTATTGTCAGCTTGCAGCTGATTTTGGATACATGGGAAGGGTCCATGAGGAATTGGCTGAGTCCACCAGACAAACACTAGGGCAGTTCTGTAGGGACCCTTCCCCCTGACCCCTCCCAGCCTCCAGCCTTTTGCAGCTCCGCACCTTCCTGAGCCAAGTGAAATCTTTGGATCCAGTAATTCTCAGTGGATTTACTTCCAATCCAACACCAGCCAAAGCTGGGTTGGACTTAACAGCCTTTTTTTCTTTTTTTTTTTTTTTGGTGAGAAATTGTACAGTTCAGTAACGCCTTGTGAAATGCAGGTGTATCTTAATTTTTATGTAGATATATACACACACACAGAGAAATATCATGCAATATGTTAGAAATATGTGTTTTGTTTGGGGGGATGCAAAACCTCAGCTGTGAGCAGCAATGGCACGGAAACAGTTAAGGCCATAACTGGACTTCAGAACACCCACGATCAGTTCCTAAATCTGCCACAGATTTTCTGGTTTGCTTTGGGCATACTAATTGAGTCTCTTATCTGTCAACTAGGAAAAATTATGCTGGTTTGTTCCCCTCATAAGGTCCACGGGGTGTACCAATTCCCAGCCCAGACTTTGCCTAGCTTTAGGTATTTAACCACAGCACTCTACCTAAGGATCCATTAAAGTCAATGCAGAGAGACAGATGCTGTGAGAGTGACACCCATCTCCTAAGAGAGCTGTAGTCTTCTCTGGAGAGGTTTACTTCCTACCTGAGAAATTTCAGGAGAAATCCTATAATGTCTGAATAACTAATATAATTTGCTGAAGTACCTGGAGTCAGCTACCATGAATATCCAGCATTTAAAAGAATGAGCTGACATAAAAAAAATTTCCAATAACAGCATGGAACAACTGCATCCTTTCTGCTGAGCCACAGCCCAGGGTAACTATCACTTGGATATGCATTCATGGCAGTGCCTGAGGATAGCAGATGTGAAACCCACAGGCCAAATGCCTCCAGATGCAGAGCACTGGCCTTTCCAGCAGTCACACTGACTTTCCCATCGACAGTCCCATCAAACTTTTGCCCTGCATGGAGTTCATAATCTGCAGCTTCCACATCAGTTATATTTACATTACAGTAACTCAACTTCTGAAAGATTTTTGTTGGTTTAATAATACTTCTAAATAAGCACTTTGGTGCAGCTTAGGTTCGTTCCAGCTTATGTCAAATCCAATATATACAATCTGTTTGGTTTTTTAAAAATTCTCTTACACACACACACACATCCTTGCACACCCTTACACACTTTTACACACTCTTGCTCTAACAAGAGCCCAGCTACTTTCTGTGAAGCCTATGGCTAAGGGACAGATTGATGTTACATTCTCTGCTCTGCTGTTCATCTGTAGCATAGCTTGTTTATCTCCCAGAGTATGTTTTGCAACAGCCATAAACCTCACCTCAGCAAGAAGCATCTGAGCAATGCTTGGACAGGGAATTGTAAGCAGCCATGGCAAACAGCAGCCACCTGGCTCACATCCCAGTGCTCTTCCATTTGAGCAGCTCAGTTCTTTGGTGGCCACTTAGAGTTGTATTTTATTTATATAGTGCTGCTAAACCTCATCTTTATTTGTTCACGTAAATTGCCTGAGTAGCCCTGGACTTGGAAGGGAAACACATTTTCTTCCCTGACAAAGAAACAGATGATCTCACTGGCAAATGGGACACATACGGCATTGTGCTTACTTTAGAGTAAGCTCGCTTACCAGTCAAGCCACTTGACTTACCAAGCCTTTTTCCCCCCCTTCTCTATTATGGGGAATTCTCCTGTCAATGAGAAGAGGATGCCCCTTCTCCACCTCGTGCCATTTCCATTCCCCTGCCGTAGGGTTGCTGCCCTGGTTGCCATGGCAGAGCTTTTAAGTGTGGTGCTGACAGGTCACACACTGAAGAGGTCTGATCCCGCCATAATGCAGATGGAAATCAATAGGATTCAGTTCCTCCTAATGAAGGCATGAACTTACAAGACAGACTGTCCCTTTGTGCTCAACAAACATATAAAAGGTCTCTAAAGCCAGGCTTGCACTGAAATTCAGCCAGGTTTTCCAAACTTGAGCCCTGTCTAAGGGCTCAGGCCTTTTGAAATCCATCCCTCAGCACAGCTTCTGGTTACAGAGCACTAAACATCTATTTTATCAAAGAGTCAAACTATCTCAACATTTTGGATACATGGAAATCTGTCCCTCGGTACTGCATGTACTGAATCATAAGAGCAACGTCCTCCAATTAAATTTGCTGCAATAGATAATGCACAGTAATCTGCTATTGGAGAATGCTTCTGGAATAACTCTTCCTGGACATGCTCCAGCCATCACCATCCTCCTTCAGAAAATGCTCCAAAAGCAAGTCATACACGCAATCCCCTGTGGATCAGAAATGGACATAAGCTTCTATTTTCCACATCCCAAATGAATCTAGCCACTGCCAGGGAAATAGTTAATTGCAAAGGAAAAAGTATAAATTCTCATGGCATAAAATACTGATACTACTGTGTTGTGTTTGGCACTGCAACAGGCTGCCCTGGGAGGTGGTGGAGTCACTGGCTCTGGAAGGTGACTTAAGGAATGACTGGATGTGGCACTCAGGGCCATAGTCTGGTTGACAAGGTGGTGCTAGGTCAGCTCAGACTTGATCTCAAAGGTCTTTTCCAACCTAGTTAATTCCGTGATTTTGTGTTTCTTTTTTCCCCTGGGGAACCTGTCCCTTATATTCCTACAAAAAGACACCATGGATTGGCATTCTGGAGTGAAGGACCATCTTGTCACAAGGTTGTGTTTCAGCTCTTCCCAGGAGACTCTGGTTCTCAATGGACAAGTGGCCACCCATGACATCCCAAGTTGTGGAAGGCTCATCCTGCCATTTAACTCCACAACTTTTCTCAGCAACTTTTTTTAAGTTTGGATAATCTTCTCAGTGCACAAAATATAGGATAACCTTACAAGCCCTCTTTGGTGAATTTTCTCTGTTGCAGCTGACATCCATCTGACTTAGAAAGGACTGTAAGTCAACTGAATGACAGTGGAAGAACTCATGGAATCATCACTAGTCTGAGCCCTGATTATCCAAAATGCACCATCACACACAGGGAATCATTTCAAATACAGTTCTCTGTTTACAGAATATGTGACCACAAGTGCTCCTCTCCTAATTCATGACCTGTCTCTGTGACATCCCACACAACCTCTGTTCCTTGCTGTTATTAATTAGCAGGACAGTTTTCAGCCCGGGGACTGCTGCCATGAGTGTTACCACAGCTATGAGCTAACACATTTAGAGACTCACAGTTAAATGAACTGCACATACTACCTGGTAGTGCCATTAGAGTCCGGGGCTTTTTACAGCTTTTTCTCCCTTTTATTTCCTCTTCTCAAGAACAGACTTTCTGGCAGTTGTAGACCTGTTGATAAAACCATGCGAAGTCTGTTCATGTGGAGGAGTGCAGAAAGGCACCTTTTGTAAGAGCTTGCACAGTTGAGTACACAGTGTTATCTCCATCCATGTGCTGATTCACTTGTTTATCTGGGTTACCTCGGTCATAAAAATATCTGTGAACACACAGGGATCTTGTGCTTGTTTAAATGGCAGCATGAAAAACCTACTTGGAGAGGGGACAGGACCCACAAAAGGTCCCCAAAGCACACAGTGTGTGCCAACTGTCCTGAAGGTACTGAAAGTTATTTTGCAGATCTGAACAGACCCCAGCACAAAATCTCAACTGCAGCTGTTCTTCTGCAACACTGGGAAGCATCATCCCCAAATATCTTTCTGACAGGCAATGCTACAGTCCCTGAAATTCATCCCACTGTCCTTTATTATGCTGCAGTATTCAACAGAAAAGGTAAAGAGCAAAACTCCCCACTCCTCTGCACATGAGTTATTGTGCAATGTCTCGGAGGCAGAGCTTGTAACATTCCTTTTATACATCCGCCTCAGCTTAAACCTGTTCCTGGGGTTATCTGTGCAATGCAGGGAGGAGCAGTGTGAAAACAGCTGTGGGATACGGTTGGGTGCAGAGGGATGAAGGGTTTCCTTCCCTGGCATCACAACCAGTTGCGCTGTACATGCATGTGAGCCCTGCACAAAGCTAACTGAAGCCAACAGCCAAGTCTTCTCAGCCACACAGTTCACCCACAATATCAAAGGGCAATCGACTGAGAACACATTCTGCTGCACTATTTCGGCTGCACGCTTCAGCAATCCTGACTGATCTTCCACCCAGGGGAAAAGGAAGGAAAAAAATGGAGTAAGAAATTCCTACAACATCTGAACTGAATATATAGCTGTTGGCAGCTTTTGGTTTTGTGTTTTACCCTGAGGTTTCACTGGCAAGAGACAGTAAATTCACAAGCTTTTTCAAGGAACCCAAGAGAGGAGGGAGTCTGCTTGACAGAGTTATATCTCTGGCAAGGAGCAGTGCTGATAATCACTTTCACTGGAGATGCTGTAAAGTGGCTCATAACTCATTTCTTTTGTACAATAAATGCAGGACAATTAAATCCAGAACTCTTCGATACTGTGCACAGAAATGTGGGACAATCCATCACTGCCTGCTTATACACAACAGCATAGAATGAACCCACCCAAAACAAAGAAGAAAAAAAGCAAATGTTCTTGGGTAAACTGTCTCATCACATTTTCCCACAGTCACAGTGATTCAAGGCTGTAACTAGACTGCACTTAGCACAGCTCCTTCCCTTTTAAGACTCAGATTTTATTTTCCTGTGTTCATTTCCCTTTCTCACCCAGCAGGAAGAGATTTTGAACACAACTGTGTTTGTATTTTGTTAATACAAGACCCGTGCCTGTGCCATACTGGACTGGTACTCAGCCTCCTCCCTGCTGGCCCCCTGCTGAGACCCAGTCAGGAATCTCTTCCCTTTCAGCCAAATTTTGGCAAAGCCTCCTTGTTTTGTCCTCCATATCCAGTGGAAGCAGATGAGGAGCTGAGAGCCTGTCTGGCCTGAGGATCCTAAACACTTAATTTTAGTAGAAAATATCATTAAAATCCAAGTCTTTTTTTTCCTGATCAGTGTAACCAGCAAAGGGTGTTTTTCCTACAGATTCATGCTTGGAGAACAAGCTTCTTTTCCAATACCTAGGAAAGAGTGAGTTTCAGTTTGTATCACAGTATTTTCCTGAATGGCAACATTACCAGAAGGTTCCTGCTCTTGCCAAAGCCACCTCTTCCCAAGTAGCAACATAACCACAGGAACTTCCACCTTCAATCACAATTCCAGGGAAACCAGCCTACAGTTCCTAGCAGAGATGAGCAGAGCTAGGCCAGTGCCTCTGACAGAAACTGGAACCAAGTTTCCTCCCTGACTACACCAAGTTTGAGGGCTCTCACCCCCCTGCTGTTACTCTTCCCAGCCTATCATCACTGACCTCCCCTGAAGCTGCCCAGGCCACTTTGGTATCCAGATCTGTGCAAGAAAGCTCCCAAAATTAACACACGGTCCTTATCAGCTTTTTGAGGAAATCACAGATTTTAACAAAAAGTCAGTCTAGGGCAGCAGTCCTTGTCCAGGATAAGAGCTTGTCGGGACCTCAGCCAACATTGCCACAGGCAATGGTCTCCAAACAGATCTCAAACCTGACCTTTTCAAGTGAGACGTTTTTGTCAGATCCAAAGAGGAGAAATAAATGATTCAGGGCCACACAAGGCTCTGTCACACAGGTCTGAAACCAGGCTGACAGGACACGATAACCTGGGGATGAAAAACAGTAATGGGAAACTTACAGCAGTCCTATTTGCAAGCATTTAAAAAAAGAGAAAAAAGAGTTTATGCAAACATATTTCAGTCTGCCTTGCTTGCAAGCTGTTGGCTTTGTGCTGTTTGCCATTCTGGGGATGCAATCAGACATCAGCATCCCTTGGCTTGTTCATACAGTGACTAAGATTAAGAACAAAATCAAAAAGAGTAACAAATAGGACAGCAACTAATGAGCAATAAAAGCACATCCACAAGCCAGTATCTTTGTGTTCTGACTGATATTGAAGAATAATTGCTTCCCACCATAGTGACATAATCAAACTCTCTTTATGGATGGCAAAAAGAAGAAAAAATAATTTTTTTAATGTTATTTCTTACACAAAAGAAACTCTTCAAGATGTGTTTCCGTGTCTAATCTATACAAATGAAAAAAGAAAAAAACAAGCATTTGAGAAAGTCAGATTTGTTTAATTAAATATTATACAGGAAGAAATTACTAAAGAAATGATTGAAACCATTTGGTATCCTCAAGTTGTGCAATATTTACACTGCATAAATATGGCAATTTCATTTTAAACTTGCTTCCAAAACCCACGATGCTTACAGGATCCTGCTGTCTCTTTGTGTCTATGTTTTTGTTTTTATGATCTCCCTTGAAATATTCTGAACCCATGGGCAAATTTCAAATCTATTAGACAGAAGAGCAGCTGCCTCCAAGAGAGCCCTTTCTTATATATTTTATGAATACAGATGGCTGGATAGAGACTCACTGATCTCTCCTGTGGAAAGAAAAGTTGCAGAGTGAGACTTTTTAGGGACATTGGAGACCCATAAAGATAATACAAACGCCCTAATTAATAGAAATGACTCAGCTGCAGTTCAAACCTTATTAGACTGCTGGGAATCCAAGCAAATGACCTAAATCCATAGGAAACCAAGCTTCATTAATGCTGCTCCTCCCAGTTAAGTGTTTGAGGATCAGAGGTTTAAATCCAAGTGGCTTCATGCGAACCAAAGTTTAGATAGTTAATGCCCTCAGTCTGGGATCTCACCTAATTTGTGCATCTGCTGCATCCAAGCCAGCTAATTCCTACCTGGGAATCCCTCTTGGGGCTTCTCCACCTGACGTGTGTCACCACCCTAATAAAGTGCAACCTTGGGTGAGTTGTATGAAAGTACTGAGTCTCCATGGGCAGCATAGCAGCACTTATTTAATGCAATTTACTAGGACTGTCCTGCAAACTGAGCTTTAAAATAAATGCTCAAAGCAAAACTGGGGGCTTTCCTGCAAGGGGAAAAAATGGATTCCTCTGGCCATCTTCAGCCTTCAGTAAAACTCAACTTACATAAGTAAAAGTTGTTCTTCCATTATATAACTTCTTACTATTTTATGTTCTAGTTCTTTATTTCTCATGCCCACACTCGATACTGAAGGAGTTAAAAATTAGTACTTGTGGCCCATGGTTTGAAATTCACAGTTAAACACATGGTGTTAGGGTCCACAAAAGAACAGGATGAAATTCCAGGAGACCAAACCAATTAATCTAACAGTCTCTTCTGGCATTAGAAGTTTTGAGGCGATCTCTTGAGGGGTTTTAATTGATTGTTTCAATTTTTCAAATACTTATAACCATCATCTAAAATATTATTAATTTTTCTCCTTTTATTAAATAAAAAAAGCAAGTGAATATAGGAACAAGGAAATTAATCCTGGATTCTACTAAAATATCAAGAGGAATTTTACCAAATGTCAGTCTCCTCATGCTGCGTGTATTTATTTAAACCATTTTGGTTAACAGCAGACTGAGGGGGTAACTTTTAGGCAAGGAGTTTTGCAAATATTTTAAGTAGAGTTTTAATTGACCCAGTTTGACATTAAAAGCACTTTTTAAGCTCTTGATATTGTTAGCCATTTAAGATAAGTGGCAATAAATACAGATTAATTGTAGTGCATGAAATGAAATCTTGGTGCGGCGGCGGGCCGGTGAAAAGGCCCTTTGTGAGGCAGGGAGGTGGAGGATCGTGTGCTGGGCTCAGGCTGACAGAATCCCCCGTCAGGCTCAGCCAGGCTTTTGGTAGCTCATGCTGGGACCAACTGCAAAGACAACAAACTTTGGGCAAAGGCAAGCGGGGTGATTGGCAGGTCTGAAGGAAAACAAAAGCGCCAGGACCAAGGGCTCCCTTTGACGGGAGCGCTGTGCAGAGCAGGACTTAAAACGAAGCCAGCACTGGGGCTTTTATTGTGTGGGAGACGATTGAACTGGGAATGTAAATGCAGGAAGACAACTTCTAAGATACTGGTGTTTCAGAGAAATGCTAAGTAAATACTACAGACTCGGCGAGTGACCCCCACAGGGGAGACTATCTGGTGAGTCTCTCCATAATGCTAAAATAACAAAACAGAAAACCCACCCACAAGCCTTCTTATTTGCCTCTAAGTCTTGCATGCAAAAAACCAAGAGATGTCAGAAGACTTTTTCAAGGGATCTCCAGGTCCAAATCACTCCTCACTGACAGCACTTACACAGATTTGGCCTGGCTGTAAGAGAACACCGAAAGATCAGACACATGGGATGTCAAAATATTTTTTTTTTTTCGTTTTGACTGTTTGCTTCCTCCTTTGCAAAATGGATGATGATGCCTGATGAACAGAAATGAGAGCCTGCTCTTCTGTCTGCAATTCTGTCTCCAGGCAGACCAGGCTATGAATGACTGTGCTGGCACTGAAGTGGCTTTTGTTCCCTCAGGCCAAGAGAAGAGAAAAGATGGAAACTCTTTACACTTCTGCATGTCCAAATCCACCTCTTCTATGCAACCACAGAGATGGAGAGTTTGGGGTTCACAGTGACATCTGCACAGTGGACAAAATGTTTGGTGAACCTTGGGCTCCAACCATATCACACGACAGGATAAGAAAGTTGCACAGGGTCGGGTGTTACAGCTCCTTCTCTCACCTCAAAGAAACCTAGCCTGGATGAGTTTTCCAGAGCTGATAGCAGAGCACTTTCTCCTCCTCTTGAGACCAAACCAAGATGCCCTCCAAGGTATGATAGAAAGGAATCCTGTGTCAGTCTCCTGCTTGCAAATTTGCCTCAGGACTAACAATGTTCTACCACTGGCAGCAATGCAAAATGTTGTTCAGTGCACTGAGCAGCTTGTTCAAGGTCAGGTAGAGGTAAGGACAGAATACCCTGAATACTTGACTCCTGCTCTCAGGGTTCAATAAATCCCACTCATCTGAAAGTCAGGCATCTGTTGGAGGCCAGTTTTCTAGATTTCCTCTGTGGTCAGTGGAAAGATATCTCCAGAGGGCAATTCTTTCCATCTTAAAATATGAATCTGAGGTAAGTGGAAGGATTTGTCTTCTGAGGGTTTCAAAGAAACTGATGGTCTTACACAGAACATACACTGAACTTTCAGACACCTAAAGTTCAAGAGGGAGAGAGCCCCACCCCAACAGCTGCCACTGTAACCAAGTCATTACATACATAATTTTCAATCTCAAGCAAAAAAAAGTAAAATTAAACACTAACCCTGGCTTGGCTTTCCTGATCCTCATCTGTAGTTTTATTTGGAAAGATTTCAAGTACTTTCCTCATCACAATGTTTTCTGAGCATCTTCTCCAACTGCTATGTGACAACCTTCTCTTTGTCTGACACACTAAAGTTGCAAACCCCTTTCCTCCTGGTCATGCTTTACTCCTTCCTTTGTTGCTTAGTTTTGCTCCCCACTGCCAGTGAGCTGCTTCTGTTCTCAAGGGAATGACCTTGGTTCTGGGGAAAGTGTTCCTGAACTCTGCACACAGGAATGCTGCCCCAGGCTGCCTCCTGGACTCACAGGAGTTTCTGATGCTCTTTTCACCCCTTGTCCACTTAAGAACATTTTTGGGCATGGTTGATGGCACACTTGGCCAATTAGCAGCAGTGAGGCTGCACAGTTTGAGTGCCCACGACTCATTAGGTTTATAGAGTCCTGGAGCCATGCCTCGGTCACATTTATTAACTTGCTCTCTGCTACTGCTCTGGCCTTGAGAATGAACACCTCATTAGAGGGCAGCCCAGAGGTAATGTGGCTCCTCAGATACTCTAAAATAATAACTATTTGCTGTAAACATCATCATTACATTTAAACCATGCCATGTCTCATCTATTTACTACACACCAAACCCTCCCATGTGCAGAGGAACCAAAAAAATGCTGTTGTCTGTGGGGATGTGGTTCACCTCCCTCTCCCATTGGGATTTTCTGAGCTCTAATAAAAGTTGAGTTCATGCTGTGCCCTTTCAGTGGACACATACTATGAATGTCTTTTTCTTCTATCCAATCACTTATTTTCATGAAGTATGCAAGAACTTATTATCTTGGAGACTCAGCCATCTGTCAGGTTTGGTTATAATCAGCCAGCAGATGAAAAATTTACGAGGCAGAAGGACATAGTCACACACACCTATATATACACACACGCATACTCACAAACACCACCATTGCCTAAGCCTCATTTCCTTAGGAAACCAGATTAAAAATAGCATTGATGTCAATAATGAAGTCTTTATTTCTTTGGCAGATCTCTGTTCCTTTTAAACCAATCCTCCCAGTGAGAGGTACTGCAGAATTTTCAACTGGAACCAGACCAGATCGCTAAGTGATAAGAACCTCACAGCAGTTTCACTGTACCTCAAACACCTCAAGGAAAAACACAAAGTGAATGTGAATTCTGTATAAATACTGAGAACTGGTGCTGAATTTCATACCGAGTTAACCCAGTGGTGGCATTTGATTTTTCTCTCCATTTACCTTCAGTGTATAAATACTATTTTAAAAAGTTTGCAAACCTCAGTATTTAAGGTATTTCCCATAATAAAGTACAGAAAATACTAAAAAAATACTTAAGTTATTAATTTAAATACAAGTCACATAGGTTTCAGTCCTGCAATTATTCCAGGAAAATGATGGGAGATTTCACTTTTCTGACAGAGAGTTCCAATGCTGAACTCCACCAAAATGTTGTGTTTAGATTAAAAAGGTGTTTGGAAGGTCTCTGGCAGAGTAATTATCAGGCAATAAGCAAAATTTTATCTAAATCTAAGCATTTTCTAGGTCTCATTGATTGTGCCTTGCAAACTAGAAGTTCCAAGGTAGATCTGGCCTTTTGTTTATTCACCTACCTCTTTATTTCCACTGCCCCCCTGGAGGTTGACTGGGAGCAAAACCTGGTAGTTCTGAAATCATATTTTGCCATATTTCAGTTCACAACTCTTTAGCAAACTTTTCTAGGAAGAAGGGCTTGTCTACCTCCAAGTCAGTCCATTTTTGCCAAGAATTACCATATTTTCCAGTTTTGTGAGTAATCTCTTAAAAAACCAATTTGAAACAGCAACACTTTTCCACAGATTGAAGTTTCTTCTCACTCCCCATCAGTCCAGGCCAGATTCAGGGTTTCTACTGAAGAGAGCAGAAAGGGAGCTGAGATTCAGGCACGAACCCCAACGTTTTCCAGTTTCAGATGGCAGCTCAGCTATTGGACTTGGGCCTGAGCCCAGTTTCAGTTGCCACCAGAGCAATTTTATCCAAGAGACCTCTGTTGCTTTCTGCAGGCCTCTATAAAATGCTTGAACGGTGGCAGAGTTTGTGTTTTGAATGTCTAAGAGAGGTGAGTAACTGAAGTTTACGACATCTCGTCTTGCCGGCTGGAGCTTTAATTATTTCCCTTCTGCCCCTCTAAGTAATTCTACCTTCACTTTACATTTCTGATGTTTAAATATTGTTTTTGGGCAGAGGTATACTGCATATACATTTTCTTTTCCTTGACACATCTCTTCTGATCTACCAGAGAAAATAACAATGAAACTGGGATTTAATAGGCTTATAAAGAGGGTATTGATGTGAAAGTAGCAGCCTAGACTAAAGACCTGGAATGACAAATAAATAATGTCTCATCCAGGTGCACATGCCAGTCACCTTGATGTCAGTTGCAGAACTACCATTAATTCCATGAGAATAGGATCTGATCCCAAATCCATAAATCCTTTCTCAGCAAGTTTTCTCTGATGATATTCCTGGCACAACCATGACTAAGAAAACCTGAAACTCTCACAAGAACGCCCAGTTTAATGAGATTTCCAGTCCCAGTTTCCATACCAGTAAAAATCCTCAAGAAATCCACATAAATTACAGCCAGGCTTTCTAAAGCTTTCAGTTTCAAATCCACTTTTGCAAAACAACTGACTCCAGCCAACAGTTGTGCCCTGCCTTTCCAGGGCACCAAGACTACCACTGGTTCTTCTCCGTATGTAGTCCTCCTGCAACTTGGCTCTAAAAACTGGTCAGAAATGGCGTGAACCTCTAAGAGACCAACACCACAAGCAGTACAAAACTGGTTCCTTAATATCTGGCTTTACTAAATTCCCTTTCCAGCTTCTGCTCCAAGAGTGGAACTGCAGGGAATTCAGCTATGGTGGTCCAGGATGCCTTGGGACATCCCCGCTCCTCCTCCGCAGTATGCACCCAGGCAGAAGAAAGGAACGTGAACTCAGGCCAACCCCATCAACTTGTATTAATTTGAAACACCACTGAAGGATCTTTGCTTGCACTCAAGGCTCTGAATTCAGGGAAAAGGAGTAACCAGATTTCCTTCTGCTCTGGGACACCACCAGACAGCAGGGGGACTAAAAGTCCACTTGGGTGCAGAGACATTTTCATCAGTGCGGGCAGCACACAAAGGTATCCCAGCTGAGACAAGATCCTTGGATCCTTTGCAATCTGCTTGCCTTCCACAGGAGCATCCCACAGAAACCTCAGTGTTAGAGGAAGGTTGCCAGTCCTTGGGTTCACCTCACTGCTCTTTTAAAATCTTCCCAACACGCTGTTAGAGCTGGATGGGAATTTTCAGCTGAGTTTTGGGATGGGAAGTGATGAATTGTCTGGCATCCATATATTGATTTCAACACTCCCATTATGAAATCTAGAGTTATATGGGAGCTCTGTCTGGTCTTCTGACAGCTTACAGGGTGGCCTGTGGATCCACAGCAAGCTCTTGTGTGCGTGTGTGTGGGTGAAAAAGTACTTCATCCCATGCTTAAACCCATTCCTGTTCAGCAGAGTGCTTAAGCCTCTCATGCTTCTTCAGTCCCGAAGAGAAAATTTCCCAAATTATGTCTATATTTTTACATCTCAGGTGTTGAAGAGAAATACAGTAAGGACATAGCCAAAATCCCCATATTATAAGGCAGGAGGGGCCAATAGGGGTTTCTTTCCTTTGAGAACAGAGAGGCAGAATTAGACTTTTACAGTAGAACTTGGCGCAGGCATAATAATAAATATGATATGAAAATGTCAGGGACCCAGAGGAGCTGACATTAATGTATATGCTTCTTTAAACCCAAATCCTACAGCATACAGGCAACTTTCCCCATTCATCACAGGCAAAATTACACCGGAGATGGTGAATGCACACACTGCAGTTTGCAAGGCCCATTTTAGTTGCTTTCAGCATTCGTTTGAATATCTGCAACTGGCAAACAAAGACCTGGATTTGGGGTTGCACACGCTTTCAGTGGAGCAACAATAAAAGCAGAGGTGGGCAGCAGCCAGGCAGGACTCCCTGGTGAGGACAATGAATTCTCCACCAAACACAGTCCAGGGCTTTTCCAGCTTACCTCAACAGTTTAAGTGATGACATACCAGGGGAAAAAACAAATTGCAACCTCTTTTCTTTCACCTGCTACATGTCTTGCCTTCTTTGGTTGGTACAGGTAACGGAGGCCTCAAGACACCTCTTACCATTGCATAGGCTATATTGTGTTTCTACAATTAATATCTTGTTATACAACAGGAGTTTCTAAAATCAGAATTACAGGAATCAGCCTTCAGAACAGAAGTCCTCTTTTCACAAAAGGGTGGTGCAGGCGGGTTTATTTTGGCCTCCCTAACTGAGGTGCTCTTTGCTGATTTAAGCTTCAGGTGAAAAGCAAATATTCAGGGACTTCAAAACCCCTGTATTATACAAGATCAATGTACATTAAAAGTGTTCCCTTGAATTTTTTTTTATTTTTTTTAAAGGCTGCAGGCTGGATTTGCACTTGGAACAAGCTTTTCCCCAGTGGAGTATCTCCTGATTTACAACAGAGTGTCTGAAAAGAGAATCAGGCATTGACTGTTTAATGAAGACTTTTAAATGAATCAGTTGCATGATTTTGGTCAAAATTAGCATGCAAGTCTATTTCTAAAAGCAAAGTGATACTTTGCCTTAAAGACTAATAGTAAAAGAAGTCCATACACAAAAACAGGCTGACCTCACTACAAGCATCTGGATGCCCAAATAAACACGAGCAGAGGGAATTCTAGCATCTGCAAACTGTTAATTCACCCTTTTCTTCTTTTGTAGGCTGGCCAAGTTCAATCTCCTAGTCGCCAACTTCTTGCTCCACTGAGACAAGCCCGTTGATGAACTGTGCTGGTGATGTCAGTAGCACCACTAATCAGCATTGGATCAGGACGCCTGACCCGGGGGATAAAGTCTCTTTATATTCCAGCCTGCAAGTGCTTTCTTTTTCCTATTTTTCCCCCTCCTTTTTTTCCTTTTGTGTTCCACACAGGATCTGAGATGAAAAGTGAAAATCGTAAAGAGCTCCACAATCCTGGTGAAGAGAGGACCGGACTTCCAATGAGTTGGTTCCCAGTGACTCAACAGTGGTGTTGGTGCCTGATTTGCACTCAATACTGCCTCACTTGGGAGTGCAAAGCAGTTATTTGCATATCCAACATCTGTAAATCCCCATCCCTCAGTGTGCAGTTGGACAGTGGCCTCAAGGCACTTCCCTCCTGAAAAAACACTTCCAAGTAACTCATGTGAACCCCAGTGCCAGATCCCATGGCAGGTGCTAATGGCTTTCATAAAGGCTCTCAGGATTTTAATTAGTTGAATTTCACTTGCTCATAGCATCCATCACTTCTTTTCCTTTTCCAAACTACTGAGTAGAAATAAGGTTCTCCAACAAAATCCCACTGCCACCCTCCTCTGGTCCCTTCCCTCAAAATTCCACATCCATAATTGTTCCAGCTCAGTTGTGGTCAGCTCGCTACCCGTTGATGAAGCATGTTCAAGCTACATCATCTGGATATCTCCTCAGGCATGCTTTAGTTTTCAGAGAAAAATAAGAACATCTCAGTGGTGATCCAGACCATTGCAGACTTGAGTCACCTTGGAGATGTCCGTAATTCCTTCTCATTGCAGAAGGTGAAGGGTGAGCCTGCTTCTGTCTTTGGTACACCAAGTATCTAAAATTATGTGTGCTGAAATTCCCTTGGGAATCCTCTGCAGACAGGACAAAAGGGAAAGAGCTGGAGCTGAGGACTACAAGGAGGAGATTTTATATTCTTGTTGTGCTCTTGTACCAGCCCCATCCTATAGAAAAGTTGCACAATTCCCTCTTTCCCTACTGAAAACAGAGTGCAACACACTTCTGAGCCCCATTATGAAGAACCACCAGAGAACATTTACTTTGGAAACAGGTAACTGCTGTTTGAGAGCTTGGATTAGATGGCCTTTAAAGGTTTCTTTCAATCCAAACTATTCAACGATAAGAGTCTAATTTATGATGATCAGAATCAGTCTTGATGATGCTGCCCATCCAGTGATGACTGAGAGAACTCTGAAGGATGGGAAAGGAATTCACCTGTTCTGAGCATGGAAACGATCAAATTCTACTTCTGCTGTTGCTACTCTGGGATGGATTCTCCTGCTTTCATGGCAGCACACAGATATCTACAGCAGAGCCTGTATTTATTTTCTTGCAGAACATCTCAGAAATTTAAATCTAATCCATCAACAAATATGAACCTAAACTCAGCCACCTAAGCCTGCAGATGAGCAAGAGTGCTCTGACTTTCACTCAAACAGATCTCTGTTATCACCAGCTTCATCAGGAGCTGTGGGCAGTCTGGCTTCCACCACACCACAGACAACTGCTGGGTCCTCTCTGACCTCTCAGATGCTGTGGGAGCTGGAGGGATGGTTTAACATGTGCTTTTCTCCACCCCAGAACCGTGATCCAGAGACAATCTGGTTCCTCTCCTGCTGTGGGAGATGCTATGGCACTTGCATTTCAACTCTGTCTCAGTAAAAGAATATTCTCCATGATATATTTATTATTTTAAGAAACAAACCCCACTGCCTTAAAGCCTACTGATTTGGCTGCTAATAAATATTGTGAATTGGAGCAGCATCTGAATTTCTGAAGCAGTAAATCCAGCTCTCAGCTACAAAACTGACAGCTCTCATAAAAGAAAGAAAGAAAAAAAAAGCAAGTAAAACATCCTAAGGAAATTATCGTTCAAATTAACTGCAGACATAAATTTATTCATCTGTTATCATAAGTGTTACTTGAAAATTATTTGCCCATAAAAATGAAATAAACCAGGGTGGTTTTTTTCTTAAACATTGACTTCATGTGTATGGTCTTAGCTGCCAAAATATTAACTCTTTTTAACAGCCCATGTGCTCTTGGCTGTGTCTCTTTCTTGACTGTAAATGGACCTTTATAAATGATACAAATGTATAAATGATGTCTAAGGCACTTCACTGTTGTTACAGATCAATAATTCCAAGTAAACCATCATGATTTTCAAAACACAAACTCCAAGCAAATGCCCAAATTTTACTTGGAAGTACTCTTATTTAGCTACCTTTATTCATTCAAAGGGAAAAGCTACCCTGCCCATTAAATGAAAAATATCATCTAGCTGCACAAACAATAACTGCAGTTTCATTCCTAGGGTACAGTTACTGTTAATACAGGTATGGCGACATTTTCACATTAAGTCTGAACATGGTAAACGCTGGCAGGAGTGGAACAAAATCTACAGAACTGGGT
Source organism: Illadopsis cleaveri (assembly GCA_013399915.1). Taxonomy (NCBI): domain Eukaryota; kingdom Metazoa; phylum Chordata; class Aves; order Passeriformes; family Timaliidae; genus Illadopsis; species Illadopsis cleaveri. Next base: position 874,579 of record VXBB01017800.1, on the reverse strand, counting down.
ACAGAGCTGGGTCTCTTTTACCCAGAGCCTGTATTTTTCTTGGAGAAGAGAAAGAAATGAAAGTAGAAAGAATAAATGGCTATTTTCACTTCTACGTGTTTTATAAAGGAATAAATTAAAAGTCTGAATTACTCCAACACATTCAAATAGTAAGTAAAGTCATGGAAGACAGAAAAGGCAGAAAGCTATTGAATAGTCTATTTTTTATTTTTAAGAATGACAAAAAACTGAAAAGTTCCTTTTAGAATTGTGTAATTTTTTGTTTTGTTTTAATACTTTTGACTGGAACAAACCCCTCCATCTTTCAACAGCATAAATAACTTTGCTTCACTTTCTGACAAACTGTTTTATCTCAGCTTGCTTGGATATTCAAATGCCTGTTCCCTGCCCACTCCTTTGTCCCCAGGATTTGTCTGTTGGATGTTTCACAGCCTCATGCTGTTACAGGCCAGACTCAGAACCAGCTCTGCTGTGATGCACCACAAGATTTTGCAGCACAGCTCTAAGTGGCACATAGTGAAACTTTTAGTGGGAATCCCAGTTTACAGGAGAGCAATGACACCCAAGCACCTGGGATTTTGATTCACATCTGCAAAAATGGACTTGTTTCTGCAGAAGAAAACACAGAAATTCTGTTTTCCACAAAAGCCAAAAAAACTATCAGCTGAAGGATTTTGATCAGCCTTCTTTTTAACAGGAAGGTAGGATGAAGAAGGGAGGAAATCTATGTATAAAATAGGTAATAACCAGCCCACAAACATGTGGAGTTGCTCAACTAAATTAATTTGCTTGCTGTATTCCAATCAGTTCAACGGCCACATCTTCCACCTGAGAGCTGAGTGGGTGTTTCCAGTGGTCACCTGACCTCCGGATCTGCTGGGACCAGGGTGTGGTATTTGTCCCTATGGGAAGATTATTTAGATCTGGTCAGAGGGGTTGCCACATCTCCCTGCACCTGGGTCAGCTATATTTTTTCTTGATGGTTAAGTGCATTTTTTGTTACAGGGACGGGGTTTTACACTCTGCCATGTTTCAACCCAAGAGGTATTTCTGACCACACCACTTTCTGCTGACAGACACCTGCATCCTCCAGCTCAGTGGCACCAGGCTCCTGCACCACCAGGCTGCCAGGATATCATCATCTTGTTTTTCATTTGAAGCCGTTCACTGGATTTGTTTGAGGTTTTTGGTGGGTTTTTTTGGTTTTACAGTCATGGAGCAGGATACACTGAGCCAAACCTGACTGCAATTTGCAAAGACATCTGTGTGGTGCCTTCTGCCTTAGTCAAGCTTATCATACTAATTCATTATTAGATGCTACAGAACTACCCATCCATGGCACTGGAATCTTAAAATAAGCTGAGGATGATGCCCCAAGAGAGCAACAGAGCCTCAGTTGCTGCATGCAGCTGTACAAAAACCGGTTAAAATTCACTAGAGCAGCATCCACAAGGTACAGCTCCCTGCAGGGAGGCCACCAGAGGAACATGCAGGACTCTGCCTCGGGAGGTCTGCTTTCTGGGAGAGATCCTATTTCCCAGCCCCTTGGCTCCAGTTATACCTGGGAGTAACATGGTACCTCTCAGTCCATATGAATCATCCTGCAGGGCTTGAGACTCCCTCCTAGAGCAGCCCTGGTCTGTAAAGCTGCATTTGCTGAAGTGTTTCCAAGGTGCTTTTCTCATAACAGGCTTATTTTCTTACTTAGGAAAAGACTTATTTTCCTAATTTTACTTGGCAGCACAGTTTTATCCGATTCTTCCTTTCCCAGAAACTATGATGAAGATTATGAAATTTGGAAAACAATTCATAATACACATATATTATTTAATTACTATTCATTCATTAGTTCCAAAATCCTCAAAATTAAGTGATTAAGGCAGAGATCACGCTTGGCATAAAGGGCAATATCTTCTAAAGCACATTGTCCTGAATATTTTTTTTCAAATTATTTTCCCTTTATCGTGTTAGCCTTAGAGATGCAGAATCTTAAATTGCACTGTTCTGGGAGCAAATAAACCCCCACGGACTCTATCATGCCTATCCTAACCGAAAGTGCATTCCTAAAATTTTGCACTTCAGAATTCATGGGAATATGTGAACGCCTCAACTTTCATCAAAAACATCCTTTACTTTTATAAAAGACAAAACCAAACCTTCAAATTTTTATAAAACAATTTGAATTCATGACCCAAGCACATACCAAAGAAACTCCTCAAAGTTATAGAACTAGATACAAGGATGCAAAAGAAAAGATTTATTAGTAAAACCCACTCTTCTAATTCAGTGCATGGGGGAAAAGAGGAAACAAAAGTCCTTCAGGAAAAAACCCCTGCATTTCAATCATAAGAGGAAATGAACATGCCTGCACTTTGGTCACATAAAACTTTTGGCATGGAAAAAAATTAATAATTTTCTTAGTGTTCACTGCATGAAGAAAAAAAACACCCGAGAGAAGAAAGCAGGAATTAATTGTAATTAAAGTAGGGATAGCCTGCAGGGATGGCCCAATTTGGTGAGAAAAGCAAAAGGGACGCTGGAACAAAGAACCCAAAACAAAAAGCTTTCCTCGGCATCTCCCGCATCCCAGTTTTCAATAAATCTGGCTTGTGTGTCTGTTCTGTCCTGTCATGCTCAGTGCCGGGGACACAAAACAACCCAGCAACAAAGGCAGTTTCCAGCATCACCAGAAATGGGCCTAAAAGACAAAATGAGACTTGCTCTTTATGAGCCAGCTTTCCCAAGGGATGCTCCCTGGGAGTTTCAGGTAGGTGCTCTCTGATGGGGGCAGGGAAAGAAAGCTCAAACCTCCTGGAAGTTAAAAGTGCCTTTCTAAAGAATGTGACATGGAATTAGAATCCATTGGCTTAATTTCACTTCTGTTATTAGCACAAACAAATAGCTGCAGTGGGTTGGATCCATGACCCACCTAGTCCATGGTCTGTAGCTGATGCCCAGGAAAAATGTGTAGAGCATGACAAGTGGGCAATGATGTCCAGTTTATCCTCTCAGCTCCATTTATCCAAAACTGGAAACTGTTATCTAAGCCATCATGTTCGATAATCTCCAATAAACCTCACTCCTTAGGTTAGAGAGGCTGGTTTTTATGAATGTTTTTTATGAATGCCTGTCCAATTATGAGCCATCATGATATATTTTCCTACTGTAAAAACATTAAGCAAAACTCTTTGGCCAGAAATATCAGCCAAGCCTGAGATTAAATAAGCTTGGGAAAATTTAGTCCGGATACACTCAAAAAATAAATACATCAAAATGCACGTGCCTCTGCTAGAACCCACAGTCTTTAATCAAAATTCCCACTGAAGTGAGGAGCGAAAGGTGAATTGTTGCCAAAGTTCATAGCGAGAGCCATGGGATGAGAAGCAAAGTTCTGTCAAAAATGAGAAATTGCAAAGGAGAGGGAGCAGGAGGAGCAGATTGGTTCTCAACACAGCAGTCTCAGGATGCCTTGAAGTTAAGGGAGCTCAAAGAGACACTTAAGCTGGTGTTCAGGATTCTGCTGAGCTGGGGCCTGAATAGTTATTATTTACACTCTTATCATACAGAAATGTAAATTCCACTGGAAAAGAAATAAAAAAAGGGAGAGAAAGGACAGTAGCATGTAGTGTTGCAGTCTCACAGAAGCACTGCAGACATATTCGTTCTGCAGACTTCAGGGAGAGCACTTAAACAGGAAGAGGGACACTTTGGATTTTTACTTAATGGTTTAAAATGCTGGTATTCAGCTACACACACAGCTCATGCACTTGTGCAAAGTCCCAAACCAGCCAGTCTTTACAGACACACCACCAAAGCAGCTCAGTCACCCATTGAGAAGATCTAACTGCAGCAACCTCAGGATGTATGAAATTCTGGGCCAGCACCTGGAGCCATACACATGTGCTTGTGCCACCAAAGGGTTTGTGTTCTGCCACTCACTGCCATCAGCACCTGGGCTTGCAAATTCAAAGGCACCTGAACCATTTGCTGCACCTGTGGCCAAGCAGCCTACAGGTCTGGGAAGGGAACAAACATGACAACATGAAAAGTGCTTACAGCTTCACATTTCTACAGCCAGATGGAAAACAAAGTAAGTGCAGCCTGTGTGCAGCGTGGCTGGACCTAGACCCACCTCATACAACAACCCACTCCATTTTAGAAGTGGGTCTGGACAAACAGAAGTCTTTCTGCTTCAAGGGAAGTCTCATAAGAAATCTTCCCGCACGCCCAGAGACCCAAAGCATTCCAAACACTTCACTTCCAATTGTGGTAACGGAGTGAAACAGAAAAAATCATGCCATACCTGCTCCAAAGGCAAAGAAGAAGCTCTTGTCTCTGTTCTCCCTTAGAAGTGACATCACTCTTCTCCCCATCCTCTCATTCCTCTTGTAGATGAGCTCCTGTCTGAAGTAGCTGTCTATTTCCTGAGCTGTCACCTGCTCGTGGGGTGGGAGTGTTGTGTTGATGAAGTTTGGGACCTGAAACAGAGAAAGAGGCCATAGCCCAGGTGGCATTGGTTAAGGAACCCACTAAACACTGCATGTTTTAATCCAGCCTTCTTTAAGCCACCTGAGCACCACCATCACGCAAAAAACCACTAGAAGATCAGAGCATGGGAGGTTGTTACGAACTCAAAAAAAAACCCCCCAAAAAACCCCCAATGAATATACTTTTTTTAAAAAAGTGAAACTAGTATTTTACTTAAGGAAACTTCAGTTAATTTTGATTTTTCTCTGTCTCTTCGTCAAAATGTAATTTCAGGTGTTACATTTGGGTGAGTTACTTGGACCTTCATTCTCTGCTTGTTCAAAAAAATCATTGGCTGTTTAATACCAGATTCCTGTGATCTGTTCTCAGCTGAGGTCACCACGAACTAAGTAAGGACTGTAAGATTTGGCTTGTATATGTACCTTTTTAAACCTTTAAAGTTTCAAAAGTAGAAAGGATAGCAAATGCAGACACAGCAAGATGCACACAGGGTAAATCCAGTTAAATCCTTACATGCTATTAGGTCTCACCAGAGAAGAGCATGCATTGCAATACATAAATCCCTGGGACATTCCTGATATATCTGAGGAAGTGACTTCCACAAGAACTGCTCCTTCAGTTTCTGCCTTGTGAGGAGAGATGCTCACAGACACAGCAGAAAGGCTGAAACCCCAAGAACTTTGGTCAGGGCAGCAGACTCAGGAATGAGCTAAGATCCAAGCTTTAATGGACAGATAAGCCAAAAGTCTCTGATTATCAGGACAACAACTTGTCGTGTAACAGTAAGGTCCCAGGTCTACCACAAGGGTTTGGAAGCCCACGTGCCCTGCAGAGAGAAGAGTTGTAAGGAGGCAGTGTTTGATGACTGCTAACAAGACCCAAGCACATTCTGGTGATTTTCTGTGCCTCACCACTGGAAAGCAGCTTAAGCTGCAAACCCCAGATTCAGATTTCTGAGTCCCTAGGTACATGTAAAGCTGCCAGGATTTCCAGTGTTAATCTGAGTTGGTGGTAATGACATTGCATGCACAGCCCATGAAGGGAACATCCCTCACTCACTGTGCTGAAACACTTGGTGTAGTGACTCTGCTACTTGGGTTAATTCCATCTCAGGTTTTCTACTATACAAAATTCTTGTACTCATTTTCTAAAACTTGCCTTCAGTTTTTGTTTTTCAGCCCAACTCTTCCCATTCCACTTGGTCACATGGTTTTATCACAATAATTTTTGTCTCTTCCCACTCTCTTTGCTCATAATGCTTCTCCAAAAGTTTTCAGCAAGTCTTAAGGAGAAAAACTGATTTTCATCTTCCCAGTGACTCTCCTTAAAGCTTTTTCATTGCAGCCCCATCTGCATCACTTCTAATACATATGAGGGACCAAGCAGCAGAGATTTCTTACCATGCATTATGCAGGATGAGTCTACATCTCACTCTGGATTCACACTGAAGGCTGTTCCTAGTTGAGTGAGATAGAAAAGGGGACCACATCTCCTGAACTAGGGGACCCCAAGGGGATGGAGATAAAACTCCATGTAAGGGACTCCGCCCCAGCCTCCTGGGTCTCACAGACCAGCTGGACCTTTGATTGTCCCAACTGCTTCTCAACCTGCTTTGCCAAATCACTGTGCTCCTCACAGCATGTCCTCCTTTAAGGGTTCAGTCACATTACCCTGAGTCATTCCTTCCTCCAGGCTTTCCAGCATGGCTTGGCATCACCAGCCTAACTTGTGAACTCCTCAGAGCATGCAAGTACTTTGCACCTTGTTCTCAGTTTAGTCCTGAGCCAGCACTCCACAAGTAATAAGTCCCATTAAGTCAGACCTATTGGAGACACCAGTTTCCTGTGAAACCCCAAGGAAGTTGCCTCCATGTCTGGCAAGAATACGTGTTTGTCTCAACGGAATGCAGGAGCAGACTGACGGTGTCAGAGAGATAAAACGCTGCTGGCTACAGCAGCAAAGGACATAGTGGCTTTCATTCCTGGTGAAAGAAAGGGAGAGATTTATATTGTAGGAATAAAGTCTGAGGAATGAGTAGCCATTTTACACTTGCAGTAACCTCTGTAATGCAAAGCTGCGAATCAGTTGGTCCATGGAGAGATCACAAATCTTTGCATCTCCTCTATACTCAGGCAGGAGTCAGGGAAGCCTTTAGGCACTGAAGCGGAAGGTGACATTTCCTGGAAGCATCTGAAGGCTCAACACCCACATAAGAGAAGCCTCTTCCCAGCTTCTGGATGAAGGGAAGGTTGGGACCTGGTTTTGAATAACTTGAGATGCTTTGGGGTAAGCAAGGTACAGCCTTGCCTGTGAGCACAACCTGCTCCTACACAAAGCAGGAACAGCAATGCTGGGGGATCAAGCAGCTTTGTGCATCTCACTGGTGATGGAGGTCTAGATAGCCAAAACCCAGATGTTGTATAAGGTCTTTGCCAAGAAGGGAAGCACCTTTCACCTCCTTGTGCATCTCCATCACTTGCAATCCTACATCTACATTTAACCTATAGTTTGTTCCTTCTCTTTATCTAACCTAAAATACAGTACACAAAATAGAGCCATTTACTTGCCTTTCTTTCTTTCTTTCTTTCTTTCTTTCTTTCTTTCTTTCTTTCTTTCTTTCTTTCTTTCTTTCTTTCTTTCTTTCTTTCTTTCTTTCTTTCTTTCTTTTTTTCTTTCTTTCCTTCTCTTTTGTGGGAAAACACTTGCCAATGGCAGAGAGATAAACTTAAACCCAAGGACTGGGTTTTGTCAATATCTTTCTTCTGCTTGCCCAAGGAACAAGACAAAGGAAGGCATCACCTAGACAGGCACAGCATCAGTTACAGGTCCTGCTGCACTATGTGCATTCCTGCATTTCTGATGCCTGGCAAAAATAAAATCTGCACGTGTATTTCAGCGTGTGTGTGGCAGAGGACAGAAGATAAATGACTGCAGCAAGTATGTCCCTACACAGTAGTGCAACCACACTCTGAGCTGTGACACTTGTCCCATTAATCACCTCTTCTCCTCCCTGTATCCAGGTCCTTTCCACAGTCAGTGACACACACCATGCCTGGCTTCAGGGAGACAGCTGCTCCTGTTGATTTAGTAAACTCTTAAACCAGACAGGGATCAGGAAGTCAAGAAACAGTCACACACAATTAGGAAACTCTTAACTGGAGCCAGAATTTAAGTTTGGGGGGTTTTTTTGGAAAAGAGATGATCTGTTTTTTTAAAAGGATGGCCTAAATACGCACCAAAAGGATGCACCTTCCCCCTTCTACTTTTGTTTTCACTCTGTGAAAAAATTAATTTTAAGATTTTAATGATATGAATCTGTTGTATTTGAGCTGAGAGTGAAATGGATGAGACATCTGCTGTGCCCCTGGGTGAGGAACTGATCTAATAATAGCTGAATATTGCTACCAGTATTTAAATGTACAATGGAGTGGATGATGTGTCTGTTGAAAAATCCAAATTTCTAATTTTGCTGTTCACGTAGGAAAGTAACAGCTGGATCAGCAGAAAAACACATCACCTGGGGTGTACTCACTTCTCATGGATACACATGACAAGAGATAAATAGATTCTTTACATCCAATCTCTGCAAGCTGTACAGTTTTCTGAGAATCCAACCAATTCATATTTATATACAATTCTAGTGGAAACTCAAATAATGTATCTCACTGAGGTGTTCAAAAAAAAGAATATTTTGTTTTACTTAGTAAGGTAGCACTCCTCCTTTTTTCTATTCCTATTTCCTTTAGGTTACAGCTCTCCTATGGACAGCAGAGATAGATTCTAAACTTGATCATTAGGGACTCCTCACCTTTCTCGGTTAAACTTTTGAGGCTAAAGAAAGGGACTAGAAGAATAAAAAAGAAATCCCAGCCTTGCAAAAATTTCTTCCCCTCCCCACTATCTGTGTAGTTTTACTTGAGTCAGTATCCCTGATGGAATATATGTGTGGATAAAGCTCTGTACACACGTCTGAGCTCACAGTGCTGTGGGATGCGGGCCATAATTCTTCACCTTTGAAGTCAGTGGGAGCTTTAGGGAGAAGAAAGAGGAAGGATTGTGGAGTGGTTATGACACTACCCTGAAAAAATGGTTCTGCTCCCATGGGTGATACAAATCTCTTACATGATCACAAGCATGTCATTTGGGTTTAAACCTTCAAAGGAAACTCAGCACTTAACCTCCACTAAGTGTCTTTGAAGCATTTGGCTTAATTCCTCCTGCCTCTCAAAAGTCCATCTGTAAAACTGGGACAGCAAGACTTTCTACCCTGATGTTACATACAAGGCACTGGCTCAGTCTAGCTCTGGAGGGATCCAAAGCAAGATCCAAAGTCCAACATGATGCTCAGCCGTAACCTCTCTTCCCATGAATTTCCACAGAGGCTTGGATTCTGCTGCAATCATTAGCATAAGGGCTAACAAGATACTTTAGCTTAGAAAAATGCATCAGCCATAACTCAAGATCTATGCTATGCTTTCAGCTTTGTCTCTAGAGGCAGAGAGAAAGAAAAGAAAAAAAAAAAAAGAGAAAAGCAAAATATATTCGTGCAGAGTCTTTTATCACATTTAGGGCTTACTGCCAAAGTTCAGCTGAAAATTCATGGACACAGGACTACATTAAAAGTACATTTTTTTTATTTACTATTTTTTAATATTTTGACAAATATTCTGGACAGAGGCACAATGCCAGAGCTGTGAATATCTATCTGCAAATAATTTTTTTGGACACACATAAGCACCATCATCTTTGATTACATTTTTTTCCTACTTTAGATTTATTGGCTACAGTGGAACTGCTCTAGACTCAGCCCAGTATCAAATCACTATCATATGTGAAGTAACTGTTATCATTCCTACTCCTATGCACTACATTTCCCAATCCTCTGATAACCCTGTTTAGCCTCGTTCTGTTCCAGTGATGAGAGCGTATTTCTGGAATGTGCATTCAAATCGTAATATTATGTCAATCAAAAACCAACGTTACCAACACTGGAATAAAGAGCTGTATGCCTTTCTTCACCTGCTTGTGGGCAGAGGTGATCTTCAATCACAATTCTACTTGCAGATGGAGAAGAGGAAGCTGAGATTGGGAAATGGGAAGCCAGCCCCTGCCATGAAATACACAGTGATCCTAAAACCTCTCCAGCTATTATATTCCGGTATCTTGGTCAATCCTCTCAGCTTTTGAGACTCCTCTCTCCCACTGTCCTAATCAGCAGATGACTCAAGGATTTCCAGCCTCATCTCCTGAGAGACATCCACACTCCAGACTGCTGCATGTACAGCACTATCACTGACAGTTGCAGGGGAACCTCTTAATAATGCAAATGCCTTATTTCCTTATTTCTCCTTCTCTCTTCAGAGGGTTCACAGGCTAAATAGAGAAAACAGAAGGCAGCACACCCAGGGTCAAAAGGGACAACTATGGCAAGGCAGAGAGCTGGCCATCAGCTTCCAGAGTTCCAGAGAAAAGAAACAATACAAACCTCATCCATCCCTCCCTGACAAGAGGGCTCTGCCTCCACACTTGTAATCCTTATCTCCAGTTGTGAGCAGGGAGTTGTTCCCAGATCACGACAACCACATTAATTTTTTAAAACACGATAAAGATTGGGTTCTCTTTATTAGTCTTCTGGTTTATGAGCTTTACGTGGGCAGAGGCCAGAAGACAAGTAAGGGATCCCTCTTTGAAGGATTTTCCTTGCACCATGCAGGTCAGGAACCTTTATACAGTTGACAGCACTATGCAAGATAAGGATCTCAAGAGCTGACAGGCAGCTTATGGGGGCTGCCAGGGAGCCAGAACAGCATCCCAAAACCCGCTGGCTCCTCCAGCAAACCGAACGGCCCTAAATTCACACCAGCCCTTCTTGGGTCACAGGCTGACATATGAGCTCCAGTTATCATTCCTTTATGAAGGGAGGACACCCTCCTGTTAACCAGCCTTGACAAGGCATTGTGGCTTTTACTGCAGGGCTGCAAAACATACTGCTCTGGACTTGGAAGACACCTGTTCTCCCCTGATTTATGAACCCTTCTGGCATCTGGGATAGCAATATCCTCTTACTGCAGCCTCTGATAGGAAGGATTGAAATAGTGCAAAGTGAATGGGCTGTGAGAACAACTATCTCCATGAGGAGGACGTGGCTGCCACAAAAGCAAAAGATGCTGCCAACTCAACTGGTTTTCCTCCAGCACTCCCAAGAGTCCATCATGAGGGAGACCAGCAATGGCAAGGAGAGAGTGTTGGGTTAAACTGATTTAACCCAAAGCACAAACTTGGCAGCTGCCAAGAAGATAAGCTTCCAGCTTGTTATGGAAAAGGGAAACCAGGAAAGAGCAGTCTCCAGTTTGAGCATATGATTAACCCATTGTGGCTTTCTTTGAAGCACCAAAATGTAAAGTGATATATTAGAAGTCTGAGTGGATTGTAAAAGAAGTCTTTCATCTTTGGAGTAAAGTTCAGTTCCATCACTCCTTTCCCTTTTCCAGAATTGGATGGGGGGAAAAGGCAAAAATACTTTTTGCTTGAAGGGAAGTGAAAAACACAACCAAGAACATTTCTTGGGACCGACTCTGGGGAGCCACTTCTGGCCATGAGCTAATCCCTGCCCACCTCCCATCAGTGGTCATGGTCCATAGATGTTGCACTTACATCACAGTTCATGTTAGTGAGATTTCTGTAACTGGCCTCTCTGATTTAAAGCTAGTGGGATACCCCTCAGCATGCCATGGCAACTTGGGTGTGAAAACAGAGGTCTTTGAGTTTCAAAGTGGTTACCTCAGATCTTGGGGCCACTGGAGCATCTAAACTTGTAAATTCAGGAAAATTACAAATAGGAGAAGATGTGGAGGGGAAGAGCAGGCTGAATGCCAGTGAAGTCTCCATGGACAGTGAATGATACATTTAAAAACCAGCTCTGCAGGTGACACAAAAGCTGTAGGAGTCATTGCTGGCCTGAGTGTAAAGCTGCCTGCAGGCAGGGTGGGCTGCAGCCCTTGGGCACTCCTGTATCTGCAGTTTCAGCCCCCGCTGCACCTGCATGGACACCCTCCCTGGGAGCACCAAACCCATACAGACAGGGCTGTTCTTCCAGGTGGCACCTGGCCAAACAACAGCTGTGTGTCCTGCCTAGTTCTACCTTCTCTGTCCATTTGGGCTGAAAGAAAACATGTTTATTAAAAAAAAAAAAAAAAGGAAAAAAGGCCACAGGGATGGGCGGT